>JARFJB010001233.1:1040000-1587500 GCA_036346205.1 Vesta saturnalis | reverse complement strand
TAAATTAGGTTGTTGTAAGTCTTGTGTTGTAGGTAATCTACCAAACAGATGTTTATTTCGGTTGCATTTGCCTGACGCGTAAATTCTATGCAATGAATAGAGGATTAAGCGTAACACAGCAAAGTTAAATTGTTATGAATTCAAGTATAATTTTCTTGTGCGGGAATTACTTGCTCAAGATACAGCAAATGTAGAGATTAACTGGGCATGTAAACGGTGACGTGTTTGAAGTTAGTTTGGGAATCGGATTCGTTTTTACTCCAGCTTCCGTTTTTTACGGTGGACCAAATAATTCTTGGATAAAATTCAAATTCTAGCAAAACACTAGGTACGTAATGCTAACTTGTCTGATGCCTACGTAACTATCTCTTTAAAAAAACTGAAACGTACAAAAAAAAATTATTTCTGTGTGGCGCGCATCAATAAAAACATACGTGAGGCTTTTTCTGCCTTGGATTTGCATATTTCTATTTTATTAGAACGCATAACAAAAGTGACGCATTGAAAAGGTCGTCATTTTGTTATACTTTAATCTATGGTTTTAAAATTTGGGACTTGAATTCCCATTGTTAAAAGCTTTCCAATGATGTGCCACAGTCATTTTTTTACAAAATGGCGCGTGGCCGCCATCTTGAGTTTTTGGTAAAAAAATTTTATGCTAGAATGTGCTCAACAAAAAGTAAAAATCGACCTGTACGAGAGATTTTTCCAAAAATAATTATGTTGGAAATTATAAATTTTGTTCCAGATTTTTGACCACCCTGTATAAATAGACACAACATATCACAAAATTAAAATGAGTGTCTTTCTACTGATGTAGATATAAATGTTTATTTCTCGCGGATGCGAATCAATAAAATAACACTTGGAGCATTTTTGTCACGTGCGTTCAAAATTTTACGAAACATCGCTATTTTTTCGAACTCGTAAGTCTTTTAGTAATGCACGCCTTCAAAAAGGTAGTATAGTTGGTTAAAAAATTGAACTTATGAAGTGTAAATTCCTTAAGGCTTTAAGGTACTTTTCTTTTATCATTTGAGGATGTATCGGGTATTCATATTGCTAATCAAAATTTATAGTCCCGACCCTGTAAGTAAAACAGACCTATTTTTTATTTTGATTTGTTGCCTGTAATCAATGGAAACCTTTTGTAAAATTACTTTTCGTTTTCGTACGTGAATATTCTTATTTCAGGGAAAGACATGTAGATTAGTTTTCGTGTAAATACATGTTCTCGTTATTTTAAATTTTGGTGAATTTTGTTAAATGGATTTGAAATTGCATCATTTAAAATTATATTAAGTTTAAAATTATTACGTGGAATGATACATCTTTTGCGAATTTAAATTGCAGCCGAGAATCTGTCGCCCTTCCTTTCGATAAATCTTTCAGTCTATAGACAAAGAGTTAGCTTTCTAAAGACGAGGTTTTAAAGCTCATTTTCGTAGGATGAATCTGTTACAAACAGATCATATTTCAGTGATAACTCAGAGGTACCCTTGGGAATGCAATTTGGACGGATAATGCAATTCTTTTCCGATTTAGTGCCGAGGGACTATCGTTTTTCGCGCGTATGTTAATTTAGAGTAGCGAAGCTGTGTAATTGGGTAATTAAGATATAAGGGGATTAAAATCCAATGTGGCGAATTCTTGATGATGTAGGCAGTCTTGTTAGAGAGGTAGTGATTTAGACTCCCGTTATCGCGGCTCCGGCCGCGTACTAGAATATGTATTGGAGGCAGGTGGAATCTTCTTACGTCTGTACCGTGGTGAAAGAGCTTTCGTTGGTGAAGATTCCCTATTAACCCTTCAAAGGGGATATTGATTAGACTCACCCATCTCGGTAAAATAATATACGCTCGTATACCTACCAATGTCAGTGATTGACAGTTTCGAGTTCAAAGAATGTGATTACGTGTTTACCGCTAGTGCGAAACTTATTTCTTTTGGATGAATATGGCCTTTCTGGCGGGTTATTTGTGAAGAGGTTCCGGTTATAATATCTTTGTTTCGAGTACATAACTAGCCATGATAAAGAACAAATTTGTTGTATATAGTGACGCTTTAATAAGTTTTAGTAAATAAAGTCAGTTTTGTGTACATATTATCGTCAACCAGATGACGAAGTGATCATAGCGAATGGTCTTTGGTTTAAAATTTTCCGTTAATGAAGTTTGCGTAAAGATAATTTCAAAGGAGTTATTGGTTCACGTCGATTAAATATCAAAAGGTCCATTGCCGTGCCGGTGTGCAAAAGAAAAGGAAGTTCGATTGATTATTGTGGCGCTTGTGAAGGTAACTACATATTTTTCTGAATTTACATTTGTAGGTGACCTTAATAAAATCTTAATTGTGCTTATTTAGACGAATGAATATGCCTTTGTTTACGTTTTTCTAAGTGACGTCTAGACTTCAAATTTGTGCAAAAAGCGTATCCACCCGTAATTGACTTTTTCATATTATCGTTTGTAAATTTATGTGTTCAACGAAATTATTATTGTGTGTTTTATTTTTGGGGTAATTTAAAGATTTAAGATACATAAAGTAAGTAAATCAGAGTTATCTGATCTTGCAAGACTCAATTTACATCAGTTTTATTAGAAATTTTACGATACAAAATTATGTTCAATGTGTTTCGGACAAAACACCAATTGTTTATTTTAATTTTCATTAAATATTTGTTTGAGTGTACACATTTGTAACCTTGATCTTTTCGCACAACGTTCGCATTACTACGTTTATTCATTAATTTAAAGGTTTAGATGTTTTGGGTTGCATTCAGTTATTGAGTGATTTACTTTACCTTATAATCAAAAGACTGATACACTGATAGTGATACACTGGAAAACTGCATACCAGATCATCAGTGGATTTAGACGGTATCATTCCACAATACAGCAATGTTATCGACTTGTAAACATCATCAATGCAGCCACAGACGCCAAATTCTACTGGCCTGCAGTTTTTATATATCTTAAACAGGCATTAGACAAAGTGTGGCATGACGGCCTGTTATATAAAATTAAAAAAATACTACCGAATGAATACTGTCTTTTACTAAAGTCGTTCTTTCAAATCAAACATGGACAACAATATTCTGGCCTTAAACAAATCAACTCATGTATGCCATAGGGCAGTATCCTTGGACCGCTGCTATATCTACTATATACCTCAGATATTCCCATAACAAATATTACACATTTAGGCACATACGCAGATGACACTGTCTTCCTTTCCAGTCATACCAATTCTCATATAGCATCACCTAATCTACAAACCCATCTAAATCCTGCCCAAATCTGGCTTACGAAATGAAGAATAAAGATCAATGGAACAAAAAGCACTCAAGTTAAATTTACTCGAAACCACACCAACTGCCCCCCTCCCCAAGTATTTCTGAACAACATACTCATTTCTAAAGAAACAGAACCCCGCTACTTAGGTCCTCATTTAGACCGATCACTTACAGGGAAGCCTGATATATTAAAAAAACGAAAAGAGCTTAATCTGCGAATCAAGAAAATGTACGGGTTGCTTGGCAAAAAGACCTCTTTCCCTTGAAAATAAAACACTGCTCTGCAAAACCATAATCACACCCATATGGACTTATGGAAACGAGCTCTGGGGTTGCTCTTGTAAGTGCACCGTTAACATTGTCCAACTACAATCCAAAACCATCCCACTACTAGGTAATGCTCCATGGTATGTCAGAAACTTGACCTTGGATACTAACCTACCAGCCATAACGGTAGAAGAAGAGCTTACCAAACGAAGTAACACCCACTTTACACGACTGCAAGCATCCAACCTTAATCAGGCCCCAACGAGTAGATTAAAACTAAAGAAATGACCAAGTGACCTTAAAGGAATGTAACAGGATAACATCGCTCAATCCTCCCCAAGTCAAATGTCGTCATCAAATTAACTCATAGAACACTGTATTTCATTAAGTTCTGTTTGTTAATTTACTTATAAATATAAAAAAAAATGTTACGATTATTGCTCCATTCTACAGGGTGTCCGGAAATAATGCGCAAAAAATTTAGTTGCTGATTCTACATGAAAAATGAGTGTGATAAGTTCTTATAACACTTTTTCGAAAACTTAAAAATAACGGATCTACAGGGCTTCAAAGTTAGATTTAAAAAATAATTTTTTTTAATAACTTTTTTGTTGGTAATCCGGTTGTTTTAAAATTTGGTACACTTATCACTTATCATCTTTTGTATTATGTTCAAAAGTTGACATTTGTCCCTTATTGCTAAGGGGATGAACTCAACCTTTCCATCTACTTAATAACCTATAACTTTTTGGTTTTTCAGTTTTTGTTGTGTACAGTTTCAAAAAATAAAAGGGCGCTTAAAATTACGCAAAAAAGGTTTACTTGTTACATCTCTCTAAAATAAGCCGTTTTCGAGAAAATCTGCTTTTAAGATTGTCTTGCACGCTGTGAACAATAACACACGTTAAATTATTTTCAACGTTTTAACACGACGTGCTGTGGAAAAAGTGATATGGTTTCTATGGCAACGAGGACACATGTAAAAACAATTTTGACACATTGTAAAGTGTAAGAATGAGTGTTAAAATGTTTTGTCAGTAATAAAATGTTTGAACTCACCCTGTAGATCCGTTATTTTGAATTTTGTATCAGTTTTAGTGCATGAGACGAAAGAGCATATAAAAACACACAAAAAAGGTATACATTATTATTATGGTGTGGCTGGTGGGAATGCATCTGCAGCAAGACGCTTGTATGGTGAAGCATTTCCGAAGAGAATTATTCCACAATCGCGAACGTTCAGTGTCATCCATAGAAGGCAGTGGAGGGTCGTATATTAAATTCCATTGAAAATAACCCGAGCCTAAGTGTAAGGTTAATTGCTTCACAAGAAAATATTTCAAAAAGTTCAGTACACGAAGTTTTGAAGGAACAAGTCCTTTATCCTTATCATTATCAAAAGGTTCAGGCTTTAAGTCCTACTGATTCTGTGGTTCGACTAAACATGTGTAATAGGATTTTGGAAATCCATAATGATGAACATTTTGTGGAAAGGTTGCTTTTCACAGATGAAGCTGGATTTGGACATGATGGCGTAATCAATTTACATAATGATCATTAATGGGATGATGAAAATCCCCACTTGATCGTAGAACGCAATTTTCAGAATAAGTTTTCTGTGAATGTGTGGGCAGGCATAATAGGAGACCATTTTTGGACAATACTTTCTGCCACCAACACTCAATGGTGAAATATACTTAGATTTTTTAAGAAATGAGTTGCCAATTATTTTGGAAGATGTACCTCTCCAAGTAAGAAATTCAATGTGGTTACTTCAGAATGGAGCTTCACCGTATTATGGTGTCGCGGTTCGAAGATTTTTAAACGAAACGTTCCCAGAAAGGTGGATAGGACGCGGTGGGTTTGTAGAGTGGACTCCCAGGTCGCCCGATTTAAACCCAATGGATTTCTTCCTTTGGGGCTACCTTAAGTCTTTAGTATATTCCACTCCCGCACATAATGTTGAACAATTGAGAGAACGAATTATTAACAGTTGCGAGGAAATTAGACAAAAGGAGGAAATATTTTTAGAGTGCGTCGTAACTTTTAAGAAGAATTAATTTATGCATAGAGGAGTAAGGACGTCACTTTGAAAATTTGTTGCAAAATTATAAACCTAATCATTTTCAGGCCATGTTTTCTTCTAAGAGGCATTGGAATTCTGACATTCTGCTATGAGTCAGAATTTGCAATGCCTTATTATAAGGTTATAAAAGATGAAAGTACTATTGCATTACATAAGTACACTGTAATAAATACATTGTACTTATTACGTATTATTACATTTTGTAGTACTAGATAACGTGTTAATCATAAAAATGTTTGTCATACTTTGTTAAAATGTTAAATTAAAATAAAAAATAAAAATGTTAAAATACTATAACTTTTTAATTTCAAGGGTAAGTCGGACTTTTAGGGTAGATACTCACGAGGGCAAATTTCGCGACTTTTGACAGTTGTCACATGATCGGTCTATTTAAAACACAACTGTCAAAACTCGCGAGATTCGTCCTCGTGAGTATCCAGCTTTAAACATTAAAGGATGAATGTCAAATTTTGAGTCTTTATAAAAAAAAGTGTGTTAAAACGTTGAAAATAATTTAAAGTGCGTTATTATTCACAGCGTGCAACACAATTTTAAAAATATATTTTCTCGAAAACGGCTTATTTTAGAGAGAAACCTTTTTTGCGTAATTTTAAGCGCTCTTTTATTTTTTGAAAATGTACACAACAAAAACTGAAAAACCAAAAAGGTATTAAGCAGATGGGAAGGTTGAGTTCATCCCCTTAGCAATGAGGGGCAAATGTCATTTTGAACGATAATACAAAAGACCATAAGTAATAAGTGTACCAAATTTTAAGACAACCGGATTACCAATAAAAAAGTTATTACAAAAAAATTATTTCTTAATTCTAACTTTCACGCCCTGTAGATCCGTTATTTTTGAGTTTTCGAAAAAGTGTTATAGGAACTTGTTACTCGGTTTTCATATAGAATCAGCAACTAAATTTTTTGCGCATTGTTTCCGGACACCCTATATATATTTAAAGTAACTGTATTGGAATAATTCGACCTAACATAAATTCGAACTAATAGATTTTAGACCTTATGATACATTACAGTAAAATTCAAACAAAAAGAATGAAAAAGTGTCATAACCTACAAATAACTTTTGGTAAGATAACATTTATTTTGCAGTAGCTAATTTTAATATTACTCATGCCTTACGAATTGTTTATTGTTTAAATAAAAGGTACTTGCATATTTATTAATTTAAACGGGAAATATTCATTAAAATGAAGTGTCATTATAAAGTATTAGAAATTGACACAGACGCTGACGAATCTCAAATTAAGACGGCTTATAGAAAATTAGCATTAAAGTGGCATCCAGATAAAAACCTAGACAACATAGAAAATGCTAAGGAACAATTTCAGTTTGTGCAGCAAGCATATGAGGTACTTGGTGACAGACAAGAGCGAGCATGGTATGATAAACATCGAGATCAAATTTTGTATGGAAAGGATTACGAAGACACTGCTTTAGACGTTTTCAAGTATTTTACAACTACATGTTTTAAAGGACATAATGATGAACCGAATGGTTTTTTCACTATTTATAGGGAAGTATTTGAAAAAATTGCAGCGGAAGATTGTGAACATGCAGATGAAGTTGAGTCTATTCAAACTCCATCATTTGGATGTTCTGACAGTGATTATGACGAAGTTGTAGGACCATTCTATGCATACTGGAGTACTTATAGCACAAAACGTAGTTATGCTTGGCTAAATCCACATAATGTTCAAGAGGTTCGTGATCGTCGAGTTTTTAAATTAATTGAGAAAGAAAATAAGAAAGTTCGTCAAAAAGCGAAAAAGGATAGAAATGAAGAGGTGCGTGCATTAGTTGCATTTGTCAGAAAAAGAGATGTTAGAGTGCAACTGAATTCTAAACGATTAGAGGCAAAAGTAATAGAAAACAGGCAGAAACAGGAGACATTAAGTAGACAAAAACGATTAGAGCGAAGGCAAGAGTTAATTGATGAAAAACCACCTGCAGAATGGACAAAATTTGAAAATGTTGAAAATGAACTAAAAGGTATTGAAAAACAGTTAGCAGAAACATTTGGCGAAGTATTATCAAATGATGAATCAGAAAATGAATTCGATAATAACTTATTTTGTGTAGCTTGTAATAAAATTTTCAAATCTGATAAGGGATATGAAAACCACGAGTTTAGTAAAAAACATAAACAAAATGTAAAAATGTTAAAGAAGACAATGATGGCACAAGATATTCAAGATAATATTGGAAATAACCAGATAGCACAGCCTGTTGAAAATGATGACATCCTAAATCTGTCAAGTGAAAGTTTAGATGAAAATAACGTGCAGACTACTACCCAACCAGAAACAAGTCAAAAAAAGAAAATAAAAAAGCAAAAAATGTTATGCAAGCTGTTCAAGATAGTGACATAGATATAGATGATAAATTAGTTACTGAAGAAGATGTAAAATTAATTAACGATGCAGATGTTGACAAGAATACTAATTTTAATGGTATTAGTAAAAAGAAAAGCAAACGTAAGTCTAAAAATACCAATGTAAAGGTAGATGTGAAAAATTCAGAAGAAATTAATCTATCCCATATTAATGATAATCTAATTGAAGAGAAAGAAAAGGGAAATGTTAAACCAAAAAATAGGGAAAAAAATATTCCTCAAACGAATAATGATATTAATCATATTTGTCTAACATGCAAATCAAATTTTCCTACCAAAAATAAATTGTTTGATCATCTTAAAAAAACAAACCATGGTGTTCAATTACCTTCAACCAGTGTTCCACAAAACAAAAAAAAATTAAATAAATAATACTTGAAAGAAATTTTATGTTTGTTATATATGTGCGTACTTATATACTTTTTAAAATTGGTGAATTCTATGTTTTCTATTTGAACCTAGTTGATTTCTGCTCGTAAGTAACTCGACAGTTAATCAGTGTGTTAAATGTTATTGATACCTACTCTTCCACTGTAAATTATTTAAATATTACTTAAATAAATAAATTTCTTTTTTTGTCTTTATATACTTATACATTTTTCGTACATCAGTGAATGGGTAATAACTATTATTGTACATTCATTGATCTTTTTATGAGTAGTCACATTCAAATTTAAATATGAGCACTATTATAGCGTAAAGAGTAAATGTTCAAATCGAAGTTCATATATTCAGAAACTCCACATTTAGAGTTAATTATGAAATATGTGGGTTCCATCACATTTTGGTTGTACATAAGCTTTATGCAAGGAATGGGAAAAGAGCCAGGTTATGGCTATTTAGAATACGATTAGAATTGTAGCTTTAAGAAAAAATAATTTATCGTAATGCAATTTTCGGGTTAAATAACAGCTGTGACGAGGGGAAATTGCATTTTTATGTTAAACTAATCTATTATTAAAGCCTGACATTGTAGCCTTATATAAATTTGAAGATGCTTTTGTATTTGATCAGTAGATCTGTCACTTCACACTGTTAGCAATGAAGTTATCACAAGGACAGAAAAGTTTAGATAAGGTTTTTTGAAGTATCAGCTTTGAACTCTATGCATAGCTTTTTCAGCATTTTTAGAATGGGACTTCGGAATTATTCTAGACTACAACTATTATTAAACGAGCAATGTTTCCCATTTCGTATTTACATTTAATTGGTTTAATTTCCTTAAGAGTGGTGAGATGGACATGTAATACCTAGTATTTTTAGGTGTTGTTAATAATACAGTTCGCTACTTTCCAAATTTTACTCATGTTCCTTTGGAGATATTCAAATTCCGGGGAATGTTAAGAGTCCGTCATGGATTGTCAATCTTACATTATGGAATCGTGTAAGAGTTGACTAGTAAAACAATTTTTAGTTACCCATCACGCCAATTTCTGTTAAATTCTGATGATTATTGTATAGAGAAATTAATATGGAAGTCTCACACAACACAATAACCAATACCAAACCTGTTTCGGTGATGGTCCATGTTGTTTTTCCAATTTGCAGCAAGACGTTATTGCCGTTCTCAGTTGCATCCACAGTTATATTTTCTTCCTTAGTCTCTGAGTTACCCATTTATCATTTAAATTTATACAACGAACTAAATTATTCAACGCATTTCTTTTAATGTAATATAGACATTTCCCTATTTCACTTAATTAAATATTTTTATACTTTTTTTTAGGTAGGATCTTTTTCACTGGATCGCGATGTAATAGCTTAGACTGTGAATAAGTATTAGAAGGAATTTAAATGAAACAGTAACATGGTTTAGGTACTTAGGGGAGAGGCGGGTAATGGTGCGTATGCCACTACAACTTAAAGCAAGAGAATAACATCGGCCCCAGTCGTAACTTCGTGGCCGTGATCATATATTTATGTTTGGAAGTGAAAACAGCCAGTTTGTGAGCGTTTTTAGTTTACTGTAGGTGAATGTTATTTTTTAATGTACATGTTATAAAATTGAGGTAAGTTGTTATTTACATCTAATTTTTGTCGCTGCTTTGCTAATTTAGTGGTTTACTGTTCTGGTTAACCTCAGTTTGTGTTAAGTGTATTACATCAAAATCACGTCAAATCGAGGAATGGTGCGCAGTTTGCGGACGTCGAGAAGAAAACTGCTGATCATGTTCTTCATTTAGCAAGATTGTTCCATGGATTAACTCCGACTGAGTTAAAAAAACTTGCATTTCAATATGCTAGGAAAATGGAGTAACCCACAACTGCAACAAAGCTTGTGGAGAAGCGGGAAAAGATTGGATGAAACTTAGAAAATCTGTTGGAGAAATATAAGTTCAAAGCAGGTAGAATATTCAATATCGACGAGACTAGTATTTGGACAGTGCAAAAGCCTGTTAAACAACTGGGACCAAAGGGCGTGGAGCAGTTTGGATCGAAGATATCTTGGTAACGTGGAAAAAATGTAACAGCTATGAGTTGTTCAGGGATTTTTATTCCTCTTCTAATTTTTCCTCGCAAAAGGATGTCTCCAGCATTCGCCTAAGTAGCTGCTTTAACAAAAAATCGCCCTGTATATGGAATTTATGCAGTAACAGATAATGGTTGGAGTCGCGAAAAATGTTTTCTTCACTGGTTAAAACATTTCAAAATACAAACAAATGCTGCAAAAGACAATCCTGTTTTGCTAATCCTCGATAATCACTATCAATTTATGACTTTTGCAAAAACAATGGCATTGTAATGTTATCATTGCCTCCGCACGCTTCTAATCGCCTTCAACCCGTGGATGTATCATTTTTTGGGCCATTCAAGGCTGATTTCAACTGGAAATGTGATCTACTTTTGAAGACTTGTAAAAACGAAAAGATTACATTTTTTGACTTAGCTGAAATATTCAACAATGTATTTATCAAAGTTGCAACAATGGAAAAACCAATGTCAGGTTTTAGGGCAAGTGGAATTTGACCGTTTAATCCGGACAAATTTACAGAAACGGACTTTGAGGCTTCTCAGCAATACATTCCGGTTGTAGTGGAAAGTGAAGATAACGTACAATCTCCTCCCATAAATCCTTATGCTCAAGGAGATTCCTCTCGTGTGGTTGAGCCCAATCCGCCGTGCTCACAGGGTGTTGATAAAACAATTTTTGAACCACTTCCATCATGCTCTCACACTTCTGTTCAAAAAATAGTTAGTGCTGAGAAAGTCAGCGTTGTAACGTTGACACCACTGCCCGAATACACCTCTCTAAAAAAATGTCTCAAAGGAAAGACAGAAAAATCTGAGGTGCAACACCAATGAAAACCATACTTCAAGAAAAAGAATATAAGAAAAACAAAAAAACGTTTGTCCCAAGAACTAAAGAAAGAAAAATATAAAATGTAGAAAATTTTGAAAATAAAATAGCCAAAAAACCGTAGGAAGATAGAATTGGAATCTACTGACGAATAGGAAATTGATAAAAGCGATCTGGTTGATGACAATGAAGTGGATGACGTCGAGGAGGACACAGATTATAATGAACAATGCTTGATCTGTGAGGAGTTCGCCAAAAATAAAGAAATGTGGTACAGGTGTGTTTTGTGTGAGCGCATGCCGAATGCAGAGGACAAGATTCCCAAAAAGATGATCAGTGCGGTTATTTACAAAAAATAAAATGTGCGAAGAAACGTCTTATTCTTTTAAAAATAATTCTTTATTTTCTGTTCGATTACTGTTATGATTTAGTTTGTAATTGTTATTCTTTCAGTTCACTCTATATCTACTTTAAAAGTGTCTTTTGATGTTTATGTAGAATATAAGAAATAAATATCTGACATTAATCATTATTTTTATTGCGCATCTTTACTCGACATGCTGCGCACCATTATCCTCCACATAGAGCAATCATGCGCAAAGCACAACACGTAGTTTTAATTATTTTTCGTTAAATGCAGTGTATTAAGACCTGATTTGATACAACCATTTTTTTGGAATAATATCGATAATTAAACAAAAGTTAATAATTTTCTAAGTTGAAACTTTCGAGCTACAATAAATTTCGCTTAGATGCGCACCATTCACCGCCTCTCCACTACATTTTACATACAGTGTTTCTTCATTCCCCACTAAGTATATACTCTCTTAACTACATATTAGGACCATACACTAACGTACTAACTCCTCTCTCTAACACTAGCTATTAATACTCGTCGTTTAATAAACACTTTATAATCCACTTCATTATTGGTATATTACTACAACGCATTCCCTTCTCTAGTACAATTCTTACATTGCAGTATTTGACTTAGGACTATATTTTATTGTACCAGGAAAGTTTGCAAAGTTTTTTAATTAACTTGACTAAACACATTCTTCTACTACCCTAGACTACAATCCTTGAAGGATAGCATTGCGAATTATTTACCATGGATTGTTTGATGACAGTATCGCGGTCCTTACAATTCGCATACGTTCCTCATAAACATCCTTGTTTCTAGATTTGTTCAATTTGTTGCCTAGCGTTGGGATTTTAACATCACAAAACAAATTAGATTTTTTCGGTCTTGCATATCTAATGAGCAGCATTTATTGTGCTTTATTTTTTACTTATTAATTGATAATGGAGAACTATCAGTTATCACTATTCCCCAGAAATTGTTGGCAATTATCACTAACTTGAGCCGTTCTTGCCAGTGCAAGTGAATGAAGAAGAAAAATTACCGAAGTGTCTGTAATGAATAGTATTAGTAACTATAAAATTAGCGGAGCCTCACAACCAGTTAGTGCGGCAGCTCGTTCCGGGTTGGTGAAACGAGCCTCCTGTATACCTAGCGATGAGTCTACATTTCTTTTTAATAAACAGGGATTAATAAGGGCACTTGGAAGGCCGCATGTCCGAAATGTGGAATTTGGCCACTACGTCCACTGTTAAAAAATACGAGATAGGCACTCTACGCCGATTATGTCGAGTTTCTCGCAAAGGACAGAACGAGTACCTTGCCCACTCCGACAAGGTGGACCGTTGCTACAGAGTGCTTAAAGTAGAGTGTAAATTACGAATTCTACTTAAACGAAGGCCGTATTTGAGATTCGCGATTGATAGTTTTTGTTGACATGTTCTGTAATTATACTTTCAAAAGGCTCAGTCCGAACTTTGATTGTCTAAAATATCTAGGCTTTGGGAGATTTGTATGTTCCCACAAGTCTATTTATTACTTCGACTTGGCAAGTAAATAAAGGCCTTCATAAAGAAATCATTCTTGCCAAATTGGATTTGATTGGCCCATGCCTATGCTAAACATTTAGATTAATTAACATTAAGTTGATAGTTTTTCAGATATTCACAAAATGAAACTTGGGGATTTTTTCATTCTTTTAAGGCTATCCTATGATCACTTTTTATCAAAAAAATGTTTCTAAAATTAAGTGTCTTTGAAAAAGATAATTAATTACTAAAAGTAACCGTGGTTAAAATACTATGATAACTCCATTTCTCTAATTGATAAAATTTGATGGTAATTAAACTCTAAATCAATTATTTTCCCCAGTGTCAAATATACAGGGTGAGTCTGCGAAAAGTTTCATATTCGATCTGTCACATGATTGATTTGACCAAAAAAAGCCGGGACAACGCGATTTTTGTTTTAACATTTTCATGTAAACGTCATTCTCATTTGTCATTAGTCAGAGGGGGGAGGTTCACTTAATAATCTTAAGTGGCAATACCCCACATGTGACCCATCATTGGAAAGCGGTTGTCATGGGGAATACGCCACACTTTTTGTTTTTTTTTAATTCGATGACATCTGCCCCTTAATTGCTTATAATAATTGGCTTCGGTCAGCGTGCTTTAGAAAAATGTTGTCAAACTTCGACAGCGATTAATGTGTTTTAAGTAAATAGTGTCACTTAATTCTGAAAGTATGATCTACACTGTATAAGAAAGGATAGAAATTTCTTTTTATTATGAGAACAATTGTTCTGCTATTACTGCTGCTAGAATATTTAATAATAGACATCCAGGAAGAAATACATCTCATACGTACATTTCAAAATTGGTAAACAGATTCACCCAAACTGGTTCTGTAATTAATATCAAGAGACGTCCCCAACAACCTGCCAGGAATGAAGACATTCAAATTGCTGTATTGGGTCATGTGGCACTAAATCCCAGAGTACTCGTCAATTATCATGTGATACTGGAGTGTCTCAGTCATCGGTGTGTCGAATACTAAAATCACAAAAATTTCATCCATACAAAATCCATCTTAAATGGAAATATTAATCGATATAATTGTAGATACTGGCGCAATAGTTATCCTAGAATAACAAGTCACGTACACAATATCAAGTTCAAACGTTTGAGCAGGAATTTTGTAGGTTACCTTATATTCGTTGCACTTAAAAATTATTTCATACTGAAGACAACTACTAATTCGTTGTAGTTGGTGAGTTATGTGGATTGGAAGGAGGGGTCCCATCGAGTGACCAGCGAGATCTCCAGGCTTGACACCTCTGGGTTTATTCTTATGGGGTTATTTGAACAATAAGGTTTATTCGACAGTTCCCAATTCTTTATAGGAGTTACGGGAAAAAATAGTGAACGAATGTCGCTTAATAACTCCAGAGATCTTGACAAATATGCCAAGGAAATTTGAAAGTAGGCTTTACGTGTGTATGGAGGTCTGTGGTGGACATTTTCAATTGTAATTTTACTTTTAATACTTTAAGTTTATTTAAATGGCTCAGATTTCGTTAAAAATTTATTAGTTTTGGATGGTCATACAAGGGGCAAATGTCATCCGATTTTAAACAAACAAATGTGCGGCGTATTCCCCGTGACAACCGCTTTTCAATGAAAGAGGTTTTGCCATTTAGATTTTTAAATGACGCTCCCCCACTGACTAATGACAAACGAGAATGATGTTTACATAAAAATGTTTTCCCCTTAAAACAAAAATCGACCGGTCCCGGCTTTTTTCGGTACAATCGATTGTGATAGATAATCGAATATGAAACTTTTCGCTGACTCACTTTTAAAGTTGCCGTTACACACACACAACCAACCATCCACACTACATTCATACACACATTCAGCTACCCACTTAATATCGTGCAATAAAAAAAGTGATTATTATGAGCTTTGTTATGAACGAAAAAGTTCAAAAGTAAATATGTAATTAAAAATTATTAATTTTATTAAATACATAAATAAAAAGTTTACCTAGAGTAGGATTGGACCTACGACATATACTTTGCTTCTACTAATTGTTTTCTTGGTTTTCATGATGTACAGATTGATAATCTAATGCTGGCCAACGGAGGATATAACTTTAAGTTTTTTATCACTCGACGTAATAACTGAATGTTTTGACCTATAACCTAAGAAAACAGTTATTTTTATTTCAACGGGGTAAATTTAATGATTGCAGAAATACTATAAATAGCTTTTCTTTTCAGATGCCAATTTCGTCTTCCTTGAGGGGATTAATTAGAAATATGAGGTAAGAATATTTTCTTGGTTGTCCACAAACTAAAAATGCATGCAAATAGTCCTATAGCTATATACCTTAAGAATTGTTAAAAGTTTATGAACCATCTACGTTATTTCTGTCGTTTAGTACGCCGTGAATTTGTTACCATCCATCTTACATTTGCACTGCTGGCCAAATTAAAGTTCCACACTTTTTCATCGCTAATAATTTTTTACCTGATGCACCTTTTTAATTAGTTTTTGGAGGGCAGAACGGTTTGAAATTTCCTTCATAGAATATCCAGTTTTGATCAAACAGTTTTGAGGCAGGACCGGACTTTTTCTAAAATTCTGCATTTAACGTCGCAAAAGAAATTTGTTTAGCCAAATTGGAGCTGATACGTTTTTCGTGCTTGTGGATGTGCGTGTGTGTGCATGCGTGCGTACGTGTGTGTGTGTGCGTGTGCGTGCGTTCGTGCGCGCGTGTGTGTGTGTGTGGGTGTATGAGGATGCCTACTTTGGAAAACAAATTCGAAGCGATTTGAAACATTCGGGGCCCCAATTTGTGAAATTCTACTGTTTATGTAGGTCTTTCAATGATAATAACGTCCAAGGTCTTTTTGATTACCTTAGTCAGAAAATAGACTACCTTTTGTCACAGTTTCTATCTTGCGATATCTCAATTCTGGAAGATTTTAATGTCCACAACTCCAATTGGCTTCAATTTTCATCTACCACTAATCCCGCAGGTCATAGTGCAGAAACATTTGCTGTATCCTGTGATCTCACACAAATGATTTCCAAACCCACCAGAATCCCTGACAATCCTAACTATACTCCACATCTCCTGGACCTATTGCTTACATCAAACCCACTTGTCTATAAAACAAGAGTAGTACGGGGGCACCTCACCTTTCGCTTTTTGACGTCACAAGGCCCGCCCACTGGGGCACCTTCCCCACTACTTTTTATTCGCCTATGTGGAGGACCGTATTGTTCACCCCTATGGTTTCTTTCTTTTCGGTGGTCTTTTTCAGCCCGTTGATGGTCATCTTCAACACTAATTAAGGTCCTTTTGGTTAGGGCTATATTTAGGTATTGAGCTTGGGCTTGGGGTTGGTCCTGGCTTTGGGGTTGGTCCTGGCTTTGGTTAGGGCTATTTTGATGGTCAGCTTCAACCCTAATTAAGGTCCTTTTGGCTATATTAAGAGGGGTCCAGCCCCTGGAGTTTAGGCAATTGCGCGTGCATACATTGCTGGATATTGCATAATTCTCCTACTAAGATATTATTATTATTAAAATTATCAGTCCTATTGTTTTAAATGGTCTCGAAAACCGAAAACGCAGAGCTGTAGAATGAATCAAGACAGGGAATTGGGGTCTATAAATAAAATAATTTTGCTGTTTATTATTTATTCCTTATATCCAAATGGAAGTGTATCAAAGTTTTCCATTCTACGTCGTTTAGAGTAACTTATTCTATATTGTTTGGATTCAGGTCTACTTAATACATTGTAGTATCTGTCTCTAACTATTTTTCTATCATTATATACAAAAATAGAGTTTACTATTACTAAGCACCATATCCTTCATCGAATTAAAGTTTATAACACGAGAGTTTTTATAGGTTAAGGTAATACCTTTCACTTTACACACTGATTTAATTGTTTGATCACGGGTTGAAAACACATTATAACTGTAGTTTTTCGGTCCTGCACTAACAAATTCGGCTATATAACTTCCTTCACCGTACGCCTTCAGCTCGTCGGTCATCTGGCCAAGGAAATCGCCGCAAGCTGGGTTCCAGTCGTCGGGTTTAGCCACAAATATGACACTGTCTGTATCGTAATACAGAACACGACGGTCTAGTTTCTCCAGATAACTATATAATTCTAAACACGCATGAGCTGTCGTGTAAGCGGCTATGGATACATTAATAGTTTTTTGTGAATCACCTTCACCCTCAGGTCTATCCCAATTTACCATTACTACATTATCATTAATAGGTATTACGGCTTGTACCTGAACCAATGGATCGGTAAACAATTTGAAAAAGTCCTTTGGCTCAGATACAATGCTGCACTGGCTTAAATTTTCGCGTTGACCAAACTTACCCCAAAAAGAATTTAACATCAGTTTGGCCAAGTACCTTAAACCGGGATTTTTCTTAATATTATTATCGTCTAGTTCAGTTCCCTCTTTCTCGTAATACTCAGTTACGTAACTCAATTTTGAGGCTTCCGACGTGCAATGCCTAGGTCACCCTGAACATTCCTGCTTGAGTTTCAGGAAATTATCAATGTAACCGCTAAATAACCCACCCTGTCTCGTCGCTTTGTCATATATGGTTACCTCATACTCCCAAACTTCATAAACATTTAAAACTGTATAGTTTTTAGAGATAGTTTTACGCAGCTCGTCAGCTACAAACGTTCCAACGAAACTGCGTTCGGTTTCACTATGCCCACACTCCCCTTGATTTAGCTCTGCACCACAAGTCCTACATAACAAAAACATCAACTAGCCGTGCGAGGTAAAACAGAATGATAGAGATTAGAGGGCGGTAGCACTCGACATTTAATTAAACCCTCCACCGTGTCCAGTGAAATGCTCTTACAATCTAAACCTACATGAATTTTCGGATGACCTACAGGATATTTACAATATTTATTTACATAGGGGTATAATGAGCATACGTCATAATACATGATTTTCTCGTTAATACCGTCACATTCATGATACAGTTTACTAGCATTAGTGCGGCCACCGTAAAACGGGTCTCGCGGATTTAAAGGTTCGTCATCTTGATTACCTTCTGAATAACCGCCCTCAATTCATCATTTGCAAGTATTAATCTTTTAAAATCACATTCACACATCTCAACTAGATTATACCCGCGCTCGCGTAGAAACTGGGACCGCGCCACCGTGTTTTCGTTTCGGGCGAGCATGGAAGTATTTACACCTAGCTTACGATCAATGTTGGCTTGATTGGGGAAACATTCCTCGCAACCATGCCAATAGCACCCCTGAAATTTGTAAACCGTGTTTGATTCAGCGCAATACCCGTCGACCTTAACATCTTCAGGTGTTCTAAATTCGCGAGCTTTCCCTGCGTGCTGTATTCTCACTTGTTGCAAATGTTCCATCCAACGTAACCATTTTATTGCAACTTTTGATTGGTTGTCGGTACGTCTATAACCGCCTTTCGGAATGAGTCCTATTGTGTTTCCTTTGAGGAAAAGTCTACGCAACACTTTATTGCAAGCGCTAGCAATCGTAGTAGCCTCCTCAAACGGATCGACTTTATTTTGGGTAGTGAAGGTGGACCAGAAACTAATACAGCCTTTAACGAGAATCTTAGCATCCATCAGGCAATATTTCTCAATCTCCTCAGTCATCTTAAAAACATGATTACTTTGAGTCGCATGCCAGTCTAAAAGTTTTTGCCTCTTTCTCAGATATCTGATCTGCACAATAATATTCAAGTGGTGGCAATGGACCCTCGTAATTATGATTCTCGGATGTGTTGAAGAGATACGGGAAATAACCTTTGGACTCAGGGAAATTGAAAGTTTTCGGGTATGCCGAGAGCGGTGATGGGATGAAATTAAGGGAGTCAATAAACCTTATATCGTCGCACTGAATGGAGATTAGTTTTAGACCGTTGGTGATGACTTTAGGTCTCCACTGATTATTCTTAGCTAGCATACATCTAAGCACAAAACACCCGTCGTACCCCTTCATGTTATGTGCGATGCATGTAACTTTAAAGTTTCGTGCTCCCTCGGCAGCATATGACAGAAACGATTCAACAGGATTTTCCTGAAAATGTGCACTCGTTTGCTACACGCTGGACTTTGCCCATTGAAATCGTCGATGTGTTGAATACAAGTGGAACAAACATTCGCGGCCACGCATAAATGGGATT
The DNA here is from genome assembly GCA_036346205.1 of Vesta saturnalis. Lineage (NCBI taxonomy): Eukaryota > Metazoa > Arthropoda > Insecta > Coleoptera > Lampyridae > Vesta > Vesta saturnalis. Next base: position 1,568,050 of record JARFJB010001233.1, on the reverse strand, counting down.
TTCTATTAAAATCAACCTAAACCCTAACAAAATTAGTATGACTGAATAGGTAATTTTAATACCTTTCAAACGAGATGTTACTTGCCATAAGGTACTATTTAAAATTATTGGTCACTGTGGCCCTGTGACGTCATATATGACTATTACGTCACTTGTCATGAATAGTTGAGAAGCTTATATCCGTTTATATTCACCCTACAAATTTCATTAGTATAAGTAAAACCGTTCAAAAGATACAAGGGGGGAGGGGACTTTTGACTAGCACTGTATACACGTGTTTGTGCTAGAAAAGAGGGAGAGGGCGAGGGGGAGGGAGAGAGAGTGGACGAAACCCTACACGTGTCTTACAAGTTACCATTTAAAAGAACATGCACAATTGCCTAACCCCCAGGGGCTGGACCGCTCTTAATACAGCCAAAAGGATCTTAATTAGGGTTGAAATAAATCAAAAATAGCCCTAACCAAAGCCTGGACCAACCCCAAATCCAGGACCAACCCTAAGCCCAAAACCAAACCCTAAGTCCGAAACCAGACCCCAAGTCCAAGACCAAACCGCAAGCCCAAGCTCAATACCTAAATACAGCCCTAACCAAAAGGACCTTAATTAGGGTTGAAGATGACCATCAAGGGGCTGAAAAAGACCACCGAAAAGAAAGAAACCATAGGGGTGAAAAATACGGTCCTCCACGTAGGCGAATAAAAAGTAGTGGGGAAGGTGCCCCAGTGGGTGGGCTTTGTGAAAGGTGAGGTACCCCCGTACTAACAAGAATCCTTTCCCTACTTGGTCAATCAGACCACTACCTAATCGAAATTACGTCTTCTGTACCAAATCTTACTGTTATTCGAAAAACAGATAGAATTATGTGGTGTTTTAAATCAGTTAACTGAAGCAAACTGCGAGATTTTTTGCAACCTTCCCCTGGCGTGAGTACTGCTTTAACCGGTCCTCATCAAATACTGCTCTTTCACTAACTGAAATTATCTTGATGAGTATGGAGTTATACATTCCCAAAAAACAATCGGGTATGTCATTCCCGTCCCCAATCCTGGTTTAATAGGGCTTGCGCAAAGGTATACACTATACCAAATGGAAATCAAATAAAATTCAAATAATTAGTCCCATGTCCTTTGGATAGTCGTAAATTTTGGTCACTAGCTAAAGCCATCAGTAAAAGCTTTAGTACATCTTCCTTTCCTCCCATGATGTCTTGTGACGGATCTGTAATAGCTGATCCTGCCGACATAACCAACCTCTTTGTCAATTACTTTGCAGCAAATTCATGTCTTAATGATTCTGTCGTCGTTCAACTACTCCATACGCTATGAAACCAAACCACTTTTGATACAAACTCCTAGATTCAATCATCAACAAACAAGGCGACTGTCCCTGACGGTATTCCAGCTACCGTTTTTAAAAAATGCTCCCCTAAGCTAGTACCTGTATTGTCCAAACTCTTTTCGAATTTCATGTGATCTGGAGAGTTTCCCTCATCGTGGAAGTTTGCAAATGTCCAACCTATTCCTAAAAAGGGAGATAAAACCGATCCCTCAAACTATCAACCAATAGCTATCGCTTTCATTCTATCGAAAATCATGTAAAAAGCGATCAACTACTTTCGTTCCTCGAATCAAATAAACTCCGCGACCACTAGTATGGGTTCAGACAGAGTCCTGCAACTGGTAATGTTCTTTCATGTCACACAACTTTGGGACAACACATCGGTGAAACAGTTGTAGTAGCTTTAGATATTTCAAAGGCTTTTGACCAGGTTTGGCACAAGACCTATACGTGTTGCCGATGGCTTCTTTTCGAAAGAAACTACTATTAATGCGGACGTACCCCAAGGACCAGTGATAGCTCCCACACTTTTTCTGCTATATATAAATGATCTCACTTCCTCAACAACTAACCCAATCTATTGCCTTGCGGACGACAGCACTCTACATTATAGTTCTCAGTTTCCCCACAACAATAAGTCTAGTCAGGACCTTAAAGTGAAAATGGCAACCTTAATCAACAGAGATTTAGAACGGTATCCTTGAATGGTGAAGGAATAATCTGCTCATGTTCAACTCCGACAAAACCCAGTGATGCCTTGTCCGCTAAGAAAGATCGATCATTTCCGGTTGTAAATACGAATGGCTTAGATCTCAAGTTTCAAACCCTATTTCTATGTTAGGGATGTTCATATCATCGTATCTTTTACAGGTTGACCACCTTCTGTCAGCCAGCAAAACTGCTGCCCGTAAATTGGGCTTTCTATACAGATCTAAACATTACTTCACATCGCAACAACTCCTTTTACTGTATAAGGCTGAAATTCGACCTCATCTGGAGTTCAATTACCATCGCTGGGTCAGTGCTCCCCAACACGCCTTTGATATGGTAAACTGCATTCAGAAAAAGCTATAATACTTATAAATGACTCGTCTCTAGCTTCTGACCTACTCTCTCTTAAGCATAGAAGAATAGTTTCGGTTGTTTCCTTGTTCTATCGCTATTATCATGGCAAGTGTGTCTCCAAATTACACTCCTCAATACCTTCGTAGGCCATCTTCGCTAGGAACACTCGGTTTGCCCATTCACACCATAATTACGCACTCAAAATTCCATCTTGTCGCATTAAACGGGCGCAACCTACATTTTTCCACACGGTCACCAAATTGTGGAATGCACTACCCAGTTACTGTTTTTCTCCCAACTTTGATTTAAGTAAATTTAAGGTAGCCGTTCATAAACATTTCTTGACAGCCTAACAATATCTGTAATCCCCTCTCAGTGTTACTGAGTGCTTTAGCACGTTAGGCCAACCGTTGCCTGTTCAGAATACTATTATTTAAAAAAATTAGGTTATTTTAACTTGCGGTACTACGTCTCCCACCATTCTAATCGATGCAGTTAGTGGTCTGCTAACTTTTAAAGCACCTTGAGTTATGGAACATAGCAGACACTCATTGATAATTATGCCACTACAATTTAGTATAGAATTTATTGAAAGTCGCAAGTACTATTTATGATTAGAAATCATTGTCAAAGACATCAAAACTTACGTATGTATGTATGCAATTTACTTCAGAGTAAAAAATCATTGTCCATTTCGTAAATAGCAAAAATTGTTCATAAATTTTATTAGTTCGAAATACAAAAATATATCAGTACCTCCTTTAACTAACAGATACTACTTAGTTAGTACTTTATTTAAGTTTAACATTACATTAGAACAATAACTTCCGCTAATAAAATAAAGTTTCACATCAACATTAACCATAAATAAAGTGGGGTTAATTTGTTTAATTTCAAGGTAACTAACAAAACCAATGGCGTCACGAGTTCTAATTATTTTAGGTCGATTTTTTGCTCTAACCTTTAATGTGGGAATTGAAAGGAACCATAAAATCCTGTAATATAATTATACAGTAATTTATTTTTTATACTGTTCTTTATTACAAAAAAAATTCGGTACGTGTATAACACGTTGAAAGGCAATAAAAAAATTTATTAAGTGGTACTTTCGTATTAGTCATAGGTCATTTCTCATAGACTTTATAGGAATACCCCTATTATAAGAAACAAAATACACCCACGCACCACACAAAAATAAAAAACACCGAACGCGTTTCAATAGCTAAGCTATCATCATCAGCAGTCGATCGCTGATGATGATAGCTTAGCGATTGAAACGAGTTCGGGAAAAAAGCATATGATTAAAGAATTTCAGTACTAGAATGTAATTATAGTTAATAGGTGTAGATTTCGTTTATATTAACAGGATATCTGTAAAACTAATCTGAAGACTTAATTTCAGTAAGAAAATACACTATCCAGCAACACATCGAAATAAAGAACCGATATTAAGCGTACTTCAGAAATATATCAGTAGATACGCCTGGAAATATTTTGGAAATCAGCTCCGGCACTGGTCAACATGCATCATTTTTTGCCGAATATTTTCCTAAGCTAACTTTTTATACATCAGAATTTGAAATGTCATTATTTGATAGCATCAGCGCATATGCAAAAGATGTAAAAACGAAAAATGTTAAAGATCCTATTTACATCGACGTGACAAAACCATTCAATTCATGGTGTTTAAGTGAACAAAGCTTTGAGTTTATTTTAAATGTTAACATGATTCATATATCTCCTTATACATGTACTGTAGGGCTTTTCGAAAATTCCTCCAAACTACTGAAGGATGGTGGACTTTTGTTTACATATGGACCGTATGCAAATGAGGGTATTATAACACCACAATCTAACGTCAATTTTGATCAAAATTTACGATCGGAAAATCCAGAATGGGGATTGCGAGATATTCAAGATTTAAAAGTATTAGCGGGGCAAAATAAAATACAATTACTAGAAATAAATGACTTACCTGCTAATAATAAATGTTTGGTTTGGATTAAGTAAATGCATCCACTCATAATAATTATTAATTAAGTTTTAAAAGCTGATTAAAGTAAGTTTTTAGGAAGAACATGCATGCTAAACATCTAATTCACTGTTTGTTGAATTAAAAATATGTAGGTTTTAAAATTAATTTGAAACTATATAATTGTGGTATTATATGTAGTGTAAGTGTAGAATAGTTGGGTAAATTCTTATGTATTATGTGGCATGTATGTGCCAAAACACGTGTGATTCCAATGTGTTTGAAGCAATAAACCATACATGAGTCGAAGGTGTTTGTATTTATACGCCATTAGTAGAGGCACTACATCTGCACACTACATTTCGTGTTTATTAGTAAAGTTGTATAATTAAAAAAAAAATAACTATCGATTCTGAAAACTGAGTAAAGGTTACCTATCACCTCTACGGGTTTGACCCGGGGTCTCAGGCTTATAATATTCATGGTGCGGGTTTTCCATACATTTCTCCGACTTTACTGTCAAAAGCCAATACTATTTCTTCTTCTAATACTTCTGAAATCCGTCGTGTTTACCACTACTGGAACCCTATACGGTGAACGAAACCCGATGATATCTCGCAAACATTCGTTCATCATCGAAAATGAAAATTAAGCCGCAATCAGCTTGTATTGCACGGCGCGCAAATCCCAGTTTTTGGTACAGTGTCATGACGACAAAGTGAGAAATTGAAATACTGTACTTCAATTCAAGAGTCATGCTGAAACAATCCAATGTACAAACTTTGGTTAAATGAAGTTATATATATATATATATATATATATATATATATATATATATCTATCTAAAGAGAAGGTACTATTGACTGATAGTAATTAATAATACTAGTTTGTTGAGGAGGCAGTCAATTTATGTAGGTTTCATTAGGCCAGGCCTGGCCTAATGAAACCTACTAAATTGACTGCCTCAAACTATTATATATATATATATATATATATATATATATATATATATATATATATATATATATATATATATATGTTACCGGCCGAACCCGATTTCAGGCCAAACTAGTTTAGAGTAGGAAAACAAAGCTACTGTAACCTATCAACTTTAACCCAGACGTTCTTTTGCAACGGAAATACTGTAATTCCGTAAGCATGCTGAGACATTACAGCTGCTAAAGGACGTCGGCATCATATATATATATATATATATATATATATATATATATATATATATATATATATATACACATATATACAGGGTGGCGGATTACTGTGACAAAGTCCCATATCTCCTTTATTTAAAGAGATACAAAAAAAATGAAATACAAAAGTTGTAAGATATATTCTGGTGCATATTCCAAAAATATTTTTAATTATACAGGGTAGATCATAAAAGCTTAGAAGTAATTTAAATTTTTTTAAATAGAAAACCCTATATATTATTACATATTTAGATTCTACATACAGTTTTAGACACATTTTATGTATAATGTCCTATACCTAAGTCTAACCGTTTTTGACAAATTTCAAATTTTTTGTCAAAAATGACGTTTGCAGGCCAAAACATAGGTGGAAATCTTTTCTAAACGAAGCCGTTATCAATTAGTTATGGTTGGTTTCCTTGCAAATGGGGACCTACTCTAATGGGCTGTATTGATATTTTTGTAATACATTCATACAGGGTGATCAAAAATGGACAATAAAAAGTAGATTCGAAAAAACCTATAAAGTCATTTTTCTTAAATGGAAACCCCCTATTTTTTTAATTCTATCTTATTTAGCATTAAAAATAAGGGTGACTTTGTATAAGAGTGTATATTCCAAAAAATTGTAGTTTTTGAAATAATGACAATTTAACATTTTTTTATTGTAAAAAGGCTATACGGCTTTCAAGTTTTGTTGTTAGTTGGCCGTGACGGCGAGGCGTGGCATATAAAAATAATAGAGATCATCAGAGATGTCATTATTTATTGTCAGTTGATGATTTGTGTGATTCATTAGTGTATTTTATAGCAAATTGATTTAAAACTTGAATTAAAATTGTAAATAATGAATTTTTCGCAAGCAGAGATGGTTGATATGATTTTTGTTTTGGAAGCTAGTGATAAGAATACGCTCTTAGCAAGAAGACTGTATCAAAAACGGTTTCCAGAGAGACGGCAACCTGAAAGAAGGGCATTTGAAAAGCTTTTGGAGCGTTTTGAAAGAACTGGCAAGGTGTTATATGAAAAAATACTAGGGAAAAACGTTCACAGACTGAGGAAAATCAATTAAATGTACTATTAACAGTTACCGAAAATCCATATATTGGACAACGACCCATTTCTCAGCAGGTTGGTGTGAACGACGTACGGTACAGCGGATATTGAAGTCTCAAAAAATGCACCCCTATCACATTCAACTACTTCAAGAGTTGGTTCCTGAAGATTATCAAAGACTGGAATTTTGTCAATGGGCTCAAAACAAAATAAACCAACAAAGAAATTTTGTTCATTTGATTTTATTTACAGATGAGGCCACATTTCACAGAAACGGAAATGTAAACAGACACAATTTTCATTACTATTCTACCGAAGATCCACATTTTGTAAGATATACTTTTCATACTAGATGGTCTTTAAATGTTTGGGGAGGTGTTGTCGGTAATCATCTAATTGGACCATATTTTTTTGATCAACGAGTAACAGGGGAAGTATACTTAGACTTTCTGCAAAACCATCTACCTAATTTGTTGCGTCAAGTGCCACAGGATACGCAACAAGATATGTGGTTTCTTCATGATGGGGCCCCAGTACATCTTATAGGTCCGATAATAACTTTTTTAAATGCTAGATAGCCAAAATGTTGGATTGGGAGGAGAGGGCCTGTTGCTTGGCCTGCTAGATCCCCAGATCTTACTAAAATGGACTTTAGCATATGGGGGTACGTCAAAGAGCAGGTTTATAAAATACCGCCTACAACAAAGGAAGACATGAAGATTAGGATTAGAAACTGTTTTCAAAACATTAGTGTTGAAATGTGTAGAAATTTAAGCAGCGAATTTAAGGGACGTATTGCATTGTGTATTCAAGAAAGAGGCGGACATTCGAACAACTTATTAGGTAGTACGTATTTGACGTGTTTCTAGTACTTTTATCTGTATAATTAGTTACAAGTTTAGTTACATTAGAGGTGTTAAGTTTATGATTAGGATTAGGACATAATTTGTTGAATCAAAAAAATATTGTCTTTACTTTAAGTTCGTTTAATAAAATAATTATTTATATGGGGTTCAATAAATTGTAATATTTCGATCTGAAGTGCTCGATTTTTTTTGTTTCGCCGCGCCCCGCCGTCACGGCCAACTAACAGAAAACTTGAATTATTTCAAAAACTACAATTTTTTGGAATATACACTCTTATACAAAGTGACCCTTATTTTTATTGCTAAATAAGATAGAATTAAAAAAATAGGGGGTTTCCATTAAAAAAATGACTTTATAGGTTTATTTGAATCTACTTTTTATCGTCCATTTTTGATCACCCTGTATGAATGTATTACAAAAATATCAATACAGCCCATTAGAGTAGGTCCCAAGTTAACCAACCATAACTAATTGATAACGGCTTCGTTTAGAAAAGAGTTCCACCTATGTTTTGGCCTGCAAACGTCAGTTTTGACAAAAAATTTGAAATTTGTCAAAAACGGTTAGACTTAGGTATAGGACATTATACATAAAATGTGTCTAAAATTGTATGTAGAATCTAAATATGTAATAATATATAGGGCTTTCTATTAAAAAAAAAAAATTTTAATTACTTCTAAGCTTTTATGCACCAGAACTAATCTTACAACTTTTGTGTTTAATTTTTTTTTGTATCTCTTTAAATAAAGGAGATATGGGACTTTGTCACACTAATGCGCCACCCTGTATATATATGTGTATATATATATATATATATATATATATATATATATATATATTTAAAACTTATTTCCTATTTCTTTTCGCAACTGCAATGGCATTGTTAATCAATGCTATCAATTGCACAGATCATCTTATTCTAGATTCCGCTGTATTTAATTAGTTAAATACAGTATCCCTGAGAAATTATACCTGTGCATTTGCGAAATATTAAATCCTACTTGATAAACCGAGTCTTGTATTACCTTATCTCCTGCTTGTATAATTTCCTGCGTATTTTTCATACGCTTAACGCCCTTATTACAAATCTACATAATTGTAGTGAGAAAGTTATTCTTAATACGATCCTCTCGAATTTCGCACTACGAGGGGAGTGTAGAAGAATCACTGAGTATTATTATTGACGGCGGTTTAGACCTCGAAGAGATAGTAACTCCACGACGAACCCCAAATACGTAATCTCCCTTCCCGAGTTAATAGTTAATAGTGATCTGCAAGTTAATTATCAACACGACGACTACTATAGCTCAATCCCTTTCGCCAAATTAATAGAAACCAAGAAGTCATTCTTAATACGACCCCTCCGGAGTTCTCACCACAAGGGGAGTGTCATGAACTACTGAGTAACATTATTATTGACGGCGGTTTAGACCTGGAAAAGGTAATAACCTTACGAAGCAAGTTTAATCCTCATCATACTACCTTTAACTCAACCTTAAAATATACCTCCACCGCCGAATTCCAGCAGATCCACCATCGCCAACAACGTAAGCCACATACCCCGATTCATTCCGAATTCTCTCCTGCATAAAATCCACACGCTCTAACATCTGTGATCACCACCAGCTCTGGTAATTGGCTGTCTTCCCAGACATCCTTCACTATATCACCACCTCATTATAATTACATCAGAATAAACGTTATCTTTACAAAATTACATACTTTACAGAACCACATTTCATTCATTACGGTCATACTTCACAAAACCACATTTCATTGTTATAAATTTTCGTTCATCTAACCGCTAACGTATAGTTTTCGTAGTCACCCTGTATCTACATTACATTAATCACCTTCATAATAACGCTTTCCTGAATTCCTTAATTATAATTTTGGCCATTCACAAACACTCCAAGCTAACCCCTTTATTTACAACCACATACACTAATTATATTTTTAATTTTACACTTCCGGATAAAACACATGTTATAGAAAAACGTGTCTGCAATCTGTTTTAATTTGTAAAATAAAATGTTCAAAACCTATTCGCTTGAATCTTTTTACAATAGGCAACCAACCCTACCACCAAGTAGTGAAAGCTAGGGACCAATCTGAGAACTCAAAAAGACAAACAATTAAGAATACAAAATTCTATTAACGAGGGGTAGTATATACAGGGTGAATCAGCGAAGTTTCATATTCGAGTATCTCACATAATTGAGTTTTCCGAAAAAAGCCGGGACAGGTCAATTTTTGTTTTAAGGGGGACACATTTTCATTTAAGCATCATTGTCGTTTGTGATTAGTCAGAGAGGGAGTGTCACTTAAAAACCTGTGGCAATACCCCACTTGTGACCTATCATTGGAAAGCGGTTGTCATGAGGAATACGCCACAGATTTGTTTTTTAAAATCCGATGACATTTGCCCCTTCTATGACCACCCAAACGATAAATTTTTAACGAAATTTGAACCATTTAGATAAACTTAAAGTATTAAAAGTAAATATCGCACCATCAATACAATACTAACGCAACTCAAAAACTAGAGTTTTGGGAAAATCGTTGTTAAAGTTTTTGATCGAGGAAAATACCTCTGTATCTGTAATTAATGCAGATATCTTTATAATATTTTCAGGTAATATTAACTATAGTATCTTCAGTCCTATCATTTTTTTAGTTTTCCATGTACTGAAATTTTGGAAAGAACTGAAAAAGATTTAATGTGTTTTGAATTATGTTGACATTGCATGCATATTATATATATATATATATATATATATATATATATATATATATAGGGTTTTTCACTTAAAACTCCGCACGCCAATATCTCGAAAACGAATAGAAATATTTAATTTCTGTAAAAAGTAATCAATGTATGGGGTCAAGTAGATATTTTTCAAAGTTTAAAAAATTCGACGCCTACTAAGAGCTAAGCGTCGCGACGCGTCGAAAATATAAATCGATTGCATTGACCTTGAAATTATGCTCATGCGAAAAAACATGTTATTTACAAACTTTTTTGTTATTTACTCGAACTTATTTATTTGACTCATTTTTGAGTTAAACTAATAAATATAATTATTATTGCAATTAACTACATGATGAAACAAATTAAAAATTTTGTTTGTTGTTATGGTCTGTTTTTCTTCTTCATTTGCGTTTTGTAGGTCTCACAAGCACTGCATTAGGTTGAAAGAATCCTATATTATACTCGACGTTAAAGATTCTCTCATAAATACATTTTTTCACATAATTGACAATGCAATGTTCAAATCACCCTCAAAATATTCTCTTTTTGTTTGGTTTCGTAAGTAATGTGACTCTACTCTGGGAATGGAGAGTATGTGGTTCCTTACTCCGTTTATCAAATATGGCTCTATTTTTTTTTATTTTGGTGTCTACCACGCATGTCGCATTCCAAAATTCCATTATCATCTCTCTTTTTTAAAGTGGTACGAATCATCGTATCCCCGATATCAAGAGTTGCCATAAAAAATGCTTGCAAACGCGAACTTTTTCATTATTTCTTTGTAAAAAGTATGACAGATTGCAGGATCTTGCTGAATTTTCTTTAGGATATCTATACTGGGGAGTAACGCTTTCCATACAGGAGGAAATAAATGACGTTGTCTTATATTATCACCAATTTTCCAAAATGATCCAAGAATTGTTTCTCTGTCCTCATGGGTGAAATTAGCAAAACATTTATACCTTCAAGAAATACTACTGGGGTTCTGCAACTTCCGCTTAGGAATTAACTTCTTCTTCAAAATAGTTGTATAAGCTTGTCCTGTATTTGTTTTCTGCTTTTTTTAATTTCTTCTCCTCTGATACTCACATCTCTGTCGTTTACGTGACTTATTTTTTAGCTTCTCTTCAACGTTATTTTCTTGTTGAGGGGTTTCGTTGTCATTCCTTACAGTTAAAATTTTGTTCTTATATCTTATAACATCCAAAGGCAAACCTGAGTCTTCGGAGTTTAATCTGTTTTCAATTTCGTAGTTTTTATCGCCAACACCGTCATCAGATGACTCTATTACTTCATCTACGTTTGTGTCTTCTTCTGATTCTAGTTTTTGTTCTACCACGCTACGTCCTAAACTCTATTAATTACTTACCAAAGGTAATTATGCGTTAATTTGGCTTTCTAGTGCCATTTCAACAGTTAATTTAGCTCTTGAATCCATTTGTGATGTTTATAAACAACTAAAAACACTATTTCAACTATAACAAACAAGCCACTAGCACAGATAAATAATTCACATGTTAAAATAAGTAATCAATCCAGAGACAAACTTGGAATGCAATACTACCACAACTAAAAATATTGCACTTTATTTAACAGCCACTGCGTGTTATCGATAGTACTATACTAACGCAACTCAAAATACGTTGGTATTGCATTAAAAATTTTACATAAAGAAGCAAACTAACATAACCTACTATAACTACAAAATAGTATAAGATACAATATGTGGTCGTATTGCATTTGAATTTTGTGCCCTTTACACGTCTGTTTTGCGTATTAACTCAAAAAACGTGATTTTTGAGTTACGTTAGTTGTACTGATGGTGCTGTATATCACTTTTTCAAATGTTCAAAATGTCCACCTCCAACCTCTATATAAAAGTAAAGCCTGCTTTCAAATTCCCTTTGCACATTTGTCAAGATTTCTGGAGTTATTAAGCGACATTAATTCACTATTCTTTCCCGTAACTCCTGTAAAGAATTGGGAATCGTCGGGTAAACCTTATTCTTCAAATAACCCCATAAGAAGAAATCCAGAGGTGTCAAGCCTGGAGGTCTCGATGGGACAACTCCTTCCAATCCATTGACCCGGAAGCGTTTAAAAACTCACTAACTGCAACAACATAGTGTGGTAGAGTCCCGTTTTGTTGAAAGTGAACATCAACTTCGGAATAACTGCCTCCGTCATCATGGGTTCAATATGCTCATTAAACACATTTTTAAATAATTATCTCCATTTAGGTTATTGTCAATAAAATGTAGACCAATAATTTTATTACCTGAACTGTTATAACAATTAATACATACTTGTCTTCAGTATGAAATAATTATTAAAGGCAATGAACATAAGGTAATTCCTGCCCAAACGTTTAACTTTTCAAGATATTGTGTACATTACTCTCTTGTTATTCTAGGATTACTATCGCTCCAGTATCTACAATTATGTTGATTAATATTTCCATTTAAGAAGAAAGCACTCTCATCGGAAAAACAAATGTATAGTAAGTTCGGGCTATCCATCAAACGTTGAGTCATAATGTGATGGAATTCCAGTCGGTGACCATCGTCACCTTTATTGAATTCATGCACATGATGCATTTTGTATGGATGAAATTTTTGTGATTTTAATATTCGGCACATCGATTATCAGTATCACGTGATAATTGACGTGTACTCACCCTGGGATGTAGTGCCACGTGATTCAATACAGCAATTTGAATGTATTCATTCCTGGCAGGTTGTTGGGGATGTCTTTGTATTTCTTCCTGGATGTCTTATTAAATATTCTAGATTGTTCTCATAATAAAGAAAAATAATTTCTATCCTTTCTTATAAAGTGTAGATCATACTTTTAGAATTAAGTGACTCTATTTACCTAATTTCATTAATCGCTGTCAAAGTTTGACAACATTTTTCCAAAGGACTCTTACATGAAAATGTGTTCCCCTTAAAATAAAAATCGACCTGTCCCGGCTTTTTTCAGTAAAATCAATTATGTGACAGATAACTGAATATGAAACTTGTCGCTGACTCACTGTATATTCCGCGTGTCCGGATAAGGGTACGGAGCGGCTCCTGCTAGTAAGGCCTAACAAGTTACATTGGCGGTGAAAACAAATCACATATCCATGGTAACTACGGTTCGACTTTCTCCCCACTAAGTAACAATGTTAATACGTCGCGTCTTGCCCTCCTTCATACTTTATCCAGGCTAAGAACTGGTTCAAAGCTTAGTTTTGATGCATGTTGAAAGCCAGCGGAACATCAGTAATAATAAAACAGAAGCGCAAAAATCTTAGAACTACCTACACAAAGAAAGTTTAGTCAAAAATAGCTCACATATTTTTAAAATGTGTTCCATCATTCTCGATGCATTTATTTAATCTAATTTCGGTAGAAAAAACCGCTGCTTCAATTTCAGTCCTGGACAAGCTTCTAATGGCATTTCATATTATTTCCATCATATTTTCCTTGTTTGTGGGTTTCTCTTGGAAAACCAGGTCTTTCAGTCTACCCCACAGGTAGAAATCTAAACAAGTTAGGTAGGCTCCGAAAGCGCTTGGAAGGGAAGTAGACTTCCTCTTCAACTAACACGATTCGAATATTGCTCACATGTATGCCGACGTACGTTTTGGTCATAAAATGCCCAACAGCCATCAAACTGGATCAAGATGTTCTTCTTGTTTCCAAGGAGACGTCTTCTAAAAGTGGTGGAAGAAAAACATTCAAAAATTCTAAGAACCTCTCCCCATTAAGTGTTTGGTAAAAAAATGTGGGCCTATAATTTTTCCTTCCAGCACTCCGCACAATACGGTCAAACTCCAGTTCTACTTTCCGAATCCAATGTGGATTTGATCGGACAAATAATGCATATTGTGCAAATTCACACCCCTGTGCTACTGAAAGTGGCTTCGGTTCGTCCATAATATGCGTAACAGGAAATTTGGATTTTACCGAATCATATTTAGGAAACAGTGACAATGGTTGGGTCTATGATCATAATCAGTGCGATTTAATGCCAGATGTAAAACAATGTAGTAGGGATGCATATTATTGTTTTGAAGATTCTCGTGAACAGTTGTTTTTGGAAATCCCAAGTCGTCGGACATTTTTCTTGTGCTTAAGGTGGGATCGTATTGCTCGTAGGCGAAAACGTTGATAATATTTTTCTCAGTGCGTGTGCTACGAAGTCTTACAGGTGTTTGAATCGGCTACACTTCGCCAGTTTCTCGTAATCGCCTGGCCAATTTTAAAAAACACAAATTTATAAGTACAATATAAATGCTAAATACGAGTTGCAGTAATCAGGTTTTGTGTATTACTTTCTAAATTAGATAATGATGGTAAAACAATAGCCAGTTTATATCCAACCATTCATAAGTACAAAACGTGTTTAGTGAGGCTACATGTGGATACGTTGTATAAAAAAAATATTTCAGTTCAACATATGGTTATTATTAGAACAGTTGAAAGAAAAAAACACATCTGAAGGTATGCGTATTATTTTTTAATATATATTTCACTTGATATTGCTAACAAAAATGTCGATAAAGATTTTTAAAGATATTATTACTATTATAGGATGACGTCATAAAATCAGATCTACAATAGCTGGTACCCCATCCATTGCTTTGCTGACGATAGCACTCTTCACTGTAGTTCATCTCAGTCTACTCATAGTGATAACCCACCTTCTATGTCAAATCAAGAAATTAAAGCTGGAATGGCAAATTCAATCAAATTTAATGCTAACAAAACTCAATGTTGCCTTATGTCCGCCAAAAAAGATCGATCATTTCCCGTTGTAAGTATGAATGGCTCAGTTCTTAAGTTTTCAGACTCTATTACTCTGTTGGGTATGACTGTATCTTCAAATCTCTCATGGGTTGACCATCTTCTGTCAGCTACCAAAACAGCTGCTCGTAAAATAGGCTTTTTGTACAGATCTAAGCAGTACTTTACCTCTCGACAACTCCTTCTACTGTATAAGGCCCAAATTCGGCCTCATCTGGAATATAATTCTCACCTCTAGGTTAGTGCTCCCGCATATGCTCTCGATATCGTTGATCGTATTCAGAAGAGAGCGGTTAGGCTTATAAATGACCCGTCCTTAACTTCTCACATACAGTCCCTTGAGCATAGAAGGATGGTTTCAGTCCTTTCTTTGTATTATCGTTATTACAACGGCTATTGTGCTGCTGAATTATATTCTTTGATACCATCTCGGGCTATCTTTTCGAGAAACACTAGGTTCGCTCATTCACATCATCAGTATGCAGTACAAATCTCCACTTGTCGTACCAAACGGGCGCAATCCACATTTTTCTACACGGCTTCTAAACTCTGGAATGATCTCCCTAGTTCCTGTTTTCCTATCACTTATGATATGAGAAAATTTAAGGTAGCTGTTCATAGGCATCTATTGGCAATTCATTATCCCTCTATCCATCCTCCTAAGTGTTCCTTAGTGCTTTAGCACGATAGATCTAATTTAGCCTGTTCAGGTCCACAATCATAAAAAAAAAACGTATTCGTGGACTCTAAACTTGTAATTATTGATTCGTATATAATAATAAACCATGAAAACCTTTTGTCTTTTATTTCCATTATATCAATTTGATATTTTTAAGACATGTTAATTTAATTTAATTCTGTTTTATATATATATATATATATATATATATATATAAGTAATTATTACTTTCCAATCCTTTTAACGAGGTTTTTATAACTGTTAATGCGTTTCTATAAAACAATTTTGTGTGTATGAAATTGAACATGCAAATAAATCAGACATAATTTTTTGAATGTGTTGGTGATTACTGTTTACAAAGAGAATCTGCCTATATAAAAAGCACCATTGCATTAGGGTAGAAATTATTTATTATTTCACGTAATATTTAATTTAGACTTTAATGCATTCAGTTTTGAACTGTAAGCTGGTTCCGCAAACTGTAAGACATGGTTTATTGATTTTGGTTGATTGATTGAGATTAATCTGATTGATTTGATCGAGCATGATTTGTTTGAAATTGATTAATTAATTAATTAATTGATTTGTTTGTGTGTGAGAAAGAGACGAAAGAGAGAGGGAAGAGGATAAACGAAAGAGAAGGAGAGAGACGTGCATGATCAACTTCTATTACAGAAAATGTTCATTAGTCTATACGCCACTAGATGGCGCTAAAATCATTTTTAACTCAAAGGGGGCCAGGGCGGAGACCCTGATAAAAGTCCCGTCTTACAAGGCTAGGGACACCTTATTAGAATACAAATTTTTTTTATGACGGGGGCAAAGGCGTACAACTGTAAGATTAGGTTAGAACCCACATACAATTGCACCAAGGGGGCCTCGATAGGGGCCAAGGCCCAAGAGCTAGTTTCTGCACTTATATATAAGGTTAAGGCCCCATACCATTACCTACCAGGGGGCAAAGGCCCGAGAACAAGTTTTGAACGCCTACAAGGTAGTTCCTATACTTGTCTTACAAGAACCTCTTTATTATTCAAAACAATTTCAAATTTCCCGCGCAGGACCAAGCCAAGAGCTAGTTCCTACACCTGTCTTATAAGATAGCGCGAAGCACGAAGCAGCTAACCCCTAAGAGCTATTTCCTACAATTGTCTTACAAGAACCTCCATTAAAACAATTTCTCAGTGCGGCACCAGGTCCAAGAGCTAGTCCCCACACCTTAAAACATTTTCAAACCCCTGCGCAAGTCCAAGCCCTAGGCCGCTTTCTCAAGGTAAAAACCTGTTTCTCAAGGTAAACAACTTTCTCAAGATCAAAAGTGAAAGGCGTAGTCATCGGAAATCCCCAGACCTAATTACGTCGTCGGAAATCCCCAAGCTGAATTACGTCGTCGGAAATCTCCAGGCTTAATTACGTCATCGGAAATCCCCAAGCTGAATTACATCATCGGAAATACCCAAGGATAATTACGTCATCGGAAATCCCAAGGTCAAATGACGTCACTAAAAGTGAAAGTGGTGCCCGTGTACTACTGACAAGTTAAATTTAAGTATTAATGGTTAAATGTATATGTAGATTCTTACAATTAACGAAATTACGTAAACTTGACCGATTTCTACGTGAATGTGTATGCAACCAATAGTAAAGATTTAGAAGCAATCGCTTTGATACGTTGTAAAATATTTTTTGCAATATTTATTTTATTAAGGTAGTTTTTCAATATAACCAGCAAGAGTTACGGTAGATTTCCACTAACAGTGTCTTTTCTCATGTTCCATGCTTGCTCAGTCGAAGGGGATGCGACTGAAGTGCCGTGTTCAATTTTTACCGGTTAATATACCTTCTAAATAACTCGACTTAATTAATTTTGATTAGTCTCTACGTTCTAACAACAAATAAGATGGCATTCTGGGTTTAAAAATCTTTCACATTAACTAAAAACCAAAAAATGAATATGATTATTCGCTAATTAAGTAGATTAATTAATTGCTACTACATGTACCAGCTATTCCCAGTATAAGTCCAATCTGGAATACTGAATACATTCAAAACCATAAAATGACTACTTTTATCATTAAGAAGTAATTAGGTATTTAATCGATGGATTTTGACAAAGGAGCGTATGGTTAGATATAAAAACGAATATTTTTATACTTTTTGTAACTGTATGCTAATATGAAGGTGACATTTATTATTTAACAAGTCATATTACTAACTTGTTACGGTATTCTGATCTTTTAGTAATATTTTTAAAAGTTGTACACTTTTACAAAGAATTTTAGATCATCAAAAGTAGTGCGAAAAATAGCGTATTATCGCGGAACTAAAGTGTACGTTAAACCTAGGGTTATTTTTGTCTTTAAATGGGGTCTATTGGAAGAAATAATCAATATTGAGTAGAAAAACTATTAATATCTTTTTGTGCCGTGAAAGGTGACTTCCAAACTACCCAAAACTATCTAATAAAAAATATTCAGATCAGGCTTTTTGGAAAAAAGTAGTTCAACCCCTGGAAAAAAAGCTTAGGGAAGAGCTGGCCTCCTTCAGACACAAAAATTCATCGATTCATAGGTCACGTAATATTTGTATTTAGAATATTCAAAAATACAATCTGCATCCAGCTTAACTTAATGTTTAAGGTTTTGTTGCATTTAAGCCAACAAACAAATCCCGTTATTTTAATGAAAAAAAATAAAAACTACTAATTTTTATTTGTCTGAGGGTGCAGGTTCAGACGGCTGCGTTCAGACATAATGTAGTACCTATACATTAAAATAAACTTCATTTAATTGCTAAAACTTTATTTAAGTGTTAAATATAGTTTCTAAACTACATTAGTTCATTTTGTATCATAGTACATAATGTTACAACAAAACAATATTTAAAAGTCAACCGCATATTAATTTTTTTCAAAGAGACTGGGAACGAAACCATCGACTGCTGCCTTTTGGTCCCTTCCACCAATGGTGCAGGTAATAATGCTACAATATCCTGGAAAGTAATGGTTGAAATGTCAGTTATGTTGGGAAATAAAAACTTATTTTTAACTTTTGCGGATTTTCTCAAGAATCAGACTTCAAAATCTCCATCAGAGCACTTTTTTAAAACTTTTGCCACGTAATGGATGATTTGTTTGTTGTTTTTAAACATTACCAAAACAAAGTTTTCAATTTTAATCTAATCCGCCGTAAAATTCTCTTAAGGATTTTGCTTTTCATTGTCTGAATCCTCACCACTGCTTTCACTTTCGTATTCCAACAATAGTTTTCGTTTCTGGGGCTTGGGCACCTCTGTAGATTTGTTTTTCATTTTGCTTCCCTTCTAGAAGCAGTTTTTCCGGGGTATTAGTTATGACCCTGCTTTTCCCCTTTTCCCTAGGTTTCCGGGAGATATGTTTTGGTCTGGCTTTTAGATATCCTTCAAAATCTTCAGAGCTCTGATAAAGAGGTTTAGGATGAGATCCAGAGGACATAGATTGACCTAGTTTAGGAGTTAGTAATGTTATTCTTGTCTGAATCTCTCCTGGCGTTTGAGCAGTCAGTGATGGCTGACTCTTCCCTGGAGTTTGATTATTCATTGTCGCCTGTATCTTTCCTAGATTTTAAGGGTTCGTCGGAGGCTGACTCTCACTTGAGATTTGAGAGGTCGTCGTTGCCTGACTCTCTTCTTGGGCTTGAGAGGTTGTCGATAGCGCTTCTCCTGGAATTTGAGGAGCGGTTTGTCACTTACAGTACTAGCGATGAAGACAAAGGAAGACATAGGAAATACTCCTACTTCCTAAAAGCATTAATGATACTTTGAGGCATCATTGCTCGGTCATGAACGCATTAGGCCACATGATAAATGTTAAATGCTTGACCAGGATTAGATGACATCCAGGAATCTATTGCTGCATTATAGAATGTCTTAAATGGTTTCATCAAGCCAACGTCAAGTGGCTGCATCATGTGGGTGCAGTGCGGTGGCACCGTCAATATGTGCACTCCATTCGCTCTGGCTAAATTGATCGCATTTAGTGACATATGACTCTCATGGTTGTCACATATCAATAGCATTCTTCGGTTAACTGAACTACCTGAAAACTTGATGAAGTGGTGCATAACATTAACAAAATTTGATGAGGTCATCCAGCCAGTCTGATGTGCTAACCCTAAGATTCTATTTGGTGCTCCAGTGATCATATGGCTTTTGAAATGAACCCTAGCAAACACCATAACTGGAGACATGGTATTACCAGCAGCATTTATTATTAATCAAGTTGTTATTAGAGTTCCTCTCTCATTACTTATGGCCGTCGCAACTTGTTTCAGGCCTTTTTCTGCTATGACACGAGAAGGCCACTGGTTAGTTTCAGTCTTAGTTTCGTTTAAATTCCATATCCAGGTTGGATCTTGGAGCTCAGGATATTTTTTAATTACTTTCTCATAGTTATCAAAAAACACATTAACATTATGTTTATTAAAGGCAATAGCTCGCGCAAGACTGCACCCCTCAGCAGCACGAAGAGACAGTTTTGGATGACGTTTCATGAAGCCGTACAACCAGTCCTTCCCGGTCATTCCTTTAACTTTCCACTGATCAGGACAGTTTATTTCGTTAATATGTGCCATTTCAAAAGCAAATTTTCTCACTTCAACATTATTTAGACCATTGAACATTTTTGAACTTTTAATTAAAAATAATTCTAAGTCTTTCTCCTGCTCTTCAGTAAAGACCTTTCGAGTGTGATTTTTAAGCTTCATATTAGTCTTCCCACCTGGATTTTGTCTTATTTTTATACATACATGGTTAAAGCTTGAAATTTTAATCCAAACCTTTCATCAACGACTCTCAGCGATTTACCTTCAAGAACAGCTTTAACACCTTCTTTCATTGCCCCAGCCTCAAAATTTCCTTTAACTTTTTCCTGTTACGTACCTTCGTCTTCAATCTGAAAAAAAAATAACCTGTTAGGATTGTTTATATAATTGTATTTTAATACATGTTTCTATTATTTTATGTTGTCTGAATGTGCCCCACGCATATGTTTGGTAATGATGATGTCTGAGGGTACCCCACCCACATTTGTCTAAAGGTACCCCACAGGACCATTTTATAGTAAAAGTCATGCTGCAACCAGATGAGGCCATTATTCCACAATTCAATTAGTGTTTCTTAAACACTGATATATAGGCTTAAAACAGTAACAAAGTTTCAATAATTAAGTCTAATCTAGTATAGAAAATATCAACTTACCTTTAGTAGCGAAAATTTACTTTTAGGAGTTGAAATAACACTTGTTACTTTCCCACTTAGATAGACTTCCACAGCTCAATGGAGAATGAACTGTTGATCTTTGATGTAAAAAAGGAATATCTTGAGCTCAGTGCTGCCAACCCAAACCATTTAAATTACCCACAATCCAAATGTCTAAAGGTACCCCGTGTCTGAAGGTGCCCCACTCTCCCCTACACACTAGCGCATTTTTACCTTCCGACCTATATGTAAGTATAAACAGTTATGCAATCGACTTTGTTTTCACTGTCGTTAAATCTACTTATTACATCATTTGTGCGTGAGCAAGGTGTGTGTGTGTGTGTGTGTGTGTGTGTGTGTGTGTGTGTGTGTGTGTGTGTGTGCGTGCGTGCGTGCGTGCGTGCGTGCGTGTGTGTGTGTGTGTTTGTATGTGCTTGTGTGTGGGTGTATGTCAGTATCCACGATAACTCCAGAACCACAAACGTACGTACTTAAAACTTTGTAGCTTCATTTCATTTCTCTTGGAGCTGGTTAGATTTTGGAAGAAATCCAGCGGCGGAAAGGGGGATTTATTAGGGGCAGTTTTTGGTTTTTATCAAATATTTCTGAAACAGCTGCAAATTTCAAAGATATAAAAATACCTTGATATAGATCTTGAACATATCCATTAATTATATTCTATAAAATTTTTTGATGAGTCGTAATTTGGTAGCAAAAAAATTCCCAAGGTGGAATTAAAGGTTTGTGCAAACTTTTTCAATATTTGAATAACGATTCATTTTATAAGAAAATGTGAAGACATAATTTTTAAGAACAATTTAATTTCACACAACTTTTCTTTATAAAGTATTTAATACGAAGGTCAAATGCATTAAAAATTAATTAAATAAGATTTAAAATTCTTAAACTGTATTATCGATATTTTTATAGAAGCGGGTGTCAGAAATCTTATTTCCAAGTTACTAAATGTCTATTAACCTCTATCTGACATGAAATTTTAAACGTCCACCTGAATTATTGTTTTTTGTTTTTACAATGTTGTCTATTTTCGTTATGAACGTATTAAAAATAATAATTATCCTAAAAAATTAGTTACTTAATTCTATTCATTTAGGTACTTCACTTTCCACTTTGTAGGTTGGAATGTCGTATGTTGCCTCACGCCAGATATTTTTGATTCTTAGAAATAGCGTCCACAATAGCGCATTTTTTTATTCTTAAAAAGTGCACTGAAAACTCCTACTAAAAGTTATCTTTTGACAAGGGTGATCGGTTATAGTCATATGTTACGCTACTGTATGAAGTGTAGTTTGACTTATAGCCAAAATGCTTTACTATTTTGCTTTAATAATGTTTGTGTGCCCTTGCTATTCTGAAATTGAAAATGTGTCTCTTACAGATTTAGAACTGTGTAAAATAAGTCATTATGGTTTAGAATATCAAGGATTTCAAGCAAAAACAGAATCTGGTGTTCGTTGTCAATCATGGGAAACTAATAATCCTGTGCACGTAGTACATAAAAATTTTACGGATAAAAGTTTTCCTAAATATTCAAAAAAGCTAGCAAAAAATTATTGTAGAAATCCAAGCAATGATCCAAAAGGTCCATGGTGTTATACTATGGATCCTAATTTAATTAATGAAACATGCGCAGTACCTTTATGTAGATATCTCGAGTGTAAGATTACTGGCCCAGGTATAGAATATGCAGGGACTCATAAACGTGGTACTACAGGTTAGTTTACATTATCTTTAGTAACATACTTTACACAAATATATTCCAGAAAGGAAATGTTTAAAATGGGATAAAACACGAAGTAAAGTAAAGCACAATAATAATTATGTCAAATATGAAAAATTTTCAAATGATCAATTTCCGGAGAATTCAGTAAAAAGCGCAAAGAAATATTGTAGAAATCCCGATGGAGATATTGGAGGTCCGTGGTGTTTTGTCGAAATTGAAGACACAGGCGAAGTTGAACGAGAGTACTGTGACGTCCCGTTTTGTGATATATATCAATCTTTTATCTATTCAAAAAATTATGATCTATATACCCATTATCACAGTTTTAATAGCACTGTAACTAATTTCACATTTGGAATTAAACTTTGGAATTCGGACATGTATAATTATGCAAGCGCGCGCTTAATGTTGTCATTGTACGCCTTACCTTTGAATCAAAAGGAATTAAGGAATTCTGAAATTGCTATAGAAATATTTATTTCTAATCGCGAAAGTGCTTTAACAGTTGGTAATAAAGGGAAACCAGAATATGAACCATCTCTTAATGCAATTAAGTCTAGTGATTTTACTTTTTTTTCTTTGACATGGACTTCGGGTTATATATCTTTAAATCGACAAGGTAGTACGAAATCTATATTTCTACATGAATTCAATGTGAAAAAGAACTTACTTGGCCTTTTAAAAGACCAGTTTCACTTTTATGCTTTTCAAGGGACAAAAATTTTATGGAGTTTTCCGTTTGCTAATTTAGACAACACATGTTCTGTGCATACAACAACATCATTATTGTATCAACACTATTTTCCTATACGAGAGACTGATGTCGCACGCGATGTACAATTTTATGTACGTGCAACACATTCGGTACATATTCTATTGGTACCAAGTCCACCTGTAAGTTTTCCTCAAATAGAAGTTATGTTAAACCGATTAGATAACGTTTCACGGATAGTTAGTTTAGAATACGAAAAAGGGCCAAAAACTGTTCTTAGAGAAGCAACACATTCTGTTGCATTGGATTATTGGAAATGGAACCATTTTTCACTATCTATATTCGGCGATAGTCTTAATGTTTATTGGAATAAGAGTGTAGGCCTGCGTTTGCTTATGGAAATAAAACATGAAATCATTGGAAAAGTGCGTTGGTTTTCTCCAAGTTCTGATAATAATATTGTTCACTGGACCTTTTTCTGTAAACCTCTACCATTTGCAAATCCTCCAAATGCATGGCCACCGGAATGTACTTTAGATATTAAGGAAGAAAATTATGCAGGAACACAGGCTATTACAAGCGAAGGATTTCCTTGTATGCCTTGGTCTAGTACAAAACTATTACCTACGATGGCACAAGACTTATCACAAACTGATAGTTTAGCTTTTCAAAATTATTGTCGCAACCCAAACAACGATCCTAAGGGTATGTATTATTTAATTTTGATTTTTTTCTGTGATATACAATTTTTCAATTTAGGAACTTACTGTTACGCTGCTGTCCAAACCCACAATAAGACATTTGTGAAAAAGTATTGTAGTATAAGAAAATGCAAATCTGCGGAGTGTAGAATAGCAGGAACTGGTAATGATTATATTGGAAAATTAAATCAAACGCGTTCAAATTATACTTGCAAAAATTGGATAGACTCGATTAATGGTGATAAAAAATACTCTAGTTATCTGAACGATACTCTTTTTCCGGATATGAAAGTAGATGACGCAGAAAATTTTTGTAGAAATCCTACTAGAAGCGTTGTTGGTAACATATTTACAACTGGTATTTTGTCATATTTAATACAACTTCAGGTAGTTGGTGTTTTACAACAGATTCACAAGTTTATAGAGATGCATGTAACGTTCGTGACTGCCAAATGCCCGAAGAATGTATTACAATAGTTGGGGATTATGGTGGAGGTGATTGTTTACCGGTCTTTTTATTTGCATAATATTTTTTTGTTAGGTCGAAATTTGTACATTCTACCTTCGTGGAAGGAAACTGGTATTCATGGAGGTTTCTTTTTCTCTTTAAAGGAATGGAATCCTGATAATTTAGGCGGATTCCTTATAACAATATCGTCTCTCAAGGGTAACGAAACGATTGATATTTTAATTGGATCGCAGGCTAATCAGAAAGTTGTTTTATATCATGGATTAGAAATGCTTAAACATAAAACGTTGCCTCATTTAATACCTTCTGGAAAATGGACATCATTTTGGTTACAAGTTCGAAAAGGACAAATTATGTTAGGATATGAAGGATTATCTGAACCATTTTTTTCGTGGACAGATACGGAGGCAAAATACAGTTTTCAACCTGTCTTTTTAAACTATTTATCTTTACAAGGTTTTCCTATCGGTGTTTCTTTTGAATGCAACAGTTGTCATACGGAAGTTACTTCTGCGATCAACTCATCTACGATTTTTTCAATCGGTTTGTGGTCTCAAGAAGAACGTCTTTTACACAGTAATGTGACATTATATATTCGGGGATCCGGTATACCATCAGTACGGTTCTTTAAATTTCCGGATGAAGGGGAGTTATTCTACTATCTTACACTTGATCACACTGAAAAGAAATTGACTTATGGAGAATCTGTAGAAAATAAAATTTTAGATTACTACAGTGTTCAAACAGAAAATTTGTTATACACAAATCATACATGGACTAAGGTATTTATATCATTTACAACATCCGCTATTAGTGTTAGTATAAATGGTACAGCTGTAATGGTTTATAATGTGAAATCTACATTGCATGTTTATTGGTTTTCTGTTGTTATGAGGAAAGGTTCGATTACATGGACAGCAAATTGTGACCCTCCAGATATCGACGGTAAACCTTTAAATGGAGGATGGTCTCATTGGGGGCCTTGGATATGCACTGTAAGTTGTGGTGGAGGTGAAGGTTATAGAACTCGAACTTGTACAAATCCATCTCCAAATATTTTTGGAAATCTTTGTGAAGGTCCTTCTACTTCTTCTGGTACTTGTAATGACTATGAATGTGGCGAAATAAGTTCTGAAACCATAGAGAAAATACATGACAATCTTCAAGAAAAACAATTCAGCTTTATCATTAATGAACATGAAGATATTACAATTGAAAATGATCACGAAATTTTAGATATAATATCAACTCAATCTCCTGATGCATATTACGAATGGACATTGAATGGTATACCGGTCCAATATAGTGTGGGACATGTAGAGTTTAAAAATGATAATATAATTATTACAAATTCTGAAGTTACTGACATGGGGTTATATGTATGCTTGCTTTTTCGCGTTAATAAGCAGAGAATTGCAGTAAGAGTAGTATCTCTTGCTGTATTAACTTCAAGATATTTAATTTCAACTCGAGCAACCCTTGAGCTAACATTAAAATCAAATGCTATTGTTCTAGGTTTCATATATTCTGATTTACGTCAAATGTGGATGTTAAACGATTCTGTCCAAATTGATTATGGTATTACTACGTTAGCAGCTGTAAGTACAGAACATATTAAACATTTAAAAAGGTCTCATACTGGAATATGGAAATGTATTATTGAACAAGTTGACTTAAATTTCAAATGGACTACTAATATTCTTAAACTTGAAGTAAAATCTGCACCGAACATATACACACATTTGAGAGAAGATTCATTGACAAGACCGTTATTTTCCTGGTTAGAAACAGATGAACAAGTTAAAATTGCAATAAATAGTATAATTGTGATTGTATGTTTGCTGGTAATTGGAGGTTTATGTATTTACTTTAAGTTTTGTACATTACCAACAAATACCAAAATTCATAAGAAAAATCGAAGGAAATAGCGTTAAACACAATACCTATATCATTAAATATAAGTATATTTTTGTACTTAAAATAAACGAGAGAGTACATGTTATCAATTTTAAAATTGCAATTTAAAAAATAATTGTATTTATTTTTGTAAATTATAAAACTAAAACTGCCAATACCCTATGTAACGGCTCTAACGTAAAGGCTTTTAATTTAAATAACCGCCAAAATTAGTTAGAACCTTTAACTAAAGGTCCTAACCTAAAGGTATGTTAAGTTACAAAGTCCACGTCATAGACAAAGTGAACGTTATAATGATATGTATAATGGTGCCAGGTATAATGATGTATAATGGTGTATATAATATAGGTGTAAAATTTAAAAGGTATAAATCAATGTTTTAAAGCGTTCTCTATACGAATCGTTAAAATAACTAGAGATACATACCATTCATTAAAAGATAATGCCGTTGACTCAGAAGGTAGATTAATTCAGGGCTGGTTCATGCTTTTTGATTTGCTTAATTACCACAAATTTCTGCTTAGTTATTTCCACTTAACATCAATATAGTAACTTCAATGCAACAGTAATAAAAATTATCTCGGACGCCAAGTTATTTTTTTTATTATGCTCGGAATAACTAAACCGAGAATACAATAAAAAAATCACCAAAATGTCAAAATAAAAAATATACAAACTACGTTTATTAAGCATTTAAATTTGATATTATATAAAATAAATCTTAAAAATAGCCTTATACTAAGAAAGCATTAGGGTTATAAATACCTGTTACAAAATTTTGTACAACTTCTGGAGAACCTCTGATTATTATAAAGAATGCGGAAATGTAAACCATAGATGATGTAATCTTCGTATCAACGTTGCGCAATATATCGTATTTTCAATGTTTTACGTTGTAAAGTATACCAAAGTTGAAATTACTTCTTACAAATTTATATTCCTTGAAATCCGAATAATCCAAAATTTATTGCTCTCTTGAAGATTCAAATAAAAGGTGTGATCTAAATTTAGACCTGCATTAAATGCGAAATGCAATCATAAAATGAAAGTGTACGTAAAATTAAAAATTAAAAGTTAAAAGTAAAAGTAGAAGTGTAATTAAAAGCGGTAAAAGTAGGAAAAGTACCAAAAGTGTAAAAGTAGGAAAAGTGCCTGCAAAAGCAAATGTTTCAGATTTTAATATAATACGAGTTAAAAATAGATTACCATTAAATCAATGGCACTTTTCACAAAATTTAGGTGGAAACCAAAAATGGCTTCCTGCTCAAAACAGAATACATCAAGCAATGCTGAAAAGGACGCTAATGCTATCAGGTGATGTCGCGATGCGCGAGAAATGTGTGCAGAAATTCAATTCCACGATATGGAAGTATAAACTTTAAGAAAATATGCAACTTAAGTTACCCCAAAATGCAAATTAAGTTGCCTACCACAACTTATAAATCATTAATTATCAAAATCCATTTTTTCTTATATTTTACAACTAAATGAACGAAGAACGTAAAAGATTCGTTACAACGTTAACCCCTTGTTGTCTGAATTATTTTTCTGGCAGAAAAAAAAATTTCTTTTTGAAAATTGTTTATTTAGGGTGCTAATAACTCATACAATACATTAATTAACAAACGGAAAAAATAAAAAATTTTTTTAGCATGTACCTAGTTTGACCCCGCAGACAGATAAATATTTTAAAAACATGTCATCATGAAATGTTATAAAATAATTACGTTTTTTTGAAATGCACAAATATATACTGCATTTAACACATTTGAAAAGGGTTTTAAGGCCGCAGTTAGGTTTTTTTCACCTTTGACGGACAGCGCCTTCAATAGGGAAAATGTCCAATGTTATCTCGTCTCACATCAAACTGAGGAATTGGTTTTGTTGGACCCCTTTTTTTCTTTTCTTCGTATGAAGCATCTATTTCGTTGGCAGATGACGGACGGCCATGTTTCCTTGTAATTGTTGATTTATCCAGGAAGCATAAGCTTTCGGCCACTTGGCTTCGGAATTCCAACATATCGGGTATGTCCTTCATCTGAGCGTTTACCAAACATATCTATAAAGTGGAAAAATATGCGAAGATACCACTTTTTAGATCGTATATTTAATCTATGGTAAGAGATTAGGCCATCTAAGAGATCAACACCTCCCATGAATTTGTTGTACTGCTTTATAATATTGGGACGAGTAACATAAACTTTAGTTTTATCTTTTTTTGAAAAACGTTGTACTATATCTAACAGTTGCGCTCCGCAAAAACTACTAATGAGAGTCACAGATTTATTGTCTAACCACTTTACAACTCTTATTTCAGTATCACCTACTTGACTAGGGTGTTCTTCATAGCTTCCTCTACCGTTCTTTTTCATATCAATATCACTTATTAGTTTTATAGCAGGAATCCTATTACTTCGTATAGTGCCCAAACATCCTACACCGGTCTTGTGTAATACTGTCAGCAGAGGAAATGAAGAGAACCAATGATCAAAATACAACAAATGATTCTTGTTGTCAGGAATTATTTCACTCAATTGCAATACAATGTTCCCACTTGCACCAATATCTGGATTTCCAGTAACAGGTAAGATTTTCCCCGTATAAATTTCAGAATTATATGAACATCTCTTTACATCACTCAATACAAATATTTTATAGCCCCATTTGTGAGGTTTTTTTGGATTGTATTGTTTGAGAGATGAATGACCACGGAAAGGCACTATTTGTTCATTTATGCACAACATTTGAGGCAACGGTAATTGTTCTATGAATTTACTACATAAATGAGTAACAAGTGACCTAATTTTATGTAACTTATCACGATCAGGCCCACTCACATTATTTGCAAAATGAATATTGGATTTTATAGTTTCCCGCCTATGTCGAGATATCCGCTCTGCTACTTGTGGTATTCTTGTTTCTGTTGCCCAAAACATTCTAGTTCTTGGAAGCCCAAAAATTGACATATAAATCACAGTGCCTAAGAATATTTCATTTTTTTAAGCATATCTGTTACTTTCGAAAACAATATATATTTTTATCAAAATATATTTAAAAGTAGTGGCAGTGTCTACCTATTTCAGGTTCATCTTTCTGTGCTTCAGTAACAAATAATGGCATTTGTAACGGAGTAGACGTAGAAGACACCCTATTCCATGTTTTGATTATATTTTTCTGTCTGTTTCCTGCTGATGTGCTGGTAACAATAAATTCATCCTCTTCTGATAATGTTCCAACACTATCTTCACCTGAAGAATTCCCTTTCGTTGGCATATAATTGGAATCTTCACCACTATTATCAAAATTTTCATCCTCACTATCACTGGGTGGATATGCATTTGAATGTGCATCCATTGTGCAAGTTATTCCTACCCTAAACAAATGAGAAATCAAAAAGAACCCAAATGCCTATGTTCCATATTAGGAACCAAATGATTTTGTTTATTTATACAAAAATAAATATAAATGTATAGCGAAAAATATGTTTGTAAAGTAAAAAATACATGTAAAAACCACGTACATATTATTATAAGCAGTTTTACTTACTTTTATAATCGATTTCACAAAATAAAACTCGTAGATTATCAGAACTGTCATATGCAGACGCATTTAATATATAGGTTATACTTACTGCTCACAGATGGCCACACAAGCTACAAAAACTATTTTAAATAGTATGTTCCCAATTTAGAACAGTAGGCTACCATAGATGTGAATACATGCATTTTATTTGTTTAGTTATTGTAATGTCAAATACAGTACGTTCCTTATTTGACCTATTTGGCAACAAGAGGTTAAGATTTTCTTATTTACAATTTCAATTACCTACTTACTTACACAGGAAAATGTTTTTGTGTGCAACCGTCCGCAATATATCATTTTGCACCCCACGCAGAAACAGCAAAATGCGATACATTCCTATCGCGTGCGGACGCAAAATACTTTCTGTCCGCTCCAATACTTCTAGCAGTGTGATAGACGACACTTTGCGCTTATTTTTCGGCAACTGTGTAAACTAATAAATTACGTACATAACCTCAGTTTAATTGCAAAATGCAATTTGATGTTTGTTGCTTGTTATTTGACGAATCCGCGTTGCTAGGTAAATTTTGTTCTATCCCACATCGTAGCGCACTGATTAGTATTGATTGTGCACATAAATAACTTGAATGTTATTGTGTATTCATATTTATCTAATGGTTGCACACAAAATTCAAAATGTCTTTGACGGCCTCAAGATTGTCGGCCTCGGCATCACCCACCAATTTTCCTTTCGGTCCTCAAAGTCCTTGGTATACAAATAACCATTTATTCAATTTTGCCTCCGCATGGGCTCTTTCTTTTAAGAGTCGTTCTGTATGTGAAAATTAATAACTACGCCCATACAATAATATTCAAGATTTGTGCTCCCGCACTTAAAACGCCTAAAGGCGACAGTTTATAAATCTTTTCTTTGCCTGTACTATTAAAAAATATCGCTCAGAACTGCATATTATCGTTGTAGTTGCATGCTGCATGTTAAAGCACGATTGCTAACCCTATACGTGCGTGCCTTAAATACAAAAGTTATTAAGAAGAACGATAATGCGTCCTTACTCTCGTCTTTTTTTTTAATTATGCATATGTATATATATATATATATATATATACAGGGTGTCCAGTTTAAGATGAAATGCATGGGGATATTGGAAACCGTTAGAGATACGAAGATGGTTAAATGGAGAAAAAGTTGCGTCATTATATGCCCAAGAAGTAACCATGGTTACATGTCAAAAAATCCTTTCCATTTACTAGACACAGGGTGATAACTGAAAATATGCGTTTTCTAAAAATCGCTATATCTTGTTTCTTGCAAGAGATACATCCACGATTTTTGCAGGATGGGGTAACAGGTAGCGAGGATTTCAAAATGATTTTGAAAAAATCTAGGCCTACTAGATTTTGAGATAATGCACGCAACTTTCGATTTTCTTATGGACGCCATATTGGATTTTTGCATTTTGAATTCTTCATAAAAATGCTTTTCAACCATATATCATATGTTTATAATCTGCCAATGAGAAAGTGTCAAATTACACAATTAAATTTATATCAAAGCAACCTTGACATGTTATGTATTTTAATTAAATGAAAATTAATCTACAAATTAAACTAACTATTGAGAACAATATTATTGATTATTAACATAAATCATAATAATAAAAGTGACAAAAACAATAAAAATAAAATTTAATATTATACTGAATTTTACTATTAATTAATCAAATGCTCGAATAAACCTCCATTCTCTTGCAATAATTGAATAGATGGTTGATTGGCAAAGGCCTAGTTTGATATAAATTTAATTGTATAATTTGACACTTTCTCATTGGCAGATTATAAACATCTGATATATGGTTGAAAAGCATTTTTATGAAGAATTCAAAATGCGAGATGATAAGGAACTCTTGTGATGCAGTGCTAACTCGATGCAGATGGTGTTTGCAGGAGAATGAAGGTTTATTCGAGCATTTGATTAATTAATAGTAAAATTCAGTATAATATTAAATTTTATTTTTGTTGTTTTTGTCACTTTTATTATTATGATTTATGTTAATAATCAATAATATTGTTCTCAATAGTTAGTTTAATTTGTAGATTAATTTTCATTTAATTAAAATACATAATATGTCAAGGTTGCTTTGATATAAATTTAATTGTGTAATTTGACACTTTCTCATTGGCAGATTATAAACATATGATATATGGTTGAAAAGCATTTTTATGAAGAATTCAAAATGCAAAAATCCAATATGGCGTCCATAAGAAAATCAAAAGTTGCGTGCATTATCTCAAAATCTAGTAGGCCTAGATTTTTTCAAAATCATTTTGAAATCCTCGCTACCTGTTACCCCATCCTGCAAAAATCGTGGATGTATCTCTTGCAAGAAACAAGATATAGCGATTTCTAGAAAACGCATATTTTCAGTTATCACCCTGTGTCTAGTAAATGGAAGGATTTTTGACATGTAACCATGGTTACTTCTTGGGCATATAATGACGCAACTTTTCTCCATTTAACCATCTTCGTATCTCTAACGGTTTCCAATATCCCCATGCATTTCATCTTAAACTGGACACCCTGTATATATATATATATATATATATATATATATATATATATATATAAAAATTTAACTTTATATTTATACACTTCTTTAACTTTTTACCTCGGCTAGCTTCATTTAGGGGATACGGTTCAAATGAATTAATTTTTCAATGTAAATAATGACCATTTGCTTTAAACATCAAACATAATGTGTGAAAATGCAAGTTAATTTTATTTGTGATGAATTCAATAATTTTAATCATGCATCATTTTCAACATACTCAGCGCCCTCTTTAAAGATTGAGTTCATAAATGTATTGGTGACAAATGACAACTTGCACAATAAAATTTAAATAGGTAAGCATAAACTTAATAACTGATAATAATATTTCTAATTTTTTTTTTTTTTTGATAAATTACGGTATTATGGATTAGAAAATATTATTTTTGAACCCTTTACTCATATACGAAAACATATAACATAACCTAAATCTAATACTTAAAGTTTACTTAACTTTCTGTTGTGTGTTCACCAGGTGTGGTCTAGTTCGTCCTTGTGCGACTGCTGAATTATCTATGAAGTAGGAATCGTTACCAGTTGTATAAATTGCTTCTAATTAGAATCGGAGCACTTACTTTTATTTGTAGTATTACATGCAACAAGTACATGAATTCATCATTAGTGGTAATTGATTTAATTATTTAATTATTATTATTAAAATTTAAATAACTACTTTTATTTTTAGTTAAATTTATTTTAAATCAATTAATATTGATATTTAACATTTACCGTTAACACAAAATACACAATTTCCGAACTTTACATAGATATCGTTTTTAGGTTATAAAATTTCAACCGAACATGTATCAAGCGTAAATCAAATTTAGGTTAGTTTAAAAAATCAATTGTTTATGCCTTCTCTGAGTTGTACACGTTCTTCCTTTGAAATTCTATAATGGACTGATTAGAAAAATGACAAATCTTTACTCTTTCTTTTTAAATTTTAGCTTTCTACTTAGCAATTTACAATACAAAAAAATGCTCGATTGGATAACACATTTTCTAAATGTTATTAATTTTTAAATTAACAAATATCTCACTTATATAAACAAATACCTTAAAACTAAATTATTATAAGTTTTTGTTATGAACGAATAAGTTCAAGGTAAATATGTAATTAAAAATTATTTATTAATTGCGATTACTTGTAAATACCAGTACCAATCGATGCAAATTTTGTCTTTATGTATTGAACTGATGTAATTTCTAAATATAATGAGATTACAGTCAAATTATTATATTAATGGAATGTGAGCCTGCAATATCGCAAGGATTTCACATACCAATAGCAACTTGACTAATTATTAAATGATGTATATGAGATTACAGTCAAATTACTTATATTAATGGAATGTGAGCCTGCAAATTTAATATGTCAATTGTGATGTAACATACCAAAGCAACATTGATAATATTAATTATGACTGTAATTCTATTATAATTCAGTCAAATTACTTATCATTAATGAATTGACCAAAATTTAATATTGTAAGTTGTTGGTACTGTGTAGAATCCTGTGCGATATATGCAGCTCACATTCACATTAAATAAGTACATTTGACTGAATCCTCATTATAACTTTGATATTTACATCAGTTCTACTAATAAATACAAAATTTGCATCATATGCTTTGGCGCATTTACCAATAATTTTTAATTACCTTAAAACTAAAATTACCAATAAATTCTATATGCAATTCCCTTCAAAATGATACCCCACTTGCCATATTTTGAAACACAATCAATACTTTACATATAAAATCACCCATTTCTAATACTGCTTCTTGGCGTCATAACCAGCCATACCGATTATACAAGGTAAATTTAAATAATTGGCTACAAGCAATACTATCATTTGGGAAGAATTCCTCATTTCCATCAACACCGATTTCGCATATTTTACCCATTAGTTCATGTTCCTCGACTTCGAATATGTCTTCTGAATTAAATCTCCCGAGAATTTCCCTTGTCTATCAAAACTGTTTCTTTATTTAAAATACTTATCTTTTTGGGATTTCTTATGGTGTATTTTTGTATTTAAGTTATACAAATCTATACGCTTCGATAACACTTACAGTTATCTTCGTCAGTAGTAATACTATCTTTCAAAATTGTTTAAGATGTTGAAACAATTTTATGAAATTTGAAAAATTGAAAACGCAAACGTAAACCTGCTATTAATATAATAGTTTGATAAACGTATAAAGCTAACTATGCAATACAAATTTAGTAAAGAATATCTTGATCATTAATACATTAAATGTTATTAAACTGCCTTGAAGATGGCAAATCAGAACACCCTCTAACGGTCGACGGCTATAGGTAAAAAATATAACCAAAGAACAATTTTAATAAAATTTAATCAAATTATAATATAAGCATAAAGTTGTGAAAAACTTTAATTTGAAATTGCATTCACAAATAGAAACTTGACATCGATTAAAATAATCTAGTCCAATCTAACGAAGAAATAGCTTTGTTAATTAATGCAAGTGTTATTTAACAGTGAAACATAATGTAGTACGTTTTATATAATTTTTTATTTTAATTTTAATTTCAACTACTGTTAAATTATAGTGCTGTGATAATATAACACATAATTGGTAAAGCATTTACTTCAAGGTCTAGCAAAAACGCAGCAAGAAAATCCAAACACACCAAAAGCTAAAATTAAATTTAAGACGTGCCATTACGCCTGTTTTTAATTATCAGATGCCAAAATCTATTTAATTAGAGGTTTTCAACGTGTCTATTGAAATTATTAGCATGTTGTATATTTCAATAGCTTCACGTTGTAAACCGACATAATAATGAGTTTGTTTTGACAATATTTCCACACTATCAAATTGAATGTCATGATTTAAATTATTTAAGACATGGTCAGCTACTGCAGATTTCTCAGGTTGACCTAATCTTTAAAATTTTATATGTTCTTTACGTCTTGTATCAAAGCTACGTTTTGTGATTCTAACGTATATTTTTCCACATGAACAAGATAACTTACACAGTCCGGACGATGTTCTTGTAGGTTTAAAAACAGTAATGCCATGATTAATTAGGATTTTTTTTATTCTATCTGTAACATTAGTTATAAAAGGAAGAAAAGCAGTGCTAACATTAAGAACTGGTTTTTCTTTATGGTTATGTCTAGCAGGTGTAAAAACATTATTATTATCAGTAAGTGAATATCCATTAGTTTATAAGAATTTTGTTAAATATAATTAACCTTTCAAAAATTCAGGATCACAAATTCATTCTGCTCGATCTACTAATTTAATTTTTACTTGTGGGGCATAATTTTGACAT
Source organism: Vesta saturnalis (assembly GCA_036346205.1). Classification (NCBI taxonomy): domain Eukaryota; kingdom Metazoa; phylum Arthropoda; class Insecta; order Coleoptera; family Lampyridae; genus Vesta; species Vesta saturnalis. The sequence continues at coordinate 1,532,086 of JARFJB010001233.1, read as the reverse complement.
TCCACTTGGTCCTGTTCTTTGTGAAACTCTGGTTCACTTGCCCAGGTACGATTTCGTTTACTTCTATCGTGTTGAGTTGAAAAAATAATTTTACATAATTGACGTGGTTGATTTACTCCTCGGTAGGTATCCTTTTGACGACTGGATAGATTAGAAAGATTGGGTTGGATGGTCGTGGGTCATATAGTTTTCCTACTCTTGGTTATGAATTTGAGGACTAGAGCTTCATCATAAGTTCTGTAGATTGGCCGCGGATACTCTCTTGCCCGTTGGTCGGTATCTCGTTCACTCTCAAATTTCGGTTTGTTCTACATTAATCTTATAACTGACTGCATTTTGCATTTCCTTACATTACGTTTTCTACAAATCTTCCTGCCTTAAATTGATTTTTTGTTATTTGTTTCTATTTTGATTCTTTAATAGACATATTAAGAAACGCGACGTCACGTCGTCATCTCCAATGTCATTATAGCCATTCACTCACGGAACTTTTTACGAAAATGTTTAAGTTGGCAAAGCTTGATCCGGAATTATGTAATGCACGTCACTCTTACAAAAATGTATGGAAAACAGGATGTGTCCAGTGGAAAACTTTGATATGAGCAAATTCATGACCGTATTTTTAGCAATTTCACGTATTTCAGGGGGCGTACATGCAAGATTATCTTGATTATCCTCGCCAAAAGGCGACTAGATAAAATTTTCACTTTTAAAATTAGACATTACCAACCGTCACAAAAATTCCTAAATGAACTGCAGTAAAAATGTTTGTTTAAGAACGGGCAAATTACAAAAAAAAAGCATAAAAAACGTGTTTCATAAGATCTTGAAGCACTCATTCTTTAAATTTGCATTCGTGCTTCAAGGCTGGTCTTATGAAACTTGTTTTTTAATACATTCTAGATGTAATACCTTTGGTTATATTTCTCCTTGTTCTGTTAAATTCTCTAACTTGTTTGCTTTCTCTTTGATTTTTTCTTTTCTTCCGTCCTAATTTATGCATATTATTCTTTTGTAATTAAGACAGTTGTGAAACATAATTTTGTTTCCTCTATAATCACTCTAACTTTAAAAGACTCAGCCGCGTAAGGAGGTCTATTAGGCACAGTTTTTGGATTCATCACATATTTCATCAAATATTTCTGAAACAACTGCATATTTCAAAGATATAAAAATATCTATATATAGATCTTAAACATTTCGATTAATTACGTTCTATGCAATGCTTTGATGCGACGTGTAATTTGGCGGCAAAAATTCCTAAGGTGGAATTTTAAGTATTTGTTCATTTTTTTTAAATATATGATTAAGATCAACTTTATAAGAAAATATTTTTTAGAGATAATTTAATTTTCCAAAACTTTTCTTTATAAGGTTTCGTAATACTAAGCCGAATAAGTCTAAAATTTAATTAATATTATTGAAAATTGTAAAACTGTATTATCGATATTTTTATGGAAACTGGCGGAATTGAAATTTTTTTTTCAAGTTAGCATCTAGTTGTCTGTTAACCTCTATATGACATAGGTAAAGGTTTAAACGTCCATCTGACACAGATTATTGTTGTTGTTTGTACAATGTTACCTACTTTCGTTATGAACGTATTATAAAAGAGTTTGCATAATTACCTTAAAGAAAATTATTATTAAAATTATTTCATGTCTTTTAATTTCCATTTTGTAGGTTGGACGGTCGTGTGTTGTTCACACCACATATCTGTAATGTTGGCTAGTTCAGGAGACATCACCACTTACGATTTTTCTATGTAATCTTAATGTACTACCAGATAAAAACCTTTTTCCGCGTATTGACTGATTTCAGTTTAGTTTATTGATGTAATCTCATCTAATAGTAGTACACGAGCACATGCCCCGCCACTTTTTTTACGTCAAAAGCCCCGCCCACTGGGACACTAGACGCCATCTTGGATTTTGACGTCACAAGACCGCCCACGTGGGGGACCGCATTTTCCACCCTTATTTTTACTCGCTCAATTGTAGGACGTATTTTTTCACCCCTATTTTTTTTACACCACCGTGTGAGACCGTATTTTCCACCCTTTTATTTTCGTAGGCCCTTTTCAACCCTAATTATTTTTACTCGCTTACGTATAGGACGTGTATTTTCGCCCCTATTTTTTACACACCCACGTGTAGGACGTGTTTTTTCACCCTATTTTATGACAGTTCACGTATAGAATGCGTATTTTCTACCCTATGGGTCAACCCTAATTAGAGCCTTTTTTGCACATGCTCACGTGAGGGGCAGATGTAGGCATTGGGGCTGGGGGCTGGTCTTGGGATAAGTCTTGGGGTTGAACCTGGAGCTGGAGTTGGACTTGGAGTTGGTCTTAGGGTTATTTTTGATGGTATTAAGGTCCTTCTGGCTATATTAAGAACAGTGCCCCTGGAGGTTAGGCAATTGCACGTGTTCTGATTGAAAAAGATTTTTATTTAGTCTATTTAAACGAAGCTGCTGGTGGAGTATCTGTTAGTATCGTTTAGCGATTCAAGATGGAAGGTCAGTTTAAGCACCCCTTTTCGGCGATAGTTGCAGGTCCGTGTGGATGTGGAAAATCGTATTTTATCGTTGATTTTCTAAAAAATATCGAAACCGCCTACGATACAGGTTTTGAAAAAATTATCTGGTTTTACAGTGAGTGGCAGCCTTTATTCAAAGATCTCTCTGTGGAGTTTCAAAAAGGTTTACCTGATATGGAACAGTTTGACGGGGAAAAACCTGTCTTAATAATAATTGACGATCTAATGCGCGAAACTAACGGCTTTGTGGTTGATATTTTTACAAAGGGTTGTCATCATCGAAATCTAAGTGTGTTTTTCTTAACGCAGAACATATTTGATCAAGGACGTGGACAGAGGGATCTTTCTCTCAACGCACATTACATAATTTTGTTTAAGAACCCACGTGACAGAGCTCAGATACAGCATTTAGCAAGACAGAGTTCGCCGGACAACCCAAAATTTTTAGAAGCCGCTAGTAGCTGCTTCAAATCCGTACGGATATTTATTGTTCGATTTAAAACAGAATACACCGGATGTGCTACGTTATAGAACAAACATATTCGGGCCTCACGGTATCTGCCAGGTATATATATATATAGCGAAAAAAGAGTTTAAGTCTCACAGTCATAAAGATTACATCATGTATGATGGGTGACGTTTTAAGCGAGAACACTGATATCCTACGTGCATTAGCCAGATTAAGTAAAAGGCAACGTGACACTTTATTAAAATGTTTGGATAGTAAGCAGGTAGAGTGTATTTGCGAGTGTGCACATAACATTTTAAAAGGTCGTGTACCTCTGTCAGCTGATCAGAAGCAGCGACTCTCTCAACATAAGCACACTTTAAGACGCTTGAATCTATAAAAAAGAAGAAACAGTTTCTTGTACAGAAAGGTGGTGCGGTTCTACCACTCCTGTTAGGACCATTACTCGGCGGAATTCTGGGTAATCTGTTTCAATAACCATGGACCACATTCTGAAGAAGATGATTATTCTACCGATGGACTTTATACAGCGCTTAGGCAGCAGATGTTACACAAAACAACATTTTAACGCAGATGGGTAACGATATAGATAAAGTTTTAAAAACTAAAATGACCGACTATGACAAATGGCAGCAGTACAACCAAGTTCTTCAATGTTTCCAATCAGTTACGTCAGCCCACCAGTATAACAATTAGCGATGACGCTGTTGCTGATGATATTAGAGATTTACCGCAACGCAAAGGTCTGACAGACGACGAGATAGTATCAACGCTTCCGCCTTCATATGAGAGAAAAGGCGCGAATTTGTTACGTATACTGAATACGAGCAGCGATGTTTTTTGGGACAAAAGGGGTACTGACACAATAAAAGCCGAGATCATACCACATTCCAACACTGTCGATCTGGTTCACGAGACGTTAAGAAAACGAAAAACCACAAACCCGCGCGGTTGGCGTCAGTTTGCGACGTACATTAAAGAGATAAATATACCGCGTGAGTTTATCGGAAATACGCAAAGGTATGATGTTTCTGTATCACCCAGCGTGGAACGGACCCTCACAACTATAGGTGAGAATTACGATGCTGATAGTGAAACGCGGGAAACACCGGGAAGAATCTCTCAAAGAAGAAGAAGAGGACTTTCACTAGATTGGGATTCGTGGCGGCGATAACATGGATGCTGTATACTATGATCACTCTCATCCTGCAGGGTTCGCTGGTATAACACCTTTAACTAATGCTGTAAAGGGTAGATATGGTGAAGTAAAAAACTGGCTACAGACACAGGAAGCTTATACGGTACATAAACCAGTCAGAAAAAAGTTTCCACGAAATAAATATATTGTGAGTAACCTTTACGAATTGTGGCAAGCGGATCTTTGTGATATGCGAACGTTAAGTAAACACAGTAGCGGATACAACTACATACTAACGGTAATTGATGTATTTAGCAAGAGGGCAGACAGCCTCATCTGTAATTGAAGCATTCGCGGATATTCGTAAGGATTGCGACAATACTCCGGCAAATCTACAGACGGATAAGGGCAAAGAGTTTGTGGCGAGCAGCGTGCAAAACTTTTTCAAGAAACAAAATATCAATTTCTATGTAACAAATAACCCTGATGTAAAAGCATCTGTAGTTGAAAGATTTAATAAAACATTGAAAACAAAGATGTGGCGTTATTTCACTTACAAAAATTCCTACAGATATATTGATGTACTCGAAAGACTTGTGACTGCCTACAACAATAGCCCTCATTCAAGTGTAAAGATGGCCCCCTAGGCTCTAAACGATAAAAATAATTTTGGAAGTGTGGAATAACCTGTACGCGAAAGGTTTAGGTCCAGTACGCCATCCTAAATATAAAGTCGGTAAGCATGTCAGAATCGCCAGAACTAAGTACACCTTTGAGATGGGATATGAAACGAATTGGAGCGAGGAAGTTTTTACAATTAGCACGGTGATAAAAAGAAGACCACCAGTTTATAGAATAATCGATTTTAATAACGATCCTGTTGAGGGCACCTTTTACGAAGAAGAATTGCAAGTTGCTACGGTTGATAAAGATACTCAATTCAAAGTCGATAAGATTCTAGCAGAGAAGGGCCGTGGGCGAAATAAACAATACCTGATCAAGTGGCGTGGATACAGTGACAAATTTAATAGCTGGGTGTTAACTTCGCTGTTGAGAAATATATAAAAATGGAGTTTTATCTTACCTTATTGAGTAATAGCTCTATGACGTATTTTCAGGTAATATGACGTCAAGTTTTATTACGCAATTGCCAAAACGAATAAGATTAACGGGGTCGTGGGTTGTAGGGATATCGTAAATTCAGTACCCATGTTCTTTTGCCGCTGTAAGTGCAACAGATAATTTAATTTATTATAGAACAGAGCCACCTGGGGAGAACGTGTTAGAAACGATATTAAAAAAGGCCGCAGAATATTTTCAACTCGACTAGAAGATCATTTATATTGAAGATGGCTGGTACGTGATACGATTCGCTTCGGGAAATTACGCCAGCATAGAAGAAATTATCAGCGAGCTAAATAACCATGTACTAATAAGTGAACTGCTAACAATCGAGTATCATAATCTAACTAAGCGCGTTACTACGAAATTAAAAACTCAGCTCTCGCTATTCAGATTCCCACAACGTCTAGCCTTACAATTGGGTTATCGACCATATCAAAACATAGCCATGGAACCAATACCCCCTCACCCCGCTAGTATATGGATAGGATTACCAACTCAGATGTTTGTTTATTGCGACATCGTTGAACCGCAAATTGTAGGTGATGTTTTATCTCCGCTTATGCGTATAATAAATATTACTTCAGAAAACTATGGTTACGGGGGTCATAAAGATGTGGTTTTTTCGCCTGCACACTACATACCGGTAATGACACGGGAATTTGAAAACATCGAGATTAATATAAAAACAGATACGGGTGCAGCAATGCCATTTGAGTTTGGAACGTCGTGCCTGAAGCTACACTTTAAGAAAGTACAATAATGGTTTGCCCTTATCAGCAATATTACATGAATCAGGCCGGTAATGGTATCGGCTCTATTTACAGAAGTGCGCCCTATCAACGTGGTCATGGAATAGGGAGCTGGTTGGGTGGTATATTTAGAAGTATAATACCGTTATTTAAGTCTGGCGCAAAGGCCATTGGTAAAGAAGCTCTTACAACGGGTGCTAATATTCTAGGTGACGTCATAGAGGATCGATCTATTAAGGATTCGTTTCAAGAAAGATTTCACTAGGCAGGTAGAAACCTTAAGCGTAAAGCCGACGAGAAAATCGATAAAATGATGGAGGGTTCGGGTTATAAAAGAGTACGTCTGGCCGATAATAAAATCAGTCTCCACTGAGAGCTGTTGCTAAGAAGAAGCCTGCTTACGACGATATATTTTCAAGATAATGGCTTTTCTACATGCCCAATCGTATGAATGTGTCAAGTCCGAATTGGATTTGTTCGCTTTACCATCGACGCAGACAAGTATCGAGAGTGGTGAATGGATATTTTACAAGCCCTTATCAGCTCTGAGTGATGACGCCCCAATAGAATTTGTAGTCCCTGGAAATGGAAACGATTATATAGATTTAAGCCAGACCATGCTGTACATTACAGCTAAAGTTCTAAAGCATGATGATTCAGCACTTACAGACGCTGATGTTGTAGCACCGGTAAACAATTGGATGCATTCGCTTTTCTCACAGGTGGAGGTTTACTTAAATCAAAAGATGGTGTCACAACCAAACAACACCTACGCCTACCGTTCATATATCGAAACGCTGCTAAATTATGGAAAGGAGGCCAAGAGTTCACATCTAGGATGTACCTTATGGCACAATGATAGAGCTGGACAGATGAATACACTGGGAAACGCTAATAACGGTTTCTCGAAACGTCAAGTACTTGCGGCTACCGGGAAACAGGTAGAGATGATTGGTCACGTGCACTCGGATTTGTTTAATCAAGAAAAGTTTCTCATAAGTGGTGTTGAGTTAAAGGCTAAATTTGTACGATCAAGAGATACCTTTAGCCTAATGGCGGCACTCGCTTCAAATTACAAGACGCGAATTATAGACGCTAGTTTACTGGTGAGACGTATGCGAATCACTCCAACTATTCTAATTGCGCACGCTAAAGCTTTAGAAACAACAGCCGCAAAATACCACGTTACAAGGACCGACGTAAAATTGTTACCTATACCTGCAGGCATACAGCGAAAATCATTGGATAATGTTTTCCTGGGTCAGTTACCTAAACGATGCATTGTAGGCTTTGTAGCAAATAAAGCATTCAACGGTGACTACCCCTCAAATCCGTTCAATTTTCATCACTGCAATATTAACTACATGTCGTTATATATTGACGGACAACAAATTCCTTCGAAGGCCTTACAACCAGACTTTACAGCTAATGGTTTATACGTAAGAGCGTACCACACCTTATTCTCTGGTACGGGTATTCATTTTTTGAATGAAGGTAACGATATATCGAGAAGTGATTACCCCAACGGCTACTGTTTAATGGCCTTTGACCTAACACCTGACTTGTCTGCATACGCTAACACGCACTGGAATTTAGTTAAGAACGGCTCCCTTCGGCTGAAAGTTGGGTTTGAAGAAGCGCTCACCGTAACCGTTAACTGTTTGATGTATGCAGAATTCGATAACGTGATCGAGCTCGATAAACATCGCAATGTCGTTGTGGATTTTAGCTGTTAAAAGTGGTAGTTCTAACCTGCAGGCTTCAGTGTACAGCAGCAGCCGATAGAAGATGGACGCATACTTGGACGTACAAGGGTTTAGTGGTGTTAACAACGAATTCATACCGAAAAAAATTGTCGTGGTTACAGATCACGGCCGTTTATCGTTGATGCTAATAAAACGACCTCGAGGCTACTTTATATCAGGATCCATGTCACGACAGATAAAATTTATGGAAGTTAATTATCATGGGCAGAAATGGTGGTGGGGTCATGTACATTACAACAATTTCCGTGAGGAGTTGATGAGAGTGTTGCGCCCATTTAACAAAATTCACGTTAAGGGCGGTGAAAAACAACAGTTTTTAAGGTTTCTTAACAAACCAATAGTAAACCTGGAGGAGACTGGTTGCCCGTCGATTAAACAGTTGAAAAAGGAAGCAAAAGCATATAGCTGCTTAAACCATAACATCACTGAGCCTATGTGTGCACTGAAAAACGCATTACTACTGCAAGACTGGACGCATACCAATTCCAAAGATATATGCGGTACAAGTATTGAGATGCTTGAAATCGATCCCCAGCCACAAGAAGAATGTGTTTCGGCTTGTATGTGCTTCTAATCAACTACCGAGACACGCACCTCGACCGTGTGCAATTATCGTAAACACGGATCCTGCAAACAAACCAGGTCAGCATTGGACCGCTATCCACATTGACGAGAATGGTAATGGAGAGTATTATGATTCCTTTGGACGACCACCGCAAGGATACCATTTACGTTTCCTAGAGAAGAATTCCAGATGCTTCGTATACAATAAAACAATACTACAAGACTACCATTCGGATGTGTGCGGACTTTATAGCTTAATGTTTCTATATTTTAGATTACATAATTTACCTATATTTGATTTTGTAGAAAACTATTTTAATACATGTTTAATTGTAAATGATGAGATAATCAGGTTATTGTTTAACGCCTGTTACTCAACCATTCTATTCTGATAAATAAAAGAGATTTTTAGTGCTTTAATTGTTTTAATCAAGAGCCCTGTAATAACAAAAATAACCCCATTGTTTTTCTTTTAATTCAGCAAGTGTGATTAGCTAAAGTAAACATGAACAGTGATTTCTTACTACATATTGTTGTGGAATTTAAAACATGTAACTTTCCAAACTCTTAATATGGTTTTTTATAAAAACAATTTGTGTGTCCGTATGTACAATATGAATATTTTTTCAAACCGATTTATTTTAAGAGAAAGGTAAATACGAGTTGCAGAAAGTGTGATAAAGATAATAAGGGTGTTTGTACATTTACACTCTAATTATGGGGAAGTCAATAGATAGTTTTTACATCAACCTAGAAAGTTTAATTACACAAGCAACACAAAAGCAGTGACTATCACTCGTGAAGCAGTGCCTCAAAAACGTTCTTTAAGTACAGAGCTGGTAAGTGTGGTGTTAACCCTTTATTTACTTACAGATTTTTAATTACAGTTATAAAACACATCTAAGCATTAAGTTTCTTTAAAAATTATTAAGGCGTACAACATTTTAACGGTCGGATGGATATTAAACATATTTCGATGCAGGTAGCTATGTTTTAATATTCGTTTTAGAAGACAATATTGCTGTTATAAAATTAATTCACTTAATAAAAATTTGTTTCATTAGACCCGAATGTCAGTAATTTTTTATTATAACTCACTGAAGATTTTTTAATTATGACATTTACAATAAAAATAAGTGTTCTATAATTAAATTTGACTGTCATTCAAATTCTCCCACGCAAGATCAATCCTTAACACAGCTGCTGCCTTACCTCCTCATTAGAAACGTTTTCTCGTATAGGTAAAAGATCATCCAATAGCATTTGGCCGTTTTAAAGCAATAGGATCGATAATAATATCTTATTAATTATGCAATTTCCAACATTGTATGCGTGTGCAACCTCCAGGGGCACTGTTTTTAATATAGCCAGAAGGACCTTAATACCATCAAAAATAACCCTAAGACCAACCCCAAGTCCAAGTCCAGGTCCAGTTCCCGGTCCAACCCTAAGACTTATCCCAAGACCAGCCCCCAGCCCCAATGCCTACATCTGCCCCTCACGTGAGCATGTGCAAAAACGGCTCTAATTAGGGTTGACCCATAGGGTAGAAAATACTCATCCTATAAGTAAACTGTCATAAAATAGGGTAAAAAAACACGTCCAACACGTGGGTGTGTAAAAAATAGGAGTGAAAATACACGTCCTATACGTAAGCGAGTAAAAATAATTAGAGTTGAAAAGGGCCTCCGAAAAGAAAAGGGTGGAAAATACGGTTTCACACGGGGTGTGTAAAAAATAGGGATGAAAAAATACGTCCTACACGTGAGCGAGTAAAAATAAGGATGGAAAATGCGGTCCCCCACGTGGGCGGTCTTGTGACGTCAAAATCCAAGATGGCGTCTAGTGTCCCAGTGGGCGGGGCTTTTGACGTGGTGGGGCAAATGCCCGTGTACTACTTCTAATGTCATTCTGGAAATAATCTTGGCATACATACCTTCGGCTGCAATTTTTGGCTGTCAATGTGCGACTATCTACTTTTTTTTTATTTTGCGAAATGGTAAATGTTCTTGACTTAATAATTTATAAAGAAGCCCTTGAAGTTCAGTCTTCGACCTTTAATAATGAATTATTGTCTCAAACATTTTTCAACCAAACTTTACAAAAAGCAGCTTGTTACATTTTAACCAGCAGAAATCATAGGTCTCGTGATACGAATCTGGTTATTTCCCACCACGTGACCGTTTTACATGCGAGAACAAAACTACATACATATTATAACGAAATAAAGCCCTCTACTTAGTGATTGCAGACGTAGGTTGACAGACTTCAGTTTAGTTTGTCATTCTGGAATCAATCTTAACATATATCCTTCGCCGTACGATTTTTCACTGTTAAAGTGTGACAAGCTAACTTTTACTATATGAATTAATAATGAATTATTAAGTCTCAAATATTTATCAAGCAAAATGTTGAAACAAAGCATCTTGTCACATTTTAACGGGCCAAAATGGTAGGAAAGGGATATAACTATTAATATAACAGTAGTAATGAGGCACTATCCCCTCCACTTTTTTTACGTCACAAGCCCCGCCCCCTTTTACCTTTTTATATGCCCACGTGGGAGACCATATTTTCCACCCCTAATTATTTTTTAATAGCTTACGTGTAGGACGTATTTTTTCACCACTATTTTTTACACGCCTCCGTGTGAGACTGTATTTTCTACCCTTTCTTTTCGGAGGCCCTCTTCAACCCTAATTATTTTTACTCGCTTACGTATAGGACGTGTATTTTCACCCCTATTTTTTACACACTTACATGTAGGACGTGTTTTTTCACCCTATTTTATGACAGCTCACGTATAGGACGCATATTTTCTACCCTATGGTTTCTTTTCGAGGGTCAACCCTAATTAGAGCCTTTTTTTGCACATGCTCACGTGGGGGGCTTGTCTTGGTGCTGGGGCTGGACCTGAAGCTGGACTTGGGCTTGGGGGTTGGTCTTATGGTTATTTTTGATGGTTACCTAATTAAGGTCCTTTTGGCTATATTAAGAGCAGTGCCCCTGGAGGTTAGGCAAATGCACACGCATACAATGTTGGAATTAATTAATAAGATATTATTATTAAAATTATGGATCCTATTGCTTTAAAATGGTCAAATGCTATTGGATGATCTTTTACCTATACGAGAAAACGTTGCATTTCTAATAAGGAGGTTCTTGTAAGACACGTGTAGGGCTTCGCAACTTGTTCTCAGGTCTTCGCCCCCTGACCGGAGATGGTGTGGGAACCTAATCTTATAAGACAAGTGTAGAGCTTAGCTCTTATCGTGGCCCCCTTGATGCAATTGTATGAGAGTTCTAACTTAATCTTACAGCTGTAGACCTTCGTCCCATCATACAAAATTGTATTCTAATAAGGAGGTTCTTGTAAGACAAGACTTGTATCAGGGTCTGCGCCCTGGCTGCTTTGAGTAAAAATTGATTTTAACGCCATCTAGCGGCGTATAGACTAATGAACATTTTCTATAATAGAAGCTGATAATGCACACCTCTCTCTTGCTCCATCTTGTTTCTTCCTCCCCCTCTCTCTTTCTCACACACACACACGCACACGCACACGCCCACGCCCACGCCCACACACACACAAACACGCACACACACACACGACACACACACACAAACACACAGACACACACACACAGACAGACACACACAGACACACAGACACAACAGATACACAGACACACAGACACACAGACATACAGACACACAGACAGAAAGATACACAGACACACAGACACACAGACACACAGACACACAGACACACAGACACACAGACACACAGACACACAGACACACATACACACAGACTCAGACACACAGACACACAGGCACACAGACACACAGACACACAGACACACAGACACAGACACATAGACACACAGACACACAGACACACAGACACACAGACACAGACACACAGACACACGACACACAGCACACAGACACAGACAGACACACACAGACACATAGACACACAGACACACAGACACACAGACACAGACACACAGACACACAGACACACAGACACACAGACACACAGACACACAGACACACAGACACACAGACACACAGACACACAGACACACAGACACACAGACACACAGACACACAGACACACAGACACACAGACACACAGACACACAGACACACAGACACACAGACTCACGCACACAACGCACACAACCCACACAACGCACACAACTCACACAACGCACACAACGCACACAACGCACACACGCACACACGCACACACGCACACACGCACAAACGCACACACGCACACACGCACAAGCGCACAAACGCACACGCACGCACCACACACACACACACAGACAAATGCAAACACACCGCCCCTCAAATTTACACCCCCATCCCATACGCACACACACACACTCATACACATACGCGTGCTCAAGCACACACGCATATACACTCAGATTTTTTACGAAAGTAATACTTTACTTAAGGTACGAAAGTAAAATCATTAATTACCCAATAGATACTTATACAGATACTTATTATCAAAGGTAGTAATCTATCATTGTTTTAATTGTACATAATTAACTAAATAAATATTGACATATTGACAAATGGCATCAAGGTCTAGAAAATCTTTATTAAGCATAGGAAGAGTTTCATCTAAAAATATAATAAAAAAAGATCGAGCATCTCCAGCGTCAAAGGAAAGAAGAGCAAGTGCAAAAACTTTTGAAGATGCTTTTAAAAAAATCGCAATGAAATATGGTGCAAGTGATATTCCAAAATTTAAAGTTGTTCAACAGGAACCACTTAAAGGTGATTTCTCCAAATTTAATGAAAAAAAAATCCAACTAGAACCACGTCTGAGTATAATAACACCTGGATTCAATGAAGTGAAAAAAAAAATCACCATTCCAATATTACTCATATTCGATGATTTTCATTTACAAACAATCATACATTCCCTAATTTGTAAAAATATTATTATAAATAGAGGGCTGCTAAAAATACTAAGAAGAGCGCTTGAAAAATTTGACACGTTAAAGATATTGAAGTGAGTTCTGTGAGATTTGACTTTAAAACATTTACAAGTATAACATTTTTAGACTTGAAAATTGTCAACTTCAAAACACTGAAATTCGAATTATCAAAAATATTCTACAACAGTATCGTAGTATTCATACATTGAGTATAGATGGAAACCCAAACTTATTCCAAAATTTTTATGTATTGATCAAAAACACTGTATTACATCATATATCTCTGAGGTTTTGCCAAATCAACGATAGAGGTGTAAAATTGATATCGGACCAATTAAAAAGTCCTAGTGACAACCCATTACTCTCAATTGATTTGTCAAGTAACTTTATATCGGATTTGGGTGTTCGTTTTATAAGTGAAGCTCTGCGAGTAAACCGAACTTTACTGTCTTTAAACCTAGCTAATAATTGGATTACTGATCTAGGATCGGATACGTTAATTACTGTACTAGGAAAATTTTCCCTCATGCATGAAGAATGTGTAATAAGAAGAATAAGAATATTTAATTACTTACGAGAGAGAGCAAACATAGTTGAGTATTTTTTTAGTGTCCATTACATTTGAAACACAGATTAATTAACTTACTTTTTATTATTTACATGTATTTATCATAAATCGCACTAATTTTTTTTAATTTTCCCTTGAAAAGGGAAAGGACCGTCTACTTTTGATCTGGAACTTTCACTTAAGACTATTTATAGTAGGTACTCGTTTTTTAGTCTCTCGGTCAAAGGTTACAATTGCAAAATAATAATTATTGTTAGAAACAACATTTCCGGTTTTCCGTGGTAGATTTTATGATTATAAGGCACATTAGTGTGCATATTAAAACGAAATTTGTGCATACTGTAGGCATTGCGGACCAACCTTTTTTATTCTACCGGTATACTGCGTTAGACTTTAGATTGTAAGTCAAATTATATGAGCATACCAGCCTTTTTTATGTTTTAACGTATTTATATTAAATTTTACTGCATGTTGGTATTTCTAATAAAAGTAAAACTAGTGCCTATATTAAAAATTAGGTTTGCGCATGCGTAAGCCAACCCCATTATTTGTTACTGTGTGTACATGAAATTTTAACTACATGTTCTTGTAATAAAAGATAAAGATTGGGTTTGCACCAGATCTGCGCACGCGCAGACTAAGTAATTAAGTACGTATGAAATTTTTACACTATCAAATTTTTAAGCAACAACTTTAGGTTTTTCTGTGTTTGTAAACCACCCAGTTATTGGCACTTTAAGAAAATAAATTATTTAAAAATTAGGGTTGCTAATGTGGGCACCATGCAGAATGTACATTTTGAATTTACTATTGTTACTGCAAATTAAATGCTATTTTATTATAATTATTAAGCACATTGTAACATACAAAAATTCATTTGTGGATAACTCTGTTAATTGCTATACAATTATATATTTTAACTTCTTGTCGATATGTACCTACTAAACGCACAATTCGTACACTCTGTGTTGAAAAACATTGCAGTAATTTACATGTCTTCAGTTGTGTAATTTAACAAAAATCCGGTTAATGTTAATAATTTTTACCAAAAGTACAGTGACTTTATACACAGATAAAGCTACTGTACCAAAAGTAAATAGGTATGGCATCTGTCGGCGTCTAGCCAAACTCTGTACTATGCAATGGTTGTAAACACCAATACTTTAGGTTAGTTTACGAAATTCTCGTAAGAGGGCGATGTTTAATGTATCAAATAGCCAATGGGAAAATCGTTTATTGAATATACATTTAATAGATTACAAATTCTATTTTGATAAAAAAATTTATCACTTTCTTCTCCGCCATATTGGGGCGCTACGAAAATTCTGTGATTTCTTTTACACTTTCTCTTCTAATAAACGAAATTGTTTCGGATATTAGTAAAAGATTTCAAAACAATAGGAATTCCTACCCAATTTCCTATTCCTTTTGATCGCAAGCTTTGTAGATTTTAAACAAAATTTAATCGTGTCCAATAAGGGGGAACGGAACCCATACAATCTACAAGTATAAACCTTTAGATTCGAACCTAGCAGGCTCGTTTACACATTTATCGCACGCCTTACAACTTAGTGCGATTATCAATCGATTTGGGGAGTTATAAGGAAAAATTATTCTTCTTACGCCCTACTATTCTTCATGTGTAACATTACGGTAACTTAAATGGGAATTGGATTGGCTACTCTAGAACAAACCATTGGACATATAATACCGAGAGTGCTGCACCTGCTTTGCTTGCGACCCCATCGTCAGAGTAAAAACTCTTGCCATCCAATAAGGTCAGAGAGTTTATCTGTATTATTTTGTTTACTACTTCCATTACTGTATATGAAGTAAGGTATAGAATTCTGTTAGGGTTAACGACCGTATAAATGCTCATCTTAACTAAATGGTATCTACAAATATGATCAATAACCTCTAGTTAACAACTGTTGCTATGGTTGATTTAATATAGTTAAGTAGGGAAAAATTTCCAGTACATGTAAAACATATACCCTTATTGATAAAAATATTATTTCTAGGAGGTGAGTTGGATTTTGTAACTTCTGGATCAAATAATACTGACAGATTTCTAACGTGCTTTTGGGATGTACCTATCTCAGTATTTTTTTTCATGGCGGTGTTTATTATCTTCCTTACTTAAAAGCGTGTTTACTTTTAAGTCCTCTAAAATACTAGGTTTTTGTTGAAAGTACATTATTCTTAATATTTCGTTTAACATTTTTTCCTTTCAAGGGATTTTCTTTACTTTTCAAAAGTCGTATTGCTTTATTTTCTAACTTTTTTGTTCTTTTTCATTTTTCTCGCGTCCCTTTTCCTCTTGTTCTCTCTTATAAACCGAAGAAGAGATTATAAAGCTTGATCTTTGGGTATTACGTACTCACTTACGATCGGGAGTTTTTTGCCCAAGGCAAACAATCTTCGAGATTGCTGTTATTATAGAGTTTTGGCTGATGGTGGTAACTGAATAAGAAGTGGAAGTGGCAGTGGGTCCTGTAATTGTTTGTGGAGTATTTTCTGAGTAAAGTGTTAAACTTTGTGTCGGTTCTGTATTTTGTTCAGAAGCATCTTCTTCCAAAAGAACAACTGGCAAACCCTCTATATCGTAAGGTAAATTTTCAGTATTTGAAAAGTCATCAAGTGCGGTTTCTTCTACTACAGGCATATCTTCCAAAACAATTTTTTCGTTCCATAACATTCAGTTCAAATACCGCACGGACGCCACTGGTAGACATTTTAAAAAATCTTTTACACCAAAAAATGTTCTTTGATGCTCGAAAGAGATATCTAGAGTGATATGAAGAATATGATAAAAAATGATTTTTTTCTTAAAACTTTAACACCCTGCATTTCGACAACGAAGCATTTCTCGACATATGTTTATATAGGAAATTAGGGCTTATTTTGGACGCAGAATACGCTGTTAAAGTTTGGACACTGCAATTCGAGACACCCGGTATGTAGGTACCTATACATATTATTCAAGCTTCCACGAATATTATTCATGTTAGTTAAATTTATAGGGATTTTATTCGTGTTTTAGTTTTATTGATAAATCTACGTCTCCTTTTTCAAGATTTTATAAAATCTTGAAAAAAGGGACTCATAGTGTCTCCGAAACACAAATCCATATAAATTTAACTAATATATATATATATATATATATATATATATATATATATATATATATATATGTGTGTGTAGGGTGGCCCATTCATATTGGAAACACTCACATGCAGGATTTGAACCGGATTTTTTTTGGAAGATAGATCTCAAAAAACTCTATCTTGATGCAAACTTTGAAGCCGAAATTTTGATTTTAAAGGCCTACTACGAATTTTTTTTTAGTGAAAAGTAGCAAAATTTTGTTAGCGATTTGTTTATGAAAAATCTGACTACAGCACTGATTTAGGAGCCCCTCGAATGAATTTGCACCAATTTTTGCGCAAAAAAGTTTGTTCCTAAAAAAGTTGTGACAATATCGGCATCACAAGTGTTTGCCTTTGTTGGTGAACCTATTCTTTTATAAAAATCGAATAGAACCCAAAGAGAAACAAATTAAACAACTTAAACACGTGTAATTATTAATAAGAACCAAAACAACCAGTATACATAAAAGAACCAACGATCACTCTAATCAATTGGTAGGTAACTTTGTCAATTTAATATTATTTCGTGATTATTATGCCGAAAATTATAATATTAACGTTGCTTGAAAATAATATGAACAAAATTTGGTTTGCTGTGAAAAACAAAAGTTTAGACAACAAATGTCAAACTTCACAAGTAGTGACACATTGTAATATTTCTTATGCATGGTTAAATCAGTTCTATAATTCTTTGCGATGACTCAAAATCTAACTTTACAAGAGAAAATTTCTGGAGGAAATCATCGGACGGCAAGAGAGGTTTGTATAATTTTTAACAACAGACATCCAGATAAAACTAATATTACGCATAGCACACACAACAGAGAAGACGTATTCACAAGCAGGAAATTTTAAATTGACGATGCTCTTGAAAGGCTGCATCCTTCAGACTGTACAATGCGTAATTCTTTATTTCTAGAAATCCTTGTAGCCAGTCATTCCCAGCTATTTTAGTTTTCTCCCAACTCCCTAATTGTAGCCATTTCATACACCAATTCACGTGTATCTTTTGTTGATTTCCCGTAACACGTTTTTGAGCAGGTGATAATATAATCGACTAGCTCCTTCACTTTTCATAGGGATCTGTGTTTTTCTAACGTATCTCTGCAGAGGTTGAAAAGACACTCCATTTTCTGCTGCACCTCTTCGTAGAGATACTTTTACTCCATATTCCCCAACCAAAACTTGCTGAACAGCTCTCCTCATAGTTTCCTCTGGAAACAAACCTATCTGGTTTTTTCTTTTCCACTCATGCGACATGTGCACATTTTTAAAACCTAATGATCTTCGTTGTTTCAATGAGCCACGATGACACAATGTCCCAAGGCGGCCCGAAAAGTTTGTCTTATAGTAGCCAATTTGCACGTGTTTACAAAATGTCTTCTTTGTCCATTATTATTTAGTAATTAGTAGATTTAGTTAGTTTAAAACCAAGCTTATTAATCAGTAGTAAAAACTATATAAATATTTCACCTTGATTATTATTTTGGTTCTCCACAGAGAAGATTGAAAATACACAATGAAAAAATGTCCACTCGGTACGCACAATCACAACTCGACTGAGAAAAATCAGTCATAGAATTATATTCGGAACTGAATCGGTGGAGTTTATTCATCTAACTAAATCAATAGATGGCAACAGTGTACCTAAATGGAAATATAGCGGTGTCTCATTGTGGCCCAAGTCTCATAGTGACCCACCCTACCTTACTGTGAATGCATATGTATACGTAGTCGGGAGAGTTACTAATGGAGTTTCGAAATAAGGAACAATATAATGAAAAGTTATTTTGATTTGGAAATTATGCACTTACTTTACATTGCTATGGGAAGTGGGTAATAACAATTAGTATGAAAAATAGGTCATGTTAAATCAGTAAATAGAACAAAGTATAAAAGAAACATTTTTCATAAATTATGTGACAGCAAATGTAACATCCAGATGAATTGTTTGTTTTGCTTTAAATTCTTCATACATGGAACTAGTGATATCATAAACATAGGAGAAAGCCATGCTAGACCAGAAAAAGTTCCTTATGGCCATGTAAGGAATGGTACTTTCCTTTACAGTGCTTTACTTACAAATTACAGAATTTTAGTGTATTAAAAGAAATTCGTGCAAAACAATTGCGTTTTTAAGTTGCCAAGCAATTTTTGATTTTAACCAAAAAGTAACAGTAGAAGGAGGTCCGCTGAGTTAATTAAAAGTGGTAAGGGGTGGAGTGGTGGTAGTCACATGGCCATCCCATCTCCACGTGGCTATGCCCACTTCCAGCTGATTGCTCCGGCGCGCGTGTACAGTCCCAGGCCGAGCGTTCTGATTGGCAGACCATACCCTGCTGGCTTCTGATTGATCCTTAGACTACGCCCAGGCTGTGTTTTGGTTGGAGGCCTAAGGCACTGTGTTCTGATTGGAGATTAGGTTACACCCCCATTTCAGCTGATTCATGGTGCGCGCACATTCGTTATGGCGGGAAATTTGAAAATAAGGTGGCCTTCAAAATATCTCATAAGACAGTTGTAGGTACTTGTGTTATGGTCTTCGCCCCTTGTAGAGGTCCTCTTGATAATAGATAGTATTCTAATAAGGAGCCCTTATACGATCACATAAGACAGATATAGGAACTTGTGTTAGGGTCTTCGCCACCTTGACGGTAAAGAGTATTCTAATAAGGGGGCCCTTATACTATCACATAAAACAGGTATAGGAACTTGTGTTAGTGTCAGGGCGCCCTTGAGGGTGAATAGTATTCTAATAAGGACGCCCTCATACTGTCTTATAAAACAGGTACAGGAACTTGTGTTGGCGGCTTCGCCCCCTTGTCGTGGCCCCCTTGGCGGGAAATTTGAATTTGTTTGTGGCGACATCTAATTGTGTATTTCTAGGACTAATAAGTGTTTTCACAAGCAGGAAATTTTTAATTATTTTACAAACAATTCTCACAATAGCCTCAGGATTGCTAGTTTAGATTTAAATTCACCCAGAGAAAGTATCCGACGCTGCCTTAAAAAAATAACATAAAACCCTATAAACCTAAGTTTCTTCACACTCTGGAACCAGGCGATAATGAGAAACGAATGGAGTTTTGTCTGTGGGCACAAGCACAATATCTCAATTACCAAAATTTTTTAAAAAATATCTTATTGAGCGATGAAGCTATATTTACGACGAATGGAATTGTATCATCACAGAACTCGCGGTTTTGGGCTTCAGAAAATCCAGAGTGGATAATTAATTGCCGAAAACAATATAGTCATAAAGTTAACGTTTGTTGTGGGATACTTAATGAGAGACTCATCGGTGTGTTCTTTTTTGAAGGGAATATGAATGGCGAACAATTTCTACATTTCCTTCAGAACGAATTTTTTAATGCAGTCGATAATCTTCCATTACAAGAAAGAGTAAATCTACATTTTACATTTGGATGGATGTCCAATACACAATGTGAGAATTTCCCCAATCATTGGATAGGTCGAAATAATCCATTAATTCATTGGCGGGACCTTAGCCCACTTGATTTTTTTCTGTGGGGCTTTATTAAGTCCAAAGTTTATAAGACACGACCAAATAACCGGGAGGTATTATGCACTAGGATAAGGGAAGCGTGTGAGAAGATTAACGTGAATCAATCACGAAATGTTGTAAAAAATATAAGAAAACGTTATGAAAAATGTACCGACTTAAACGGAGGATTAGCGGAAGCTACAAACACTTAAATTTAATAACGTGATTAGTGCGAATCAAATTGACAAACTCCTTTTTCATTTTAAAAAATGTAATTTTCTAATCATATTTTTTTGTCAACTGTTGTTTATTATTAGAGTATAATTGTGATTTATTATTAGAATAATTGTTGGTTATTTTGTGTATACTGGTTGTTATCGTTCTTATTAATAATTACACCAGTGTTTAAGTTGTTTAATTTTGTTTCTCTTTGGGTTCTATTCGATTTTTATAAAAGAATAGGTTCACCAACAAAGGCAAACATTGGTGATGCCAATATTGTCATAACTTTTTTAGGAACAAACTTTTTTTTGCAAAAATTGGTACAAATGCATTCGAGGAGCTCTTAAATCCAGTGTTGTAGTCAGATTTTTCATAAAAAAATCGCTAACAAAATTTGTCAATTTTTCACTTAAAAAAAATTCGTAGTAGGCCTTTAAAATCAAATTGCCGGCTTCAAATTTGGCATCACGATAGAGTTCATAAACAACTTTGGCACGCGACTGTTTCCATTCTTAAAGGGTCACCCTGTATGTGGTATTTTAAGTTTTCACGAGTGTTGCATCCATTTACATTATTACACACACATGGACGAGAAGAATTGGACAATTTTTTGCAACATCTGAACACACAGAATAAAATTCACAATGAATATAGAGGAAATGGAAAGTTGTCGTTCTTAGATGTATTGGTACATAAAAAAAGACGATCACCTTGGGTCCTCACTATACAGGAAAAGAACACACACAACATCTCAGCATCATCCGGCACAATTGCAAGCAATAGTGAAAACACATGTGATCAGATGAAAAAGATTAACAGATGAGCAATATTCCACAAAGAAATGGAAACATTAAAAACAGCTTTAATACAAAATGGTTGTACCGAAAAACATATTCAAAAAGCGCCGAAGCTCACCAGAAATAAAAACGATGGCGAGGGAGATGATCCAGCTAATAAAATAACTGTACCATATATCAAGGGAACCACAGATAGAATATGCAATCTTTTAAAGAATGGATATATATATATATATATATATATATATATATATATATATATATATATATATATATACAAAAATAAGAAAATATAAACTTTTCAAAAAGAAAGCGTATAAAAACACAAATTGATATTTAACAAAATTGTTTCCGACCGGTTTCATCTTGGCATGGCGTTGTCGCATCTGAACAGTAAGAAAGCTAAATCATGCTGGTGGGCTTATTTTAAGAATATTGTTAAATATCAATTTTTTTAATCAGTATAATTATTAACAATGAAAGAATTTTTACAAATGCTTGCAATTAACAAAAACACACTAAAAATGAAAAAATTAACAGTTCGAACGGTTGATTAAAAAAGGAAAACTTGATTTTCACTTCAATAGTCAGTGTTACCACGCTAACCTTAATACAGTGTTCAATCCGACGAGGAATGTTTCTAATAAAATTATCAACTTGCTCTTGAGCGACTTGAATAAGCTGATGCACATTTTCTGGATTATCTCTTCGAGCTCCAACTCTTCTTTTAAAGAAGTCTTACACATGTTCAGTGGGATTGAGATCAGGTGAACAGACAGGCCATCTCAAAACAGTCGTATTTTCTGTTTCCAGGAAATTTGTGGCAACTCTGCTGCTACGTGAAGGAGCATTATCATGCATAAAAATGAAAGCATTTCCCCTTTTCACAACTTGTACTATGGGTTCTAGCACCAAATCGACATACCGGCGGCCTGTTAAGCTTTGTCGTAAGGGAAGCAAATAGGTTTTTCTCCCATCATAATACCCACAGTTGGTCTAATCTCAGATCAATTCTTGTTTCATATAAAATGACAATCTTCAATTGTCCAGTTCTGGTGCCTTAGCCGATCAGTTTTGTTCTGCCTGGTTAACTCGGGAACCCTTGCCTGCCTCGTGCTGAATAAACTTCGGACACGAAATTTCTTTCGTATTGTTTCGACTGAAATATCAACATCTGCGGCCTGCAAAAGTTTCCTTTGGAGCTCCGGATGAGAAGAAATTGAATTTTTTGTAGCTATTTGAATTGCAGATCGGTCTTGTAGATCAGTAGTTACTCTTCATCTAAGCCTGTTCTTGAGCGTTTACAACGCCCTACGAGACTCCCACCGGTGCTACAGTTCCTCTTTGTGACATTCCCTGCTGGACAAGAGCAACTACTTTTCCCCTCTGAACATCTGAAATATCTACGTAGGGCATGTTACCTTTTTGTCGCACAAAGTTAGCTTTACTCTGACACTTCGATTTGACAACTCAACACAGAATTTTTCAATGTGCACTTGATCAACTTTTATCAGTTGTAACAAATACTAATAATAATAATAAGTTTGGATGTACGCAAAACTAACTGTCTTTTGTTTTAAGTTCTGTTGATCTAAAGTATAGTAATGGTTGCTGTACGACAAAATATTTCGGACAGGTTATTTAAAGTATCCAAGGGAAATAGTGCCTTTTCCATCATTTATGATTACAGATTTTACTTTATTATTTTGCTCTCCAACAGCATATGCTGATTTCTGCCAATCCATTTTTCCAAGAGAAATAGATACCTTTGTTGTCAATCTCCAGTTTAATGTTGTGTCTATGTCTTCTTAAATTTATTAAACTGGCATAATTATAATTTTCCGTTTTAAAAAAAGAACCACTTTAATGAGCGAAGGTTATAGAATTTTGCTTCACGAATATCAAAGGGACCGACTTTAGCGTCACATGTGTGCGTGTGCGTTACCTGTTTTGTTGGTTCCTAAAATATTTTTTAATAATAATAATATATATATATATATATATATATATATATATATATAATAATTAAAAGTGCAGTTTTCCAACTGATTTTGTTATATCCATCCTACTATCTTACTTGTTTTTGATCTCGACCAAATCTAGTAACATAAATCATGATTTTACAGCGTTCTAGTTATTTAAATACAATCTACAGTAATATTTTTTTTAGATAGAATTACAAAAAATAAAGTTGCAAAATATGCAAACTATGCAAAAGGAACCTAGCCTCGATAGCTTTAAACCAGTAGACAAGGATGGACGAAAATTGCCTAGAGGTAAAAGAAAATTACTTATTAATTCATAAAAAATATTTTTCATGTGTATTGACTGCAATACTCACTTCCTAACGGTGTGCTACTGCGAGCAGTATACTTGTCATCTAAGTAATAACGTTGACTGAGTATGTTACTTAAGGTTGCCAGCTTTGGGAAACATATAGAGTAAGTAGTTACAAAAATTAGAGGAGATTTGGAAAAAATAGAGGAGATTGTTTAACCAAATCTATTATTAAAAAATCTTATTTTGCGATACAATATTTATATTCGAAAGGAACTTTAGCCTACAAAGTTTTTTTGTTTTTACTTTCACAGTGCGCGTTATTTTTTAATTTTTCGAATTTATCATCCAATATCCGGAAATCAGAATTTTTCAGCACATTCGGTAGCTACAGAAAAAATAGGAGGTTTAAACAAATTTACAGGAGATAGTGGATGCTGCTGAAAATACAGGAGACTCCTCTGAAATAGAGGAGACCTGGCAACTCTAATGTTACTATATATAACCACTGGTAGTTTTTAATGTAATGATTCTAATTGGTAGGGATGATGTAGACATGTTTTGAGGTAGGTACTATAGAACGCGTGTTATCGGCAAAGTAAGTATCGTTACCTTTAAACCTGCATGAACATTATTCATATAGATGACAAAGAGCAGTGATCCCAGAACCGTAGTTACAGTTACCTAACTTTTAAAATCTACTGCCCTTGGTTATATATCTTATATAATCAAGGATACTACTTTCAAGTTGAAAGTATAATAATGATAAGTTTTAAATTAGGTCACACTACCTTTAGTTGATTTTTAGGTTAAATCCCAAGATGGCATTGTAATCAATCTTGCCCAATTCGCAATTTTTTTCAAGATACAGGTTAACTTTTAAACTATGTCGCAAGATGACCACACTAACATTAAATTATACAAGATGGTATTGTAATCAACGTTTCTAAAAAGATGTTTATAATTTTTTAAGATAGTCAACTGAGTTTTAAATTATCACGAGATAGTTATAGTAACTTTTAAAACATCCATTGGGTGATGTAATCAGCTTTACCTAAACGGCTTTTGTAACTTTTCAAGCTGTAGATCAGCTTGTAAATTATGTGACAAGATGGTGTTTCTGACATTGATGTAATTAAGAAATGTGGTATTTGTTAAATTATCATCTATAATTCGATATGCCGTGAATCATCTAAAATAATATTGAAATAGATTAGTTTGACTGGCGATTTAATCAAATAAATTTTCTATAACTTTTACATCTCGAGCCAACTAACTTTTAATCTGAAACCCGCATAATGATCAAAAAAGACAACGCAAGATTGCGAAATCTTGTCCAGAACCCTTGTTAATCATTTTTAATTACATATTTACTTTTGAATTTATTCGTTCATAGTAGAACACCGACACTTTAACTTTCACTTTTTGATCTTAAGAATTCCCAAGGTCGCCCACGTGTGGGCGTATTTTCGCCTTGAGGTTGATCTCGGGTTTGGCCTTGGGGTTAGTCTTGGGGTTGACCACAGGGTTGGCCTTGAGCTGGAAATTGTATTCTAATAAAGGATCCTAGTCTTGTAAGACAGGAACTTGTTCTTGGGCTTGGCCCCCTGTCATAAAAATTGTATTCTAATAAGAGACCCTAGTGTCGTAAGGCATGTATAAATGTCGTAAGACTAAAAATTAAATATGGATGAAAATGATTAAATCGTATTATTGATATTTTATAGAAGCAGATGGACTTGGTAGTTTTTAAGTTAACATGTATTTTATGTCTATTAAAATTATTACAGGTGGCGTAAGACTAAAGATTAAATATGAATGAAAATGATTAAACCGTATTATTAATAGAAGCAGATGGCCTTGATGTTTTTTAAAGGTAGTGTGTATGTCTATCTAACATGAAGTTTAAATATCATTCTTCCGAGGATAAATGTATTTTGTTTTTACAACGTGGTTTATTTTCCGTAATGCGTTTATTATAAAAGAGATTGCATAATTGTAATTAAAATTATTACATGTAGCGTAAGACTAAAATTTAATATGAATGAAAATGATTAAACCCTATTATTGATAGAAGCAGATGACCTTGATGTTTTCTAAAGCTGGTGTTTATGTCTTACATGAAGTTTAAATATCATACTGCCGGGGATAAAATGTTTTTGTTTTTACAATGTGGTTTATTTTTCGTAATGCATTTATTAGAAAAGAGATTGCATAATTGTTATTAAAATTATTACATTTCTTTTAAGTTCCATTATACGTATAAATCAGTAATTAAGTTGTCAGTTTGCTTTTACAAAACATGCTTTAAATGATTTTCACCTTGAGAATGTTAAGATTATATGTACAAGGTTTAAGCATAAGCAAAATGCATTAAATTGTTACACACATATGTATTATAGATTGTTTACGTTTAATTGTGTACTCATTTTAATAGTGCCATCAACTATCAATTAAAAGTAAATATTGAGGGTCGACTGTTAAATTATATATACGAATTTACAAAATACTTATTTTACCTTGAGAAAAAGTCTCCTTCAGCATTATACATATAAATGAGTAATTAATTTGCAGGTTTGCTTTACAAAACATGCTTTTAAATGATTTTCACCTTGAGAATGTTAAAATTATATGTACAAGGTTTAACCAGAAATAAAATGCATTAAAAGGTTACACATATATGTATTATAGACCGTTTTACATTGCATTGTGTGTTCTTTTTAATTGTGTCAAGATTGTTTGAATTTTAATAATTGCAACTGCAAGGTGCTTGAAGTATTATTTACGTCTTCCTACGGGCCCCGCCCAATCTTCGGTGAGTTCAGCCGGTAACCCACTTAAATGAATAAGCATTTGCAATCCCTAGTGCAAATTGATCAAAAAATAGGGGATACCTTAAAAAAGTTTGTATGTACAAATAAAAAGTGGCGTTGTAAGTTAATGTTGGTTTTGTATATTAGTGATGAGTATATTAGAAAGTACTAATAGCACGACTACTGAACCCAGTATAATCATTTTAGGAATGTTGGGAATTGGTACGGATGTAAAAAAGAAAATTAACTAAAGATTTAGCTTTACTTAGTTTATTTAAATGTAAGAATTTTATTAGATATGCATGTTATATCTTTAATTTCAGCACGTTCTGCATCATCTGATAGAAAAAAACTACCGCCACCACCACCGAAGCCAAAAAAGTTGTCGGCACAAACTATTGAAAAATTTTGTGCTGATGCAGTAAAATTAGCAATTAAACCTGATACTCATCCATTTGTTAAAGATACATATGCAGAAAACAAAGAGATCTGGTGCAAAGGAAATTTTATGTTAATAAATCTAAATTTATCATGTAAGTTCATAGATTAATATTTTTGTAAATAAAAATACACGGTTATTACAGACAACCAAATTACCAAATTGGCATTACGTAAAATAGTGGAAGTGTTGCGTTATCAGCAAGAAATCACTAACGGGACTGGAGGATTAAGCACCATTATGTTGCAAGGCACACTAACGCAAAGTGATTGTCCAGATTTAAATTACATAAATTGTTTAAGAAATAATTCCTGGCGCTTATCCGCTTCAATGACATCAAAATTAGCTAGACGAAGAAAACCTTCTCTAGCTAGAGTCTTTTCAGCAATCAAATAATTTAAATTTATCGCCACTTTAACCTTGATAATATTTAAGTTACTGTTTATACATTGAACCTTTAATAAATTATAACCCGCATACTAGACGTTTGTCTCATCGCAGAAATGTTTTGTGTCCAACACGAAATTAGGTATGTTCTGACGTCATACATATTGATTCATCACTTTTACGTATATAATATTTTGCTTTATACACTTCACTTACATTAATATTTAAAAAGAGGTAGGAAAGTGAAGGGTAGGGCAAAGCCAAACTTAAAATTATGTAATGGTGCCGCTTAGATTATTACAAAATGCTATGCACAGGTGTAAAATAACGTATATTGTAGGTTATTTTAAATTCCAATGTAATTTTGCGTCCAATCATACCTACGTTTAGATTGATAGATTACTTTCATATCTGGAGGCTGTTATTGTAAAAACAATCATATATTGTTTATGCATTTACATCAATGGAAACTATGAATATTTCCTTTTCGTTCTTACTCCCACTGTTCTTGATATTTAATAGTATAAGTAGAATTGAGGCATTTGTCGCCACATTCTTGGATTTTTGTGACGTCACCTCTGGGGCACTGTAACTTTCACTTTTTTTATATGCCCACGTGGGGATTGAATTTTTTCCACCTGAGAATAAAAGGATTTAATCTGTTATTAATTAGGTCCCGTTTTTATCAAAGGAGATTGCATAAATGTTATTAAAATTGTGACCTAACTTATTTATGCATTGGGGGTTGCATTCTAACTATGGGTCCTAGTCTTGTAAGACGGGAATCTGTTCGCGGGCTACTTAATCTGTGTTTATTATTATTAAACAGTTATACAACTTCATTATGAATGGAAAGTAGCAATTAACCGTCGACATCGTGTCAATTAATGTGTTTACAAATGTCTTAAGATTTTGCTGCTGCAAAAAAATACATTAAGGTCTAAATATTAGGTGAAATAATTATCACTTCTACCCTAGTGTTTTTTATACAGGCAGATTCTCTATCTAAGCGGTCAGCACCTTTGCATTCGAAAAATTATACGTGATTTATTTGTATGTTCAATTACTCACACACTCACACTCACACTCACACACACACGCACACGCATACGCATACGAACACGCACACGAACACGCACACGAACACACACGAACACACACACACACACACACACACAACACACACACACACACACACACACACACACACACACACACACACACACACACACACACACACAAATTACTTTTAAATAAATAAATGAGCAGTAATTAAGTAAGCAGGTAATTAGACATTATAAATTAGATATACATCAAGCTATTTTTGTTAACTCGCCATGCGTGTACCAGCTTTTAGTAAATATTTAAAAGACAACAGCAACAAACAGGATTATCTTGATGTTAAGAGATAAGCACGATAAAACAGGGCAGAATATACCTGTGATTGCAGATTTTTTTCACCGAAAATTTTCTGAAATAGAAGTTGATCATGCGCGCCTCTCTCTTGCTACGGAACACTTAATTAAAACACTAAACTACTAAAACGCTTTATTTATCAGAGTAGAATGGTTGAAATAC
Organism: Vesta saturnalis; assembly: GCA_036346205.1. Classification (NCBI taxonomy): domain Eukaryota; kingdom Metazoa; phylum Arthropoda; class Insecta; order Coleoptera; family Lampyridae; genus Vesta; species Vesta saturnalis. The sequence continues at coordinate 1,503,033 of JARFJB010001233.1, read as the reverse complement.
AAGTATTATACAGTAATTTGATTATCGCATCATTTATAACTAAACATGTAGTGAAACAAAATCAAGCAAGACTAGATTAATAAATGCATAGTTTTTAGGATATATCGCCGGCTTGAGCGGCAGCAGACATGGTTCGTCGAGGGAGACGTTTCACTGGAGCGGCACGAGATGAGGGTGCGTCACGCGACGCACCTTCACACCGTCTAATATTGATACATAAATAAAAAGTTTACCTCGAGTAAGATTTGAACCTACGACCTGTACTTTGCTAGAGTACCGCGTTAACCAACTGCGCTATCGAGATTCAAGACCCAATCGATGCAAATTCTGTTTTTATAGAACTGATGAAATCTAAATATAATGATACATCAAATTATATATGGAATTACTGCAATATCGCAGATTACTACCAAAGCAACTTGACTAATATCAATTTATTAAAGTTTTGTTATGAACGAATAAGTTCAAATTAATTATATTAATTTTATTAAATACATAAATAAAAGTTTACTTGAGATTTGAACCTAGACCTGTACTTCTAGGTACTGCGCCAACCAACTGCGATTGGGGCTTGAATCTCGATAGTGCAGTTGGTTAGCGAGGTACTCTAGCAAAGTACAGGTCGTAGGTTCAAATCCTACTCGAGGTAAACTTTTTATTTATGTATTTAATAAAATTAATAATAATTTTTAATTACATGTTTACCTTTGAACTTATTCATTCATAACAAAAACTTATAATAATTTAATAATAATCAAGTTGCTTTGGTATGTGTGAGTCGTTGCGATATTGCAGGCTCACATTCCATTAATATAAGTAATTTGATTGTAATCTCATTATATTTAGGAATTCACATCAGTTCTACATACATAAAAACAAAATTTGCATCGATTGGTGCTTGAATTTCGTTAGCGCAGTTGGTTAGCGCGGTACTCTAGCAAAGTACAAGTCGTAAGTTCAAATCCTACTCGAGGTAATAATTTTTAAAGATAATTTATGTTTAGCGGTTGCCATTGCTGTAGCCCATAACGCTCCTCAATTGCTAAACCTTAGAAAAGGTCGTCCTATTTTGGATCGGAGGACGCAGGAAGTTATGTACTGCCGCTAATGTCGATTTAAATAACGGGGGTACTGTTGAACACATACAACAATTTCAAAATTACTTAACAAATTACACAACAGTTGTGTATAATTACAGGTTAGATGAAACACTTTATTTTAAGGGATCAAGAAGTCCCACACGCAAATTATTAAATTTAATTTTTGAAGACGCGCATTATAACATGATCACTAGCTTAACCAATGCTTTTTCAGCATAGTATTTTTGGCAATTCTGTAGGTATAGAGCCAACCACAACAAGCGCCACTCTATCGTTTGCGATGCGTGTAATAGGGATTTCCGCGGAAATAAATATATAGTAGCGCCGGGGAGAGGTGTCTCATGGCGGACTCGAGAAAGGGGATATAATTATTACTGTGAAATGCATCTGTTTCCCTTTATCTTAGTGTCGGGTTATAATTTATACGTCTGCTATATATTTTAAATGCTGGACTTAAAAGCGTATGCTGATTCTAAAGTCAAAGCGCATGACGCTGTCAGATGTCTTCGCTACTTAACCTCAAATTATTCTTCGTATTTCGTTTCGTATAATCGCATCGTGTTTTGTAGTTATAATTTATCTTTCGCTTCGTGATTTATTAGTTTCCATTGCATTTGTAAACAACAGTTTTTTTCAAAACTATTATTATTAATATTCACTATTACGAGGTAAGTTTATAATGCAAAATGTATTTCCAATTGATTGAATGCATTTATTTATTTTGCAGAAAATAACGATGTCATTAAAAGGTAAATCTTTGAAAAGCCAAACTCAAGTAATGTTAATGAATATACTGCATTATTTCGAGATGGAACGCGATAACGGGGGGGCCAAGTTTACCTTTAACTTCCATTATCCAGGTACGCTAATAATTTTCACTATTTAAATTTATATTTATGTAATATTATGTCGCAGCGAACTGAACTCGCATGCGGCATTTCCGAGAAAACCGTAACTCGGACAAAGGCAAGAATGGCTCTCGCTTTAGAATCTGGGAAATCGGGGCCGGATTCACCGCAAAAACATAGGCTGCGTTTGAAGTCGAAGTCAGAGGATGTCGACGAATACGTGAAAGACGTTTTGAAACGAAAAATTTACACCATGCATGCAACTGGTAAATAATTCAGAAATTATTGTTGAAATGGAGTTAATCACCGTTTAATTTTAGGCTCACATATTACTATCAATTCAAAGTTCACGATGGAAGAAGGCGTCTACATTAGTAGAAAAATTACCTTCAAGTAGTTGGAAGAAAGAAGATCTTCAATTTTTAAGAAAACGCAACACTCCCTATTCGAATGATGTGCTGACAGTGGAATTATTACAAATTGCCAAGGATTTACAAGTTCCAAAAATATATGCAATTGATGAAATCGCTCATCAATGGAGACATCAAATTTTACGTTTACCTCCGTATCACTGCCAATTCAACCTTATCGAGTTAATATGGGCAAATTGTAAACAGTATTACAACAAAAACGTTGAAAGACAGGGCTTCAGGGACGAGAAAGTTTTATCGCTATGGAAGGATTCATTTAACCAAGTAACTGGAGAACTGTGGCAAAAGTGTATTTTACATGCTGAAAAGGAACTGAGCCATTGGTGGAACGTTCAAAAAGGAGGAAATGGTAAAACCTCTAGTAATCAATGTCGGAGAGTCGAGTGAAGATGATAGTGAAAGTGAAGGAGATGAATTTTAATTATAAGATGTCCAATATTTGAATTTAAAGCAAAAATTAGAATCTTAGTTACTTTATAACATTGTAAAGAATTATTATATTTAACATATACCTCTGTAGCTGTACTTAGGTTTACATTCGTTATATATATATATATATATATATATATATATATATATATATATATATTGACAAACTGTAAACTGAGATTTTTAAAATCGGTTATATTATTAACGAATAATAAATCTCATTTTAAACATCCAATACAGGTATTTATTTATGACAAAATCAGTTATTTATAAGTGGCTTCGATAACAAAATTACAGTCTTGACTCTTTTGACGCAGTAAGATCTTCGGCTAAAAACGATCCTCCGCAATTAACCAAACTTTTCGCACTTCATTCGGGCACTGCCTACTGCTACCTAATACGTTTCTTATTGAAAATTAGTGATATAATTAATTTGTAAAACAGATTCAAAACGAAATTTTGTTGATCCGGTCTCGGTTCTGATAATCGTTTACAGTTTATATATTTTTATCATATGACTACCCACACTTGGTGGACTTTACATGCCAGAATAAGTGCGAACAGACCTTAAACGAAATTCGACTTTATTTATACGAGTGGATGGGGACTTTTAGGATGCTAAATCCCGAGATATTCGAACAAAAATTTTATTTAAATTTGACAACGCGGCTTAAATTTGAAAATAACCTAGAAACATTGACGATGTTTTGTTGGTATTCAAAATTACTAACTATATAAACCTATAACGACATACGTTTTTAAAATCTTAAACCATGCTTTATGTGTGTTATGAGACATAACACACCTCTCGCCGGCCCGACTTTATACACCAGTATAAACTTAGCGGTCTGTGTAGCAGGTGTACTTGTTTAGTGAGTCTATAGAAGGGTAAGAAGTCTCATAAATGCGGTTTTGCCTATTGTCCAACCTGTAACTCCGAAAAACCCATCCGTCATTTTTACATGTCCAAAAGCACGGCAACTCGAAAAAACTCGCGAAAGACTTCATTTTTGTCTTTTACGATTTCGAGTGCCACGAAGGTACACCTATTAACCCTAACACCTTCATGCATACCCACACGTTGAGTGTTGCCCAGAATGTCTGCAACCACTGTATTAATACCGATGTCAATATTCAGCAGGTTTGCGAGCATTACGGGAAACGCCAACACATATTCTCAACCTGTCCTGTATCAGAACTCCTTTCATACATTTCATCGCTCGCCAAGAAACGTGTAACCATTACAGTCCTAGCCCACATCTCCAAACCCTATGACTGCCAATTTATCCTTAACGAAATCCTAAAGAATCCTTCTGCGCGGAATCCTAAAATCATGTCTAACGTTACTAAAATCATGTCTCTCACCTGCAATAACAGTATAAAATTCATCGACAGCTTAAACTTACTACCCATGGCCCTATACAAATTCCCTAGAACCTTTAACTTTCCCGGCTCAAAAGGCCACTTCCCTCACCTCTTTAACACTGTTCAAAACCAAGATTATGAGGGCGTTTTACCAGCCATGAACTTTTATGATATCGACGAAATGTCTTCCGACGCTCGAGCAGCCTTTATAAAGTAGTACAATGCCGAAATTGCAAATGGCACTCGTTTTAATTTCAAAAACGAAATAGTACGACATTGCTTACAAGACGTGAGTATACTTTGAAAAACCTTCTCTGGCTCGAGCATCCTGAAGGCAGACGTATTCAGCATGCCGGCAACGCACGTCAATTACACTTAAGGAAAGGTATCCTGATTGATGGGTTTTATCACGACACAAACACTGTATACCAGTTTCGTGGTTACTATTTTCACGGTTGTGAAAGGTGTTACCCCAATCAAGCTGGTGATAGTAAACGCGAACAGAGTACAGTGTTTTTGCGTCGTGAGAAAACGGCGGCAACATCACACAGGATACGTTCTTTTAACTATGATTTAATTGAAATTTGGGGATGTAAATTCAAATCATTTTTAGAACAAAATCCTGCCGTAAGAGACTTTGTTAGCCCAATCAACGTGCTGAATCAGTCGCCTCTGAATCCCCACGATAGCTTCTTCGGAGGTCGTACTAATGCAGTTAAGTTGTACTATAAGGCAGAACAAAATGTACAAATCAGCTATTTGGATGTTTGTTCACAATACACCTATGTGAACAAATATTCCAAATATCCGGTGAGGCACCCTAGACTTCACGTTGGTGTCGCTTGCTTAAACCTTGACTTGCACACTGTCGAGGGCCTTATGAAGTGTAGTGTGCTCTCGCCATCGGATTTGTACCATTTTGCCTTGCCTCTTAAGATGCACGGTAAATGTTCCAGCATAATTGCACACATACGCAGGACGTGCGTAAATTTACTGGAACTTACGGGGCGGACGAACTTCGAAAAGCTATAGAATTAGGGTATCGAGTTTTAGAAGTTTTTGAAGTGTGAAAGTATGTTTGTCAATACGACAGAGCTAGTATGAGCGGGGATCCTTTCTCAGGTTACGTCGATAACTTCCTCAAAATCAAGCAAACGTGTTCGGACTGACCTTCGCGGTGTAACGACGATGAATCGAAGGATCGATACATCCCCGAATATTTGGAAAGGGAGGGTGTCCAATTGGATAAAGAAAATTCACGCTAATCCCGGTCTTAGATATATTTCAAAATTATTTTTAAATCCATTTTGGGGTAAGTTTAGGCAGAGGTATAATTTAACACAGACCACAATTATTTCTGAACCGCATGAGTTTTTCAAAATTATGATTGATCCTTCCAAGGAGGTCCAGTCCATTTTAAATGTTAACGAGGAAGTTATGGTCGTAAACTGTCTTAGGCCCAAGGATGGGGTGAAACCGCTGTATACTGTTAATGTTGTTTTGGCCGCCAATGCTCGCCTAGTGCTGTACAGTTACCTGAAAAAACTTGCCAAACGGGTTCTGTACCTTGATACAGATTCCGTAATTTTTACGCAAAGTCCCGGTGAGTGGGTTCCACCTGTCGGTAGTAGGATCACGGAGTTCATAAGCGGGGGCCCTAAGAATTATGCGTACAAGGTGTTCTCAACAAGGAAGAACGATTACATTACCATCTTTAAAGCTGAGGGTATAACCTTAAATTATAAAAACTCCAAGGTGATTAATTTTGATACCTTAAAGTCGTTAGTGTTAGATGGAATCGAACCTGTCTACGCACAAACTGACCGTAAAGTTGTTAGACTCCCTCCACGCGAAGTTGTATCAGAGCCAGAGAGCAAGATTTACCAGGTGCAGTACAGTAAACGTCGCAGAAAGGAGGCTGTTATGACACGCTTCCTTATGGTTACGTAGCTCGTACATAGCTTTAGCATGTATGGTCTCACCGAGTTTTACTTTTAGAAATCCTGTTCAGCAACCATGAGACCATCCTTGTTTCCATTTCCATTCCTTTCCTTTTTATTTTAACCCTGTGATTTTAATTTTAGATTATAATACGCGATACCGGTAAAACTCTTTTCTTATAGGCTTTTTTACTAATTTAACTGTTTTTATCAGTGTACGCAAAGCTCTGCAATAGCGTCACAAGTTAATTTGAGTACCGTAAAACGAGGTTACTTTGCTCCATTTTTTAATAGGGTGTTCAAAATACTTGTGAAAATCGGTTCCACGTTTTAAGAAAATATTTTTATCAAGTGAATGTACAGTATATGATCTAAAGTGTAATGTCTAAGCTGTATTTAGACAAAATGCCGCACCATTTTTTTTTTTAATGAGTCATTTTGGAGCAAAGTTTCCTCATAGGGGGAGGATACTTTGCTCCACCAGAAAAATTATTAGATTGTTAGCTTTCAGTAACATATTGGGGCAAAGTTAGGCTATATTTAATCTGTGTTTAAAGTGACACTAGAGAAATGTTAGTTCAAACTAAAAATATGTGTTGAGAAGTAAAAAAGTGCTTTATTACAAAGGTAACAGTTAAATAAGACAAAACTTAAATAAATAAACTAATATAAGTGGAATATATCAACTCAATGGGTTTAAACTCTTACAAATCAAATTCAAACTATCAATAGAAAGCATAACTAGTTTCACCAAATTTTATCGAGCTCTGGAACAGAAAAATATCCCCTTTTGGTTACTTTTTTTGGTTCTGCAATTCCACCAATAATATCCTGCCAGGCATAATGAAGTACATCCGGCTTTTCAGGCCAGTTCCAAGACTTTACTGACTTTTGCATGGCTTTAATTACAGCCCCATCATTATCATACGATAGTATCTGACCAGGAAACAGCTCTCCTTCATATGTGAAAATAACATATTTCCCTGCTTCTCGAACGATCTCAGGCAGTTGTAGAAGATCTTTGCAAGATTTTTCTCCAGAACCTATGGCGACTGTTTCTTCATCCTCTATGGATTTTCTTACCATATTTGCAAAATAGGTTTCAGCATCATCATCAGATGAATCCTGGAATGATATTTCATCACCAAGCGAGTCATCTACTGCATTTCTTACTTTCCTACTAGACTTTAAATTCTTTGGCTGTGGTTCATTAGACTGGGTTTCTTTATCATCTAGGTCCTTAGGTCCAATGCTTTTACTTGCAGCTATCCTCATTTTCTTTCTTGTCCTTTTACCTCAGTTAATTCTGATCGTTTAGTTGCCAAAGTTTCCAGGAATGAAGATTCTACTGCAGTGATATCACTATTATGATGAGGAATCATTTTAGGAGTTCGTCAATATTTACTGGGTAAATGCCGCATTTTCTAAAGCCCGATATTACATTCGCAGCAGCATTTGGTTCTAAGGCAGTCATGAGTTTTTCAAAAGCAGTGGAAAATGTTGTTTTGAAGCACGGTACTTTTGGAACCTTCCGATGTTTCCTTCCACTCAGATAATATTTTGTGAAATGCCAGTTTCATTGGATGGAAGAAAGCCACATCTAGAGGCTGTGTGAGGTGAGTGCTATTAGGTGGTAAGCACACAAATGAAACATTATTAGCTTTACACAGATTTAACACATGGACTGATATGTGTGATGATAAGTTGTCGCAGATTAAAACCTTTTTTCCTTGTAGCTTTCTGAACTTCGGCAGCATTAGGGTTTCGAACCACTCTGTAAAGCTGCAAGCATCAAACCAACCACTACTAGTATTAGTATATCGGGCTCCTTTGGGGCCATTTTCTGTCCATGTGCTCCACATGCAAGAAGATCGATAGACCACGAAGGGTGGCAAGACCTCTCTCTGCTACTTTTCGAAGAATTTCGAACCTTTTCTGGATATTTGCACCGCGCTTAGTTATCACTTTTTTCTGGCCAGGGTTATCAGTGAGATTAGACTCGTCGCAATTCCAAATGTTCTCTGGCGGCACATCTTTTACAACTTCGCTCAAATTGGAAATATATTCTGTTAATGTTGTGACATTAATTCCAGCTCTACTACGCTTTATGTTGCTAGCAAATCGTACGGTGAGTTCTTGGTGACGTTTCAAGAAACCCAACACCCATTCGTGGCCGGGAACATTGTTTTTAAATTGCAACACATTTCTACCGATTCGCGTTAGGTAAGATTTAACAATCATTCTGAAGTCCACAGAGTCTAGTGGGAATCCAAATTCACTGAAGCCTAATACACAGTTTACAAATGCAGCTTCTTCTTCTTCAGAAAATACTGAAGGCCGACCAGGCCTAATCTTCCGGTTACCTTTTAATTTATTGATGATTGTTCTACGGGGAATTTTAAACTCCTGTTCGGCTTTCCTTTGAGACATCCGTCCACTTCGGACTGCTGCTAAGCAGAGTTGTAGGGTCTCCTGCGAATAATTTTGATAGCTTCGGGAGCCAGCTTTTCTCTTGTATGTTCTAGGCATGGCTGTAAGAAAGTTTTAGACGATTATTATCATTATTTTTTTTTTCTGTCTTTACTTGGTAGGAAAATCTTTAAAAAGACATCACCCAGGCCCATTTTGGGGATGTGTATGGATCAAATAACAAACTCCAAAATGTTCAGCAATCCACGTCCACCTTCAGGACGTTTTAAATAAAGTCTCTCTATTATTATTATTATTATATTACTATTATTTATTATTATTACTTATTATTACTATTGCAGTTAATGTTAATTAGTTTAATTATTCCTTGAATTTAATAACACGTAATATACAACTAGATGTCTATGTGCTATTAAATAAGTAGATAAAATCAGAGGTACAAATTGTACCTGGGGATACTTTGCTCCAAAACAATGCCGGTGCAAAGTATCCCCATAATCGGTGCAATTTAACCTCAAAACAGAAATTAGTAAAAGAAAAATATGTATGAATTTATTTTTATCATGATTGGTACGTTGTTCTAAAAGTAATAAAGTACTACTTTGAATATAAACACAACTTACCTTATTCATCAACAGGTTTGCTTTCCAATACCTAATTTTACAGCTGTGATTTTAGCATAGCATGCTATGCATTTCGATGACGTTCTGAAAATACCTATAAACTGGCGGGAACACCGTGTGCTTCATTGCAGAGATCGACTAGAGTGTAGTCCACAGGAAACTGCTTCATACAGTTTCTTGCAAGTAAACTATTTCACAATAGATGGCGATAGTAATTATTAAAAGTTGGAGCATTGTATCCCCTGAAGGAGCAAAGTAACCTCGTTTTACGGTAGTAGTACAAACGGATTGTGTGTGTGTGTGTGTGTGTGTGTGTGTGTGTGTGTGTGTGGGCGCACGCACGTCTAATCTTACGTATCACTAGAAACGCATTACTTTGTATGGATTTTTGGATGCCCAATTACAGTGTTCTGTAGGTTGCATGTTGAAATGATATTCAAATGGTTTATTAGATCAGCACCCACCATCTCACCCAGGTCTAAGCCTATTGTGAACTTTCACCCAATCAGCACCACTTCTATTACAGAACACATTCATTAGTATATACACCACTAGATGACGCCACAAATTCAATTTTCGCACAAAAATATACCGCTAGTGGGAGCCACCTCTATTACCGAAAACACTTATTAGTCCTAGAAATACACAATTAGATGTCGCCACAAACAAATTCAAATTTCCCGCCAAGGGGGCGAAGCCGCCAACACAATTTCCTGTACCTGTTTTATAAGATAGTAAGAGGGCCCCCTTATTAGAATACTATTTACCATCAAGGGCGTCCTGACAAGGGGGCGAAGACACTAACACAAGTTCCTATACCTGTCTTAAGTGATAGTATAAGGGCCCCCTTATTAGAATACTATTTACCGTCAAGGTGGCAAAGACCCTAACACAAGTTCATATACCTGTCTTATGTGATAGTATAAGGGCCCCTTATTAGAATACTACTTAGATTGTTCAAATCACGAAAGCGTAAACATTTGTCCTATACTCGTAAGATATTTTATGCAAGACAAGGGTATTCTAGTAAAACTTTTGAAAGTTCAAGGTCTTCCAGGTGAAACTTCAGACATTATATCCGAATATATTATTAAAACGGTTGACAAATACGAATTAACAACAAAAGTAATGGCAATGTGCGCTGACCACACAAATTGGAAATTTGGTGGAGCAGCGAGACATGGCCAAAATAACGTCTTTCATAAAGTTCAGCAGTTAGTTCAAAGGCTTTTAGTTGGGGTGAACTGTGCTGTTCACACCCTTCATAACATTCAAACACCAGTCGATTGCTTGCCCATTGACATCGAAGCCATTATTGTGAAAATCTATGGCTATCTCTACATTTATACTATTTAAGTTAAACAATTACAAGAACTTTGTGAGTTTGTTAATGTTGAATACCAAAAACTGTTGGATACATTAAAACCAGATGGTTAGCATTGTTACGTTCGATAGAAAGAATATTAAAAGTGTTCAAACCGTTATAGTTATCTTCGCTCTCAAGAAAAACGTCCCACATTGATTCTTAATAGTTTTAAAAACAATTTTTTTGAAGCTTGGCTATGGTTTCTTCACACACAAGCTTCTACACTTCATAAATGTGTGCTGCAAGTGAAATCTGAAAAATTATCAGTGATAGAAGTATACATGGTTCTATCAAATTTAAAGCAACAATTAATAGAACGGAATAATGCCAAATCATGTTAACGCTATGCTAGTAGGTTTGGTAAATGTAGGAGAAGATCTTATAACATTATAAAAGCGCCAAAGTATAACAACAATTATTAAATGGTGTCAAATTGTAACATTAAATAGCTTCAAATGGTCTTAATTAATATAAAAAATATTACCAAATAATAATCGCTACTGCCATCGGCTCATCGGTAGATGAATATGGGAGGGTTCTAATTTAGAGTTTAATTAACCTACCTGAAATGCTAGTTGCTTCATTTCTGCTTAATTATTTTCACTTAATTCCAAAAATGTTATCAAAAAATTATGAAAGAAATAATAAAATCTCGAGCGCCATGTTGTCTTTTTTTATATATATATAGGAACAACAAAACCTAGTTAAGGAATAATAATAAACAATTTATCAAAATGAAAATAAAATAACATGCTATACATAAGTTTATTTAATATATGATTGAAAACGTAAAAAAATCAGAAGTCATATATTATTCTAAATTATATAAAAAAACATTACCTTTTAACGGTTCTGTATATACACTGTAACTGGTAACTATGAAGAAGAATGGTTCATATGGTGAGGTCAATGTCTTGCTTAGTTATCCTTAAAATACGGAATTTCCTTGAAGTTTAATTCGCCAAATTTATTTGTAAAAGTATGTAGAACTTGCGTTGTAAATGTAATTCAAGTAAAACTTGCCATTTAAATTAATAGAATAGTAAAATTACGACTTACACGTGCCATTAAAAATATATTATAAAAATGCCATATAAAAGTATGCATTAAAAGGTGAGTACTTAAAAGGTGCTTAAGAAAAAGTACTTAAGAAAAAGTGAGTAATTAAAAGTGATAACTTAAAAAGTAAGTACTTAAAAGTGCCTAAAAAAAAAGCAAAGGCTTTAGTTTTAAATATAATGAGAAAAAAATAGCTTACCACCAAAATCTGATGGCACCAATATATAAAAAATTAAGTAAAAATCATGCTTATAGCTGTAATATTCAGCATTAAGTGAATTAAAAAAAAAAGCTTTCAGAATAACTCAAGTGTATTCCCCCTAAGGTCTTACGCCCAAAAGATATGTTCTAGGAAATGCCAATTAAATTGCCATTCTCAATTCTACATATTAATAATTAAAAACTTTTCTAATAATACGTCAAATAAATGAACGATTCTTAAATTAATGTACTTTTTAATACAACCACAAAAAAAAGGTTGTTACAATCTGCCGTAACATATTTGAATAAATGGACGCAACACTTTGAAGATTCACATGCGTTTCGTTGGGTATTGCTAAAAAAGGACCTCTGTGATTACATGTTAGAAACTCTCTGTTTTTAAAAAAAGACACCCTGATATCTGATTCGGAACTTTTTGATGAAATTGTGTGCATTAAAAAATATACAACCAGTCAAAAAATAAAAGAGTGGACAGAATTTTCTGTTTCTATTGACAAACAATGGGTCGAGCTTTTTAACCACTTCAAGAGTGAAGATATACCACACAACATATTAAAAATTGTTCAAATGTGCATGTATTTAGCGGGATCCAACGCCGCCATGAAAAAGATTTTTTCTGATATGAATAAAATTTGGACCAACGAAAAAACTAGCCTTACGGTAAGAGCTTTAAAGGACTTTTAATGTCAATACATAATTTTGAAATGAATTGCCTTGAATTTTTTAAGTATCTCCAAGATCGTCCATTATTTTACGAACGAAGCATTGAATGGACAAATATACAAATGAGTAACGTTTCGCTCGCCATTTTATTAAGTATGTACTTTTAAAGACCGAAGTAAAATACAGAAATAAATAGATTTTGTTATTTATTTGTTTACACTATTATTTCATTATGACATGGGGCGCCTAAAAACTAATGTACAGGGTGATCCGTTTAAAATAACAAAGTAGTTTGGTAGCGTGTTGTTCTGTACACCCTGTATATATAAAAATATTTAAAAAAACTTGTATTGACTTCGTAATATTCCAACGAACGCTCCACATGAATCCCTATATACGTATAAAAATTATTCTACGTGTGTATATCATAGATATCTTACTGTTATTAAGTAACATATCTGTGGTGTATATCAATCTTAAATGTATAAACAATGACCTTAGACAAGGAAAGAGAATATCAACATAACCATAGAATATAAAATAAAATATTTTATATTCTATGAACATAACGACAACCTCACTCATATCAGAGCAAATAACTAATACTTGTTAATTATCTGTGCGTTAGTGTCTGATCAACCTTTGCATATATTCTATTGCGCAAACTTCACGTTGGGCACAAACATACTATCAAAGAATATATACGCGTATACACGAATAAGCGACATAGGATACCCTTTCCCATGTAATTTAGGCAATCGGTTTCGGTGACCTTCAAAGCGTTGACGGCACACAAAATGGCGCTGACGTAAGACAATGAGCGCAAATTTGAATCTGACGTTTATAATTGTTTTCATTGAATATTTGCGAATAATGTTGGTTTTCATGAAATAATATGAATTACAATGTTAAAATCGTTAAATGTATTTATAATTGAAATGATTCAAACATTTAAGATATGCTTATTTGCACTATCTTAGACGTTTGCAAACGTAATAATATATGTTTATTAGTCAATTAATTTATTATTAACGAAATGAGTATGTACTACATTCAATCATTTCTTTAATATAATGTCCTAAAATAAATCTTGTTCCTAATTTCGTTATGATTGCAAAATAAATTAACTAAGTTTTCTAAAATAATAATTGGCATTTAGCGCATTCAGTTACAAATCTAATAGTTAATGCACTAAACATTTTATTTATTCTAATTATGGTCCTTGGAATACAAATGAAAGTAAGGGCATATTGCTTATAATTTTTTAAAAAATAAGAAAATGTACAACTAATCTATACACTTATAATTTATTTTTGTATATATATTTACAATATTTATCAAATACAATAATGAATATAACTACATATATAGAAATAAAATAAACAATAACAATAAAGTAATTTATATATTATACTTAATTTGTTTATAAATTTAATATATGTATTATTTTCCTGTCCTTTCTACAGTACTTTTAAATTTTCCATTAGCATGCTTAAGGCAATGATAAATCCGTAGTCAATATAATTTCATAACATATTGTTTTGGAAAATTTACATATTGAGTGTAAGGTATACATTTAAATAAATTCATAAAATTTTGACCAACATTTGGTAGAATTGAAAATTTTTCAAAATTATTTAGAAAAATTGTTTCCATTTCCCAAACGAAGGTTATAAATTCTTGGCCAGGCATACACAAATTGCCAAACGTGTCTTTATCCTTTGTTTCATATGCTTTAAAATGGCAAAATAAATTATTGCTTGTTAATTCTGCTACGGATTTGCTTTCCGACATGCAAGCATTACAAGAATGCATGGATAGACATTTCTTAAATAAATATCCGCAAACATATGCCAATGCATTTTCTGTAATTACATCTATTTCCCTGTAATCCGTATTATTACCCAAATTACCAACATTTAAATTTGGTAGCACTTCTGATGGATCTTGTGCTTTAATAGTAAAATTTTTCACAAGCTTCAATTCATTCAAAAATATATCCAAATCATCTTCGCAATTAGAGCGTTCTTTATGATTTATGTTAATTAAACAAAAAATATTTTTAAATGCATTAATAAAATGTTGAGGCGTTGGATTAGTGCAGTTACCACCACGGCTCGCACTGCACCAAAAAATTTTCCAAACAATCGGTATTTACGCCTACTCATTAAAATTGTACATTATTTTTATGTTTTAGATGCAACCACAGCTGTTGCAAAGCACAAATTGAGATGCACCAACCTTTAAAACATTTCAATAAATTTGTAACATCCTTTTTATTGTCTTTAGTTGTTACTTTCAGACTTTTTAAAAATTCTAAAATCTCTTGTAAAAATTTTACGGAATTCAGAGCCCATATATGACAGATTATATTTTTACACCTTTAGTTCTACTGGAATTGAACAAATCAAATAACTTATCAAAGTTTTCAATAAATTTAGAAGTACCAGCGGCTGAACTAGGTAGTGCATTTAATGACACATAGGTTGAAATGGCAGCTGCCACTGTTTCGCTTAAAACTTGTGTTGCAAATTTTACACGCATCCTTTCAAAGATTGTTGGATATATATGACTATTTGTCAACTTAGGAGCAAGTCTTAATTTTTAAGTATCTCCAAGATCGTCCATTATTTTACGAACGAAGCATTGAATGGACAAATATACAAATGAGTAACGTTTCGCTCGCCATTTTATTAAGTATGTACTTTTAAAGACCGAAGTAAAATACAGAAATAAATAGATTTTGTTATTTATTTGTTTACACTATTATTTCATTATGACATGGGGCGCCTAAAAACTAATGTACAGGGTGATCCGTTTAAAATAACAAAGTAGTTTGGTAGCGTGTTGTTCTGTACACCCTGTATATATAAAAATATTTAAAAAAACTTGTATTGACTTCGTAATATTCCAACGAACGCTCCACATGAATCCCTATATACGTATAAAAATTATTCTACGTGTGTATATCATAGATATCTTACTGTTATTAAGTAACATATCTGTGGTGTATATCAATCTTAAATGTATAAACAATGACCTTAGACAAGGAAAGAGAATATCAACATAACCATAGAATATAAAATAAAATATTTTATATTCTATGAACATAACGACAACCTCACTCATATCAGAGCAAATAACTAATACTTGTTAATTATCTGTGCGTTAGTGTCTGATCAACCTTTGCATATATTCTATTGCGCAAACTTCACGTTGGGCACAAACATACTATTTACAATAGTATGCCTTCTACAATGCACCATGTGTTTGTGTATGGTACTCTCAAGAAAAATGAACCTAATCATCATTGGTTTTCTAAAAATAAGAAAGGAAGTTATAAGTTTATTTGTAATGCAGAAACGACCGAAAAGTATCCATTAATTATAGCTACTAAGTACAATGTTCCTTTTCTTTTATACAGTCCTGGTACGTATGTACTTCATTATTAATAATTGTTCATGAAAATTATGAGTACCTACATGATAGCATTCATTATTATTACTTACCATTGCTTATGAATGATCATAATGTATGTACACTTTCCTTAATTCACAAGTTAAATGTAAAATAGTACTTACATAGCGTGTTTCTGTGTGCAATTCTCGTTTAATGTCAAATGGAGTAAAGTATATATAAATTTACTATTATGCGCAGTATGTGTTTCATAATATTTAGTTTTACATTACTAGCAGGCTGTTCTATTGATTTTTAACATAGCATCTTTGAATTTGTGAACTCTATTTGTAGTCCATACTGTACAGGGCAAACTAAGTAGCAAACTATACTAGTAAATTTGACTAATATGGTATAAAACCATAATTGTTTTATAAACTACATTGTCATTTTAAGAATCATATACTTGATTCTTTTACTGCTTATTACTGGTTGGTGTTGAAATTTATACATGTGGTCCATAAATGTTTTATACAACAGATGTGCTGTGTAAAATCATTATGCTTCTGTGTTGACCAGTAAACTTACATACATCACAATTAACGTTGCTTAGGTACATGTACAAGACAATAATCTACACTTGAGGTATTTGGGTATGGTTTATGACTAGCATCATTGTTGCTACTTGCCAAATGTTGCATTATTCTTATTCACTGTACCGAACATTGCCATAACCATCTCTTTGACAGTGCTTTTGTAACATCATATAAATAAAATTTCTCACAATAGTGTGTCAACTATATCATAGATACTTTTATTTATGAACTATATCCTTACTGAAGTGGAATAATTTATGTTATGGTACACATGATGCATAGTGTATTATGAGCAACTAGTTTGTAAATATAATGTTTCAATTGTGGTGTTACAATAAAAATTTTGTACAACTATTTAACAGTGTTACAATGAAACATTTTGTGACACACAAGTAGTTAACTTATGATGTACTGCAGATGGTAATATATGCTGGCCTAACGCAGATTTTGTGTTGTGTATTAGCATTGTTGGGAATTGAAGATTAGAGTTAATTGTAAATGCCAAACATAACCTTTTTTGAGCTAACACAGTTGGTAAAACTTTATTTTCAAATTAACATAATGCCTGTGGTTTAATATAGGTACTTACAATCAAATTGTGAGCATTTGTGTTTCATTCATTACCTCTTATATACAATTCATAATTTAGGACAATTGTCTTTCAATTTGACTTGTCCCCATTTTTCTGGCCATCTTTTTTTCTTATTCATAAAACCCAAATGCTCAAGCTACTCTTTACAAAAATATAAATAAAAACTATTAACTACTTAAAATTATAACATTCTCCCCTGATGAGTAGAACTATCTTCAGCCTCCGGAATGTTCTGCTTAGCATCATTAGTTACCACATCCAAAACGGCAACTTTAGCTGCTGGACGTATGTAAGTACCACTTGCCGTTCTAATAACCACTTGTCACACTTGATCAGAATTCTTACGTTTAATTTGTTCTAGTACAATTCCCTTTTTCCAAGAGTTGCGTTTCTTTTCATCAAAGATGACAACGTCGCCAACTGCTAAAGGTTTTACTTTACCATACCATTTCGTTTTACGCGTCAACGATGGCAGATATTCACGCAGACATCTCTTCCAAAAATGAAGGGCCATAATTGGTGATAATTTGTAATTACCAAGCATTGACAATTCGTCGTTGTCCACTTCCAAAAACTATTCTGCACCACCTGAAGCGAGTGCTCCTGGTTCGCCTACATGAATTGGTAAATAAGTCAATGGTCGTGACTTTATAATGCTTTCCACTTCACTCAAATAGCCTCTAATGTATTTAGAAATATTCTGACCATGACGTTAAAGTAGAATGGTTTTAAATATTTTTACGCATATTTTAATTAAATTTGACCTGAAGATGGTATTTTAATTTATTTATATCGAAACATATATATATATATATATATATATATATATATATATATATATATATATATATATATATATGCAACCTCTTTTTTATACGTTCATAACGAAAACAGGCAAAGTCAGAATGACGTTTAACACTTCATGTCAGATAGAGATTAATAGACACGTAACGTAAAAAAAAATCCAAAACCGCCCGCTTGTATAAATATCTGGTGTGGAACACCACACGACCATCCAACCTACAAAATGGAAATTAAAAGAAATGAAATAATTTTAATAACATTTTTTTAATAACTAAGCAATGTCTTTTATAAAAGCTCATTACTAGGCATAGGATTTGTATGCATTTGCATATTTTTTCTACACAGGTAACATATGCAGAGTTAAATTTTAGATGTTTTGAACACATGTGGACCACATATGTGAATTTGAAAGTGCATATAAATGCATATTTAGGGGTTTTATATATAAATGCATATTTCAACGTTTTCACAGAATTAGTGCATATTTTCGAGCTTTCGTCTATTTTGGATTTAATATATTTCTTAGAAAAAATCTGAATGTGTTTTATCACACGTTTCTTAATGCTTTCAGTTGTAAAAATCATTTTTAAAAGCATTTAGGTAAAATTTTCTTAAATTGCTGAATAGTTTTACGATCCGTAATACTTCTTTTCTTAGTTAATCCTTTTACCAGTAAACTACAATGGGGTGCCTTATATTAGTACTTAAGCAGCTTATTGTTATACCAAACTTGTCTCTAAAGCTTTATTTAATAAAATTGAAATAAATAAATCAACATTAGTATGTAAAGATGTTTGCGGTCTTCAATTTTTTTACCTATTTGCAAATCAGTTTCAAAGCGAATTTTAAATTTATTTTTAAAAATATTTACTTTTTTGTGTCAGTCCGTTAAATACAAATCGATAAAATATCAATAAACCGTTTATTTTCAGATATGTGGCAAACGTTATAATTGGCATTTTAAATGCTGAACCAAACTCTAAATCCTACCTTCTAAATATGGAGACTTTTGAGAGCACCAATCATTCCTCGGTCGCGAAATTATTTAATGACTCCATGTCTGTTTTGTGGCCCCAAGGAATACAGTACAATAAAGTACTTCTGTTCGTGACTGATGCGGCACCCTACATGGTCAAAGCTGCTGTAGGATTACAGGTTTTATATGAAAAAATGATTCACTTAACTTGTCTTGCACATGGGATGCATCGCGTGGTAGAAAAAGTAAGGGAAATATATCCAAGTATAAATAATATAATCGCGAATGTAAAAAAAATTGTTTGTAAAGCTCCTAATCGCGTACAAATATTTAAGGAAACTGCACCAGACCTGCCACTTCCCCCAGAACCTATACTTACAAGATGGGGTACGTGGCTTTCTGCAGCAGAATATTATGCAGTTAATTTTGATGTGATAAAAACATTTGTGAATAAATTAAACAAAGACGATGCATTATGCATACAAAGTGCATAAGAGGCGTTTAATCTTAAGGGTGTATGAGAAGAGTTACTGTTTATTTTATGTAATTTTGTTTGTTTGGGTAAAGTAATTAAAAAATTAGAAGGTCAAGGAAATTCAATACATGAATCTATTTTAAATATACAAGAATTAGGTACCTCCTTAAATAAGATAAAGGGTACAAAAGCCTCGACAATAAAACAGAAATTTAAATTTGTATTAGATAAACATCCTGGTTTTGGTTTAATAAAAATATAAATAATACATTATCCGGTAACAGTAACAGTAATATTGTTACTGAATTACAGCATTATACTTTCACGGAATTAAATAATTTTAAGTATGCGCCAGTTACGTCATGTGACGTAGGGCGCAGTTTTCAAAATACAAGGTGATCTTTGCAGACAATAGGCACAGATTCACTTTTGAAAATTTGAAAACCTATGTTATTGTTAATTGCAATATTTAAATTTATATTTAATCTAAAATTAGTATAATTAATTATAACTTAATTAATAATTAGATTTAAGAATTTTGTTCAAATATGCATTTTTAATAAACATTAGACAAAAAATGCGTTTATCTAACAATTGCGATTGTAAAATTATAAGTGCATATCTAAGTCATTTAAGTGCATATATCTGCTATTTGAAAGTGCATATGCATGCATATTTTAACGTTTTTAAGTGCATACAAATCCTATACCTACTCATTACAAAAATAGGAGACATTGTAAATGCAAAAACAATAACTTATGTCAAACAGACGTTAAAACTTCGTGGCAGACGCAGGTTAATAGACATAAATACATGTTAACGTAAAAAAAATTCCAAAGCCGCAGTGCAAGCCCCAATCGACGTAAATTTTGTCTTTATGTATGTAGAACTGATGTAAATTTTAAATTTAATGAGATAACAATCAAATTACTTATATTAATGGAATGTGAGCCTACAATATCGCAAGGATTCACACCTACCAACGCAACTTGACTAATATTAAATTATAAGTTCTTGCTGTGAAAGAAGTTCAATAGTAAATATGCAATTAATATAATAATTTAATATTAAAGTTGCTTTGGTATGTGTGAATCATTGCGATATTGCAGGCTAACATTCCATTAATATAAGCAATTTAAAATTTACATCGATTGAAGCTTGTACTTCGATAGCGCAGTTGGTTAGCTAGCAAAGTACAGGTCGTAGGTTCAAATCCTACTCGAGGTAAACTTTTTATTTCTATATTTAATAAAATTAATAATAATTCTTAATTATGTAAAATTAAATTTTCCTTAAAAAATACGTCTACACATTTATTATAAAATTAATCGTTATTCAGATACTGAAAAAATTTGAACACTTAAATTCTGCCTTAGGAATTTTTTTTTCGCTAAATTACTCATCATATCAAAAAATTGCATAATTAATCGATATGTTTAAGGTATATCTTTTGCAGCTGTTTTAGAAATATTTGATAAAAACCAAAAACTACCCCTAATGAACCACCCTATCCGCCGCTCGATTTCTCAAAAAATCTAATATCAGCTCTAAACCAAATGAAAACAAGCTTAAATGCAAAATTTTAAGTACGTAGGTACTTTCGTTCTGGAGCTATCGTGGATACTAACTCACACGCACTGTGCACGCGCCGCGCACACGCTACGACAGCACTCACACACACACACACACACACACACACACACACGCACACGCACACGCACACACCACACACGCACACCACACACGCACACACGCACACACGCAGACACGTAGACACAGACACAGACACCCAGACGACACAGACACACAGACACACAGACACAGACACAGACACACAGACACACACAACACACACACAACACACAACAGACACACACAAACAGACACACAACACAGACACACACACACAGACAACACAACACACACACACACACACACACACACACACACACACACACACACACACACACACACACAGACACACACACACACAGACACACACACACACAACACACAGACACACACACAACACACACACAGACACACACAACACACACAACACACACAACACAGACAACACAACACACACAACACAGACACACACAGATACACACACAGACACACACAGACACAACACACACAGACATACAACACAGACACACACACACAGCACACACAAAACACACACAGACACACACACACGACACACACAGACACACACACACAGACAACACACAACACACACAACAACACACACACACACAGACACACACAGACACACACAACACACACACACAGACACATATACACACAAACACAAACACACACACAACACACACAACACACAACAACACACACACAGACACACAACACACACACAACACTACACACACATACACACACATAACACACAGACACACACACACACACAACCACACACGCACACACACACACACGCACGCACATGCACAAACACAGACACACGGCACAGACACATTCACGCAGACGCAGACACCGGCGCAGACACAGACATATCATCATGATGGCCGATCTCGGCGAAACTTGGCCAAAAGTTGTAAAATGAGCTAATAAGTCGATTTAGCTATAGTGAAAAAAAGTCGATGGCACAATCTTCTATACCTACATATGTATTTTTACCCATTATTATAATTTGTAGGAATACGATTAATAAAATTATTAATATCTAAGAATGATACGTTATAGTATTTTTCCTACAACCATGTACGAAAGTGATTCATATCGCACAATTAACCGTACATAAAATAATACTTTCACACACTAGTGCGTTTCACTTTCTCCTTGTACCCATTACTTTTGCCTGTCTCTGGTTGATTTATGCCTTTTTCTACGTAATGTTGTCGCTCCATCTTTTGCGTGGTCGGCCTACGCTTCTTTCTAGTGGTGATTTATCCTTTACTATCTTCACTACTCTATCATCTGCCATTCTACTTATGTTATCGTTCCATTCCTTTTTCCTATTCAGTGTCCATTCATTTATTTCTTGCACGTTACATTTCCTCCTGATTTCGGTGCTTCTCATTCGATCTCTTAGTGTGTTTCCTGTTATTCTTCTCAATGTTCTTATCTCAGTTGTTTCTAATAGCCTTTGTATGTTAGTTGTGTCTAGTCTTGTCTCTGATGCGTATGTCATTATCGGTCATATGGTCGCTTTATATATTCTTGACTGTGTTTCTGTGTTGATATATTTATTTCTCCATATTGTATTATTGGGACATCCCGCTACTTTGGTGGCTTTTTGTACTTGATCTTTGACCTCTATTTCCACATCTCCGTAGCTGGATAATTTGATGCCCAGATAATTGATTTCCATGACTTGCTCTATACTTACACCCTCGATTTCCAATTTGCATCTAATGGGTTCTTTGTTAATTACTATCGGTTTCGTTTTTTGCGCTGAGATAATCATGTTAAATCTCATCGCTGTTGTGTTGAATTTGTGGACTAGTCTTTGTAGATCTTTATTTTGGGCTATTAACACTGTCATCTACATAACATAGTATCTTGACTTCTTTCTCCCCCATTCTATATCCTCTTTCTTCGTTTACGTTCTGTAGTTTGACTGTCAAAAATGTTCTTCAGATCGACCAAACAAAAAGGCTGGTCTGTATATTCAAGTGATTTTTGTGTTATCTGCCTTATCACGAATATAGCATCTGTTTATGATCTTCCCGTAAGGAATCCTTGTTAATCTTTCAAAGTTATCGTTTTATTTATTTGTTAACATATGTTTTGTCAGGTGTTTAACAGGTTGATTCCTCTCTAGTTCTCCGTGTTTTTGTCGCCTGAACAGCAATATTATACTTGTCTACCACTCTTCAGGTATTTGATTGTGTTTTATTATTTTGTTAATTAGTGTTGTCAGTTGTTTCGTCGTTGCTGTTCAACAGTGCTTTAACAGTTCATTCCCTGTTTATCATCACCTGTAGCTTTCCTGTTTTATTTCCTGTATTATTTTCGATATGTTTTGCATCTATTAATTCCTTCACTTCCGTTCGCTTTCCTCTAATAAAACGCCACATTTCTTTTTGCAAGCCATAAAAGTCGAGTTCCTTTTCTTTCGAAAAACGTTCCCAATGTTCGTTTTTGCTCTTTCTTACGAGAGTGTGTGTTTGGTTTCTTATTCTTT
This sequence comes from Vesta saturnalis, assembly GCA_036346205.1. Classification (NCBI taxonomy): domain Eukaryota; kingdom Metazoa; phylum Arthropoda; class Insecta; order Coleoptera; family Lampyridae; genus Vesta; species Vesta saturnalis. Next base: position 1,479,550 of record JARFJB010001233.1, on the reverse strand, counting down.
ATAATTGTATGCTTGCTGCGTTTTATTGGCCATGCATTTCATGTAAGCGTTTCTCTTCTCTTTACATTTTTCCTTCACTTACTCGTAGAACCATGGTGTTTTCCCTGTTTTCTTGTTTTATTTATGTTTGTTTTTCCTTCGCCTATAGCCTCTTTAGCTTCGTTTAAAATGTTCGATTTTATTTTCATCCAGCTCTCTTCTATTCCATCACTATCCAGTATTCTTACGCAGACACTTATCTCTGACTTGTATTTACAGTGTGCTATTTGGTTTATAAATCTTCTGTGTATTAATAAAGCCACTCCCTCTTTGGCTCTTGCTTCTTCCGATACACCACTATTAACCATTATATAGTTGTCTAATAGTGCTTGGCCTTTACCTCTTTTCCTTGTTTCTTGTATTATACCTATTTTCCTCTCCGTAAGTTCTTTAGTTATTTCCTGTTCTCTCCTATTTAGAGATTTAATATTCCATCTGCGAGTGGGTTGCTGGCCTGGTTCACAAATGGCCCTCCTCCTTTACCCTGGCTTGGGACCAGCAACAGCATCGAAGGGTTACTCAATCCACCTAACGATACTGCAATACGAAAGTAAAAAACACTTTCGCATTGCTTTTCTATAAGTTACCGTAGCAACTATACCGGTTGTCATTGGCCTGACAGAGAGTTCGGTCGCGATCAAAGCCGTCACGCTTACTGCTATTCACACAAATACTATCCGCACGTTGATGGCAGTACCATAGTGATTTCAAATTATTTGACTTTTATGATTTTAAAAGTTTAAATAGTTCAAATATTCAGGTAATCGTCTTCAAATTCATAATAATTACGAAGTACACTGTTTGTTAGGGTATAATTATGATTTCTTAATAAAAAAACTTGAAATATTACATTAAAGTATATTTTGTAATTGCTTAATTTGTCATTAATAAAACATTAAGAGACTGTCTTTTTTCATGGTCGTAGGAAAAATAGTGTACATTAAGCTCGCACGAAAGTGTCTATCTGGCAGGGTACGGGAATGGCATCCTCGTGTGAAAATTCCCGCTTGTGCGATACCTACCACTTTCGTAGCTCGTTGTGTAATATACTATTTCATTATAAGCCAGGTAAAACAGTTTTTACTGGCGATAAGATAAGGAGGGCTGGCAAGCCTGTCACATCCTTGAGCCAGTAAAAACGGTTACCTGGCGTGTCATGTATAATCTTTTATTTGTTTTTCATTTGTGAATAAAAATTTTCCCTTTCTTTCATAACAATTGTTATATTTTCAAAATGTCTCGTTACCTTTGAAATGGTTACTCTGACAACGGCGCTTATCGTTTATTTTACTGTTTATTATTTTGCTAATACAGTAAAGTCACACAATTCAAATTATTGAAAATGAACGTACCAGAAGATATAAAAAAACGAAGCGACCAGGGTGGTAGCAAATTTATTGCCACAGAAATCGTCTGCAAGGTACGAGCGAGAATACGCGGATTTCAAAAAGTGTCAGAAAAAAAAGCGAGGTAATTGGGGTGAAAGAAGATGTCCTGCTGGTTTATTTAAATCAGCTGTCAGCAAATTTTAGTCTAAGTTCCCCACGGTCCAAATGGAGCATGTTGAAGAGCTGTTTAGAAATGAAGGGAAATTTTCAATCTATCAGGTTTGTAAGTGATTTATAGAAAAAACAGAAATGTTTAATTGTTGATTATAGATTTCGCAAATACATTCCATATTTTAGAGTAACTCTACCATATTTTAAACGTTTTAAACGTTTCCCGCCTGATCAATTTACATTCGGCAAAGCTAACTCGATCTAGACCAAGAAATATTGCTAATCTAATCTAATTAGGAAAAATTTCTTTATTCATATCGCTTTAATCCTGCGAGTACAATTCTCACTGATTTGCACAAGGAAATACTATCTACCTGAAGGAGATGTAGCGTATCAGAGTTTTGGTTTAAAACAGTATGCTAATTTTAAAAATCGTCAAGACCACGTTATACGACAAAATTTTTTTTATTTAAAATATTGATTTACTTATTGATTAAAATCTGCTTACATATGAAAATGTCTATTGGGTTATGTCTGTTTAGGGTTGTTCTGTGGGTGAAATGGCTAAACATTTTCTGCAAATATGCTTTTGAGTTCGTTGGTATAAAATTAGTAACACAATTTGAAATTAATACATTTAATATTCAATTTAAAGACAAATGAAGAAACACCTCAATACCTAACTTAAGGTTAATAACACTTAAACTAGGTCATGCACACAAAATTATTGCGCATCTATTAATGACTAAACAAAATAGCTAAATGTTTCAGATTACCAAGTTCACGGTAGTCGATATCACTGCCCTGTTGGTTAAATGGCGGTTTTCTTCAACTTCCTTGTAAATTTCCCACAAATAGGTGGCCATACCTTTGTCCACTAAGCAACTCGGGTGATGTTAGTTAAAACAATCGCGGTAATTTTGGAAGCAAACCACAGTCAATATACACAAACGCAATCGGGTTTCATCTCACAATTGGTGATTAATTGATTAACTTAGATTCAATGTTTTCTTGTTACTACTGACCCCGTTTCTTCAAATTTTGCCATCAGCTTTTGAGCGTATTGGTGGTTTATATTTTCCAGAGTATTCTAGTATTTAAAATTCTATAAATTTAAATTTATTTTCGCAGATGAATGGAGCTTAATGAGTCCTTCAATTAGAGGTATTGCAAAGTGGATTATGCGATTAAAAATGTTTAGGTTAAAATGGAGGCTAAGAAGTTGAATCAACATAAATCAAATGAGATCTTATGCATTTCACCGCAGCTGTAGTACATTAGTGCCAAAATTTGATTGGTATAAAATATACTTGTGTGTGAGTTAGGAAGCGTATATACTATCCCTAGAGTAGAGACGTTTAAAACTTCATTTCAGATAGAGGTTAATAATACAGCTTAACCTATTTGAATCATATTTTAGTATATTAAAAAACAAGTTTCATAAGACCAGTCTTGAAGTACGAATCCAAGTTTAAAAAAACGAGTTTTTTAAAGAATGAGTGCTTTAAGGTCTTATGAAACACGTTATTTTGTGTAATTTGCCCTTTTTACATCGTTTTTAAACGAAAAATTTTTCTGAGTTGAATTAAGGATTTTTGTGACGGTTGGTAGTGTCTTAATTTTAAAAGTGAAAATTTGATCGAGTCGCCTTTTGTTTTATTCAAATTCTGTCACAAAACTCGAAGATGGAAAATAATCTTGAATGTACCTACGTCCCCTGAAGTCCGTGAAATTGCCAAAAATAATGTCGCAAATATGCTCATATCAAAGTTTTCCACTGGACGCATCCTGTTTTTGACACATTTTGTAAGAGTTACAAACATGACATATCATTCAAATATTTAAAAAAATTAAATTCTACCTTAGGAGTTTTTTTACTGCTAAATTAAGCGTCGTATCAAACAAAAAATTGAATAGAACATAATTAATGCATACGGTTACGGTCTAGATATTGGTGTTTTTATATTTTTGAAATATACAGCTATTTCAGAAATATTAGATAAAAATCGAAAACATCTACTAATAATTAGTTAAGTTGATCGGCCTATTTCCACAGATTTTGCCTTTATAGCACGACGTTTCGGAAGCGAACTCTACTTCCGTCATCAGGATTGGTCCTGAGAAGGACTGTTTTCGCACTTCAGTCTAATTCATATGTTATGAGTTTTTTCCAAGCACCTGACTACTCTCATATTCGAACGTTGGTACCTTCACTTACAAGTCTTACACCTTTACCGCTGAGCCACTGAGTAGTCCAATATATATTTTTAGAACATATATATATATATATATATATATATATATATATATATATATATATATATACGCACATTATTGGGATCCATATGGGTTTCATTTCTACACTAGCTTGGCTTATTGGATTATCTGCTAGTGCGATGTTGTATTCTCGTCCTTTGCTGCTATCTGTATGTTACCCCATTGGATCCGGTGATATTCGTTCCAGACATCCGTGATTCTTGATCTTTCTGTTTGGCCCTTGCGGAGTTGTTCTTATGTTCCTCAGTTCTCACTTTGAGTGTTCTACTGCTCTCTCTTATGTATGCCGCTTTCGCATAGTTGGTTGAATACACAATTCTTGGAATTCATTGTGTGGTTTGGTTAGTATTCTCCTCAGCATTCTGGTCGATCTGAAGGCAGTGCGCATTTTGTATTTGCAGTCTATCCTTCGTAATTTGCCTGAGGTACCTTGTATATAGGGTATTATCGCTGTGTATTTAGGATCTTCTTTTTCGGTTACCCTTTTCCTGTTTACGTTAGGTGTTAGATCGGGGTAGCGGTAGCCATTTTCTTCAAGTGTTCTAGGGATATTTTCTTTTTCTTTTCTTTTTTCAGGTCCTCTTGTTTTCAGCGTATTGTTTTCGCTCTATCGTACAAGCATCTTGCTACGCCTAATTTCACGCTGCTGTAGTGATTGGAGTTACAGGGTAGATACCTCCCCGTGTGGGTAGGTTTCCTGTATACACTTGTCGTGAAAGTGTTGTCATTCCTGTGTACAAGTACATCCAGAAATGGCAGTTTTTGTTCCGACTCCAATTCCATTGTGAATTTTATGGAGGGTGCGCGGCTGTTCATATGATTTAGGAATTTATACCAAACTATGAAGTTATCGTCCACGTATCTAAGCCACATTCCTGGTTTTTCCGTGAATTCGTATATCGCTTGGTATTCAAACCCTTCCATATTTTTATTGCCACCCCGGTCTCCGGGTCTAACGTCTTTGGATTTTTATTTGTGGGGAGTTATCAATTCCAAGGCGTATAACCGAATAGTAGGTTCTTTAGAAGAATTAGTTGAGCGAATCCATCAAGTCTTTCGCGAAAGTAATCCAGCAGAGCTTGTCAAAACAGTTAGCACGGGCGTGCAAGTTAGGCTAGAGATGTGTATTCAGCACATCGAACATTTATTCTAATTATTTTGACTTGTAATTGTTTCCGTTAATATGTCGTTATATAATATTGCCATTGTATCCAAATACGCAGTTGTAGTTATTTCTTTTTCTTGTGTTAAGCCCAAGTAACATTATTTCTTGTATAGTTGATTTCCAAACTAAATAAAATTCTTGTGTAGTGTTCTGAATTTTTGGAGTGCTTTCGGATACACTTAATTTAAAAAATATTGTCACTAAATTGACAGCCTAGGTGCTCGCTATTAAACATGGTTTACATAAGTTTTGGAGTTTCAAATATGTAAATTATAGAATATCTTAACAAAACAATGAAAAAACCGGCTCGTTTGTATAACGAAAACGGTGATTTAGCATGTTTAAGTGTCAAAAATGGCTCACTTAATAAACATAAATAAAGACAATTGCACGCAGCTGTTACCATAGCAACGGAGCTCCAAACCCACCTACTAATTATAATAAATTGAATAATATTCGTAATTTTACATAAAAATGCTTTTTCCTCAGAAACGGATAATGATAGGCATATCGATCATTTGCAAAAAAATGTTGCCAATCAAATTCTCTATCGACAGCTGATAAGAAAGTAGGGGAGTTCCATTTGAAAAAATTGAGTTGTCCGTATTTGAAGTTTCTCAAGTTTACAAAATCATTGTGACTTTTCTAATAAAGCTACAGAATTTAGCGACCACTCAGCGGATAGAGCAATTCTTATGCAATTAATGAGTTTTTTATTTATTTCAGTGGAATTAATGGTTCACAAGTTATGATTTTTTTCATAAAAGCTAGACACAAAATGTAGCAAATAGAGTAAGGAATCTAATGGCGGTAACAAAAATATATGGTTCTATTTAAAAAAATAAAGTTAATAGTCACTTCCGGCATAATTGGAAGTGCCATTTTGATGAAAATATTTTAGAAAGATAGATCGTCTGAAACTATGGCCGTGCTCCAAGTTTCAGCTCTCTACTTTTTTTAACAGTTGAGAAACGTCTAATGGGCCAATTAAAAAAATTACCCTGTATAGCCATAGCAATAGTTTTTCAACAAAGTATGTAGCTTTTAAATGAAATAAAACCTTTAAAAAATGGATTCTATTTTAGTGCACTAAATATTACATTAATAAATATTTTTCTAAAATTTCATTATCTTTACAGTTAACCTAAAGCACTTCTACAATCATTTAAATTACTTGATAGCAATATTCCTAAATCTTGTCCACATGTCTATCCCAAGAAGGAAATTGCATTTGTTTTGTGGCGTTCCTCGTTTTCCCACGGTTGAAACTTATATGTGATGTTTTGTTCTAATAATACTGTCATTAAAATATCAAAGCACTTGTAATTAGCATAATATTCTGCTTTCTCAATACATTCAGTTATAATAAACAAAGTGTCATTATAAGCAAAATTAATATTTTCTAAGTTAGATATAACATTTGCTGGCATACAGTATGAATCATCATCCCATAATAAATTGTATAGGTACATTAAAGCGGAATGTCACCAAATAAATACAATCGTCCCATCAAAGAACACTAAGTACTTTTTATAGATTTGAGCACTACCTACTATACCATAGTCCCTCCTGTAATTTGTTTTCAATGCTGCATATAATGATAAAATTGTTTCGGAAACAAAAAAGAAATATAAAATGCTATGTAAAGTTAAATCTCCAAGGTCTAGTGTCACAAAAATTAAAATTTACTACGTTTGTTATAGTAATAGTTAAGAATTACTTTATTCTGCTTGATTGTAAACATATCATGTACACTTTACTCGTAAAAAACAGACATTTTTTCCACACAATGGTGTATATTAACATTTTTGAAATGGTTAAGTAACATAAAACAGGCCTTCATTAGATTAATTATAAACTTATTTTCTGCAAACTATTTAGGTGTTTACAATGGACTGATTTTGCTAACGCACTCTCCTACAAATGATCTCATCCGCATATATATTACAATACCGTATTAAACCAAAGATTTTGTAAAACGTTTATAACGATACTAAACTGTTAAAGTACATTCTGTATTTTTGTTTCTCCTAATAGATATAGTGATTAATTGCTCGGTTGTTATATAAATAAAAAAGTTTTGTCAATTTAATTTTAATAAAAGGTGTCATTAAAATTATATCTTTAATTTTCTAATTTTAAGCCACAGTTTACATAAACATGGTGCAGAGCGTGATTCCTGTTGTTGAGGAATTAAAGATACTAAGAGTTGAGACACAATTAGTCTTACAAATAGCCATCTGAAAACTTTGAAGGTATGGATCCGATCAAAATTCAAATAGAGCTACTAGGAGGAAAAACTAATTGGTTTACGTGGAAGTACAAGATGAACATTCTGCTCAGAAGTATTCCAAACGATGTTCTGGAAGGAAAATTAGTGTGTCCCGGTTTACAAGAAGATGCTACAGTAACACAAAAAACTTCATACAAAAGTAGTTTGGCCACTTATAATGCAGTAGATTGTTAGGCACTTCTTGCTCTTACAATAAATATGACATAAAAAGTCTCCAGAAGATAATGAGGTTTTCTACAGCCCGAGAAGTGTGCGTTGAGTTACACAGATTATTTGATGGGAATATCCAAAACAAGACCTATGATAGACGTTTACAATTCATCAGCTACATGAAGGAAGTAGAAGATGACATTGCGACACACACATCTTAACTAAAGAATCTCTCGAATGAACTGCAAAAAGAGATCTCTAAAGAGAAAACTACAACAGGTAATAAATGCACTTGTGATTTACCAGACTTACTGCTAGTGTGCAAAATGTTCGGAACTCTACCTGAAAAGTACTTTTTTTAAGTCGAGCTGGATGTTAGTATCAAAATTCGACAGGACAATTGATAATTTGACTACTCAGCTTTGCTTGTACAAAAAGAATTATCAAGTAAAAGTAATGTAAGTAGTCAGGAGGACTTATATGCAGAAAAGAAACGGAGTAATTCAAAAGTTAAGAAGAAGCTGATATGTAACTACTGTAAAAGAGAATGTCATAAAGTAAAGCAATGTTCAAAGTGGAAAGAAGATGGTAGACCCCTCAAAACCATAGAATTCAAACAGTGATAAAACTCACAAGAGTAAGGACACTAATATGACCTTAGTAGCTCTAACTAGTTGTTTTATTAAGTGAATGTGATGAAGAGAACTGGTTTGTGGACAACGGTACTACAAGTCACATCACTAATCAAGCTGATGTCTAGGAAACATTCGAATACTTTCAAGATTCTAATACTACTACGACACCGCGAATGGCGATACAGTAGGAGCAGTTGGAAAAGGCACGATTGTGGTATAATCAAAATGTATGTACCTCAGATCAAAAAGAATTTATTTTCAGTTTTGCATGCCAAAGACAAACAGCCTGCAAGTAAGTTTGCTTCAAGTAAAGAAAAATGCAGTTTTATAATTGATGGTAAAACAGTATTAACAGGAAACAGAAGTAGATATGGAGGATTGTATAAACTTGCATTACAAATTATTAAACCAGAGGTAACCGCTCAAATAAAAACAAATTCTACTGATAATTTATTGCAACTTTACCATGAACGTTTTGGCCATCAAAATAAACGGCACATCAGACATATTTTAAAACGTGCCCTAGATCTAAAAATAAACTGAGATAGTGAGCTTTGCAAAGGATGTGTTTATGGGAAAATGAACAGAAGACCATTTGGAACGAGGGAAAGATCTACAATATCAGGTGAATTAACACATTCAGACGCACATTTCACATTTCGAGAAATCCCAGATTTCGTTAGTTTGTTCTTCTTAAAGATGATATCATTTTGTCTATTTTATGCACTAAAAATTGGAAGTAGCTGATAAACTGAAAAGTATGCTATCTGAATTAACAGCAACAGGTCTTGATGTAAAAGAGCTACTTACAGGTAATGGTGGCGAATTTGACAATGGCCAGATAAGAATGATTCTCCAAGAAAACGGAATTCGACAAAGATTAGTCATGTCGTATACACCAGAACAAATGATTGTACAGAAAGGGATAATCGTACAATTGTAGAGACTGCTAGATCCATTATGCATACACATAAAGACCTACCACAGTATTTATGGGCAGAAATGGTAAATACTGCTGCATACCTACTTAACAGAACTGGTGTTTCAAGTATCAAGGAAAAATCTCCATTTGAACGTTGATTCAATAAGAAGGCTTCTTTGAAACACATGAAGATCATTGGAAGCTCTTGCTACGTGCATGTTCCAAAACAAGGTAGAACGAAATTTTACAAAAGGGCAGTAAGAGGTATTTTAATTGGATACGATAATGATGACGGTTATCGTGTTTGATGTAAAACAACCAAGAAGGTTCTTAGATCGAGGGATGTGATATTTGATGAAAAATTAATCACTTCTACATTGACTTTGGTTCCTACAGTAACTGGATCGGGAAAGGCTGATACGATTGATGCTTCTAATGAAAGTACTGCCACAAAATCAACTTCAGAAAACAAAGAAGAGGATTTTATAGAGAGTCAAAGTTCACCAGATGTTATAGAAGAAATACCACTAACAGAAGAACCATCAACAAGTAGACAACTGAGGGATAGAAACCAGATACACAAACCTTCTAAATTTGAAGATTTCACTATGATGGTGGCTGCCAACGTACTGGATATAAAAGAACCGACAACTTATAATGAAGCTATGAAAGATAGTCAAGCTAATGATTGGAAATGGAATATTTGAGAGAGAATAATTCATGGTATTTAACAAAGCCTATTGGCAAGAAAGATCCCTTGCAAGTGAGTTTATAAGTTAAAAACGAACCCTGATGGATCAATCGAGAAATTTAAAGCGAGATTAGTAATCAAGGGGTATTCTCAAAAGAAAAGGGAAGATTATAATCAAACATTTAGTCCAGTTGCCAAATATCCTACTATAAGAGCCGTTCTAAGTATATCTGCTAATGAAAATCTGAGTTTAACTCAGTTTGATGTATGTACTGCATTTTTATATTGAGAGTTACAAGAAAATGTTTATATGCAACAGACAGAAGGTTTCACAAACGGCACAGATCATGCATGTCATCTTAACAAGAGTTTATATGGACTGAACCAAGCGCCCAGGTGTTGGAACAAAAGAATTAGAGATTTCTTAGTTAGCCTTGGTTTCAAGCAGAGCAATGCAGATTCATGCCTCTTTGTTAAGAAAAATGAAATAGGCATTCTAGTACTGGTGTTGTACTTAGACGATGCTCTTTTGGCATCATGGTTGTGATGAAATGAAAAACCAGTTCTTGCAAGACCTGAAGAATGAGTTTAAGGTCACAATAAAGCCAGCATCATATTTTTTGGGTTTAGCGTTAAATAAATCAGTTCAATCAACTTACAGCAAACTGCATATGCTAAGAAACTGTTAGAAAGATTTGGCACAAAGAATTGCAAACCTGTTAAGACTCCAATTATTAAAAACAATTCCAACTTAGAAAATGAAGAGGAAACTTCAGAGCCAAGTTTTGTATATAGAGAGGCTGCTGGGGCACTTCTTTATTTAATGAAGGGGTCACGACCAGACCTTGTCTATACAGTTGGTGTGGTAGTCACAAAGAGTTTGTCCAAGTCAAGAGAATATTTCGTTATATTCAAGGAACTTTAAACTATGGTATTACCTATAAACCTAGAACAAGAAGAGGTTAATTGGAAGAGTTTAGTGATGCCGATCATGCTGGAGATTCAGCAACACAACGTTCAAGGACAGGTATTGTATGTCTTTACGCTGGAGATGCTATTTCTTATCTTAGCCAGAGGCAGTCTTCAGTCGCAATTTCAACTACTGAAGCTGAACTCATAGTTGCAAGTTAAAGGAACTTGTTTGGTTAAAACGATTATTTGAAGAAATAATTCAGCTAAAAGATGTTCCCGCGTTGTTAGTTGATAACGAAGTTGCTATTCAATTAGCTCATAACTCAGAAAATCACTGAAGTACTAAACACATTGAACTACGACATTTTCATTTACGAGAACTTGTAGTTGAAGGAGTTTAATTAAAGTACAAACAACAGCAACAGAAACTCAAGTTGCTGATATGACAAAAGAGTTGTTTAAGCCAACGCATCAAGCTTTATGCAGCAGTATGGGTCTAAACAAAATTCACAAATGAGAGGAGGTGTTAAAGTACATTTTGTATTTTTGTTTCTCCTGATAGGTATAGTGATTAATTGTTCGGTTGTTATATAAATAAAAAAGGCTTGTCTATTTAATTTTAATAAAAGGTATCATTAAAATTATATCTTTAATTTTCTAATTCTAAGCCACAGTTAACATAAACATAAATAACAAAGGTTAATTTATTAATTGTTGTCTGTAAATTACAAATTTTGCACTTTAATAAACGATATTTCAATACACTTATTCTTATTCCCTTGAACATTCATAAGTGGCTTATCCACCTTCACATATTCACTAATTAGCAAAATCAAAGGTGATCCTTCAATCTTAAGGTTAAATCATTTTTATTACCATTTTTAGGAATCCCTACTTGATGTAATTAATTTTTCACTTCATTTAATTTTACACTAACAATTTTTACATGCGGCATAAATCAAAGAGCTGTAGTTAATACAGACCACTATTTGTAAGATTAATGACATACAATTTATAGATATTCCATATTTTATGGAATGAGCACAACATTAACAATTAATTTTTTAACGAAACATGTAAGATTTTAAAATAAACTCATATCTTTGGCCCATGTAATATATTGTTTATAAAGATTCCAATTTAATGGCAATGTTATAGAAAAATACTTGCATAGAACCTCGTAATTGATGAACGAAATATGCCATCAATGACAATGCACCCCAGTAAATAATAATTAAGTAATTGCTGGCATTTTAGCAAAAGCAATTGCTTCATTAGGAATGCTTTAAGAAAAAGCATTTGCTAGATTTCCCTATGAATAATATTTTTAAACGAATCCTTTTACTCGGCTGTGTAGCATTTGCTTAATCGTTACGTTCAGGTTAAGACCTGCAAATTTATGTGTCAAATTATTTCCAATTCAATACCAATATACCGAGTTGTCAGTAAAGTTAACACACTCATTCATTTGAAAATAATTAGTAATAATTATGGCGGATTCAAGCAAAAGTGAGGAGTTTGATGAAGAAATCGGCAAGCAGCTGATATTTATTAATAAATTAAAAAACACAAAATCGTTCTCAACAAATCAGAACTTCCTCAAGTAAAAATGGAAAAGGAAGCCGCTTTAAAGATTTTAGGTGAACAATATAAAGATATATTCACAATATGTCACTGTCAACAAAACAATTGGCAAAAAAAATAAGTAATATAAGCCTTGGGAAAAATTATTATTAGACATAAGAATCCTGTTTTCAAAAAAATACAAGGTAGTATAGTAAACTTCTATTTATAAATATTCACTCAAACTAAAAGTACATATTTGTTAGGTGCTTTGGTTGTTGGAATTAACGAAAGCAATGAACTTCCTGTCGCTGTTGTTGCAGGACAAGTGCAGCACAAAGTGTTGACATTCCCACAAAAAAAATTAAATTATCAACTTTAGCAGAAACTGATGAAACAAAAAAATTATCTACTACTGAGTTGCAACGACTAGTTTTATTACAGCAACTCAAATTATGTCGAATGCAGCAACAAGAAATCCGTAACCGACAACAACAACAACCAGGTAATAGAGTAGACTGTGTTGTTGCAGATGAAGATAAAGCTTATTATAATTTGTAATACAATTAGAATTAACCATTTTAAGTTTGTCTTTTACTTTTGCTTCTAATATTACATACATTTGACTCGATAATACCTAATAATTACGTCTTACTCACATATACAATTAGATATTTACACGATTATTAAAGAGTATTTGAGTTATTAATTCTTTTTTTGCTGATCTAATTGACGAATTATATTTGTTGTTATATTTACGTTATGTTCTATGTTTAAATCAACATCAACTTCTTGATTTACATAATCGAAATTTCCATCTTTCAAACATTTAGCAATATTATGAAGCACAACGCAGCAAACTATAATAGGTGGTTTTTTGACCAATTGGTTTCTGACTTTATATTGGAGGATAGGAAATCTTGCTTTTAACTGTCCGAAGCATCCCTCAATTATTACTCGCTCTTGACAAAAAACTTTGTTGTAATTTTGCTGCTCTTGCGTTGTTGGATTTCTCCAAGGAGTCATAACCCATGGTGAAATAGAATAGCCATCATTACCTAATAAAACACTTTCTTCTGTGCTAGTTTAAAGAATGTTGAATATATTTGAGTTTTTGAAAATTCTGCTGTCGTGTACGGAGCCTGGCCATTGACAGTCTACACTTGTGAATATTTCTTCAGCATTGCAAGTTAGTTGTACGTTAATACTGGGATATCCTTTCCTGTTTATATATTCGTCACCAAATTCATGAAACTTTGGAATCCTGCCCTGACATATGTACAATCTATTACACTGATGGTATGTGGAAAGTTGGTATTTCTCTGACCTTAGTCATTTAGTTTCTACAAAGTCTTTGGTACTTTTAGGAAATTTAATCCAAATATCAACTTTCCCTAAAACAGTGTTCAGCACGGAAGTGTATGTCTTGCAGACTGTAGTCTGGTGAATACCAAGCTCTTCAGCTATAGAATTTTATTGATAGCTGGGTTTGCCCATTGTAAAAAATTTTCATTTTAGATAAAGGTAATAATGCTGCCCCTCGTGTTTCACCAGTGTCAATTAAAAAATAATTTGCTACCCAGTCAACATTTTCGCGTTCAAATCGATATAATTTTCTAAAATCATCTTCACAATCTCTGCGTGCTTTATATAATTTTCGTTTGCGCATATTTAGAAATTCAGTCATAATTGCAAATATCCAAATTTAATATACTCAAATACACAAAAAAATGGACCTATGTGTCCTGGCCCAAAAAGTTATAACTGAATTAAGCTAATGTAAGCTGGGGTTCATTTAACTTAAAAATTTGAATTGCCTGTTTTATTCTTCCTATTTTAAGCTGATGTAAGCAAATGCTTGTATTTTACAAGCAAAAGCTTTGACTAAAAGCAATTACTGCAGTTTTAGGCTTGCTCAAAGAAAAAGCAATTACTGAGATTTTTATTCACAAGTTTTCATGCTTTAGTTTGATATTATAAGAAAAAGCAATTACTTAACCTCTTAACACCCCTTGTTACATATTAGTAACACAACAAAAAATAGGTTATATATTGTACTCAAAGGATTATTCGGCTTTGAAATGTCCACTGAAACACTTGTGTAACATTACATTATAGATCTGAGTACGACTACTGCCATCTGGTGGTGATCAATGTTAGTTCTAGTCACATTCTGTAAATAGTGTTCTGTGGCGAGTCGTAAATGTCAACCAAGATAGGTTATCGAAGTTCGTGAAGTGTTTTTGTGAATTATAGGTAAGTGACAAAATTGAATAAAAAATAGTATTCTATTATTTAGTGTGTTTTATTCATGTTTACATGTTAACCCTAGAAACATTCTTGTATTTCAATAAAAAAATTGAATTTTCAAGTTTGTATGAAAAATGTAACACTGGTCCACATGATCAGGTAGGTATGTTATTTTTTACAATGTATCAAATTTGAAACACTGGGCGATTTCAATAAAAACTGAAGTTGTCAATATTGACTCTTTTATTTATAGCTGATATATAATGGATCGCTACCAGCACTAGAGAGGTTATCATTCCCCCTGAAGACAGCGATGATAGTATGCTAGACTCCAGTGATGAAGACCCCGATTATGAACTACCACTAGAAATGAATAGTAGATGTGAAGTATATTGTTCTGGTGATGAATGCAGCGCTGAAGAATCATCTCCAGAAATATCACATGGAAATCGAAAACGAGAAGGTTCCACAAGGACCAAGTCAAGTTTAGTGTGGGAGGATGTTGGTGAGGACGTTACTGGAACAATTCCAAATACCAGAGAAAATGTGTATGACTACAGTGAAGTTCAATAGCCGATATATTACTTTAGACATTTCTTTGACAGCGAGCTAATGGAACATATTGCTGAACAGTCAAATTTATATGCAGTACAAACAAATCCTAATAAACCGCTTTCAATAAATGCTCATGAACTGGAGCAGTTCATAGGTATTTGCATATATATGTCTATCTCCCACAAACTAGGATGTTCTGGGCTGCGAATACAAGAGTGGAAAAAGTTGCAAATGTAATGCCACGCAACAGATGGGAGGAAATAAAGTGAAATCTGCATTTCAACGACAACACTAATATGCCCCAACGTGGTGACTTTCAAAGAGACAAACTCTATAAAATACGCCCACTTTTGGACAAGCTACAAACTAAATTTCGTAGTCTCCCTAAAGAACAGATGTTATGTGTCGATGAACAAATTGTTCCATACAAGAGTAAATCTGTTTATATACAACCCTAACAAGCCTCACAAATGAGGGTATAAAATATACGTTTTATGCAATACAAAGGGATTGATACAAAATTTTGAAATTTACACTGGGAGTATATCGCCATCGCCAAAATTTCCAGATATTGGGGCCAGCTCAAACATAGTTTTACGGCTAGCAGAAATAATTCTAGAAAACTCATAATATTTTGTATACTTTGATAACTGGTTTTCATCACCAAAACTGTTTATTGAACTTGCGAAAGTTGGTATAGGTGCACTTGGCACTATCAGAATAAATAGGTTTCCGGGCTGACATTCTCTACAGATGCGGCTATGAAAAAGAAACATCGCGGATATTTTGAAGAAAAAAGGACTTTTATAAATGAAACCGAATTGAGAGCCCTGAAATGGTTCGATAATCGTGGAGTAACTTTGGTGACTACATTTGAAGCATCACACCCAATCACACACGTCAAGAGATTTGATAGGAAAATCAAACAAGTGGTTGAAATTGATTGTCCCAAAATGGTTCAAACCTTCAACCAGTTCATGGGAGGAGTTGATCTTTTGGATGGGCTTGTCTCATATTACAGAATTTCGATTAGATCTAAGAAATACTATCTAAGATTTTTCTTCCACTTTATCGATATGTCTCTTATATCAGGCTGGTTGCTTTATCGTGAGGATTACAAGACACAAAGAATATCCACGGCCCAACAATCTGATTCCCTTCAATTTAGAAGTGACGTAGCAGTGTGTTTGTGCCATGAGGGGAAACAACTGAAGAGACCAAGAAACTCTGCCAACTCAATCGATTTACAACATGCAAAAAAACGAAAAGGGCCAACAAAGCCAATGCCTGATTTTGTTATTTGCAGAGATGGTATAGGACATTGGCCAGAGCCTCAACAAGATAGACAAAGATGTAAAATGCCGCTCTGTAAGGGACTGGCAAGTATTAGGTGTGCCAAGTGAAAAGTATATTTGTGCATGACTAAAAATAAAAATTGCTTCATAGCATTTCATCAATAGCATAAAGGACTAGTGTTACAAATTTGTAACAAAAAATTTTTTTTTTGAATATAATAAAAGAATTTTATATGTATATATTATTTCTATATAACTCTCTCTTTCTTATCCAATTTCCTATTTTCAATCGATTTTAATATCTGGGACTACCACTGGTCCTTAAGAGGTTAATTTTTATTCATTAGGCTGGATAGCTGCGACTGCTAGCGGTTCAATTTTTTTGATGACATGCACACTACACACATATATAGAAATGTGGGTGACGTTAATAATTGTGGAGCTCAAATAAAACACAACTTAATGGTATAAAAGTAAAATGAAAATTATAATTGGAAAAATATAATCCAATATAAAACAGTGATGTGCACCTGTCAAATTAGATATTGTGTGCTGGGTTCACAAATACCACAGCTTCAGTTTATGCCATTAGGTCTTTACATACGAACACTGTTAAAGTGACAAAATGATATTATCTAAATAGGACTAGTACACCATCATTAAGTTACTTAATAGACATACTTTATAGAAACTCCGTACAACGGTTAACATGGAATTTCATGAAAAACTTATAAAGCGTGTAGGAAAATTATTATTAACACATTAAATTATAGTTATTTATACTTATGCATATTGCAAATGTCCCCAACCCCTTCCAACTTATTAACATATTTGTTAAAATATTTGTATTTTTAGGAATTGGAAATTTTGTAAAAGGTGAAGTTTACGAAATTGACAATAATGTTTTAGAAGATTTAGATAGTTTAGAAGAACATCCTACTTTTTATATTAGAGAAGAAGATTATGTAAAGTGTTTAAAAGATGAAAACAAAAATTTAAAGGTGTGGATATACTTTATTAAACAATTTAAACAAGAATTATTAAATCTATCAATGTTTGAAAATTACACAAGTGAAGGTGAACACAAGATGCCTTATGTGACAAGGTATAAACGATGTCCAAATTATGATCATAAGCAAGTTATACTCTTATAATTTTTAGTGATGGGTCTGAATTGGCAGCTCTCCTTTAGCATTATAATAAAGTCATAATTACAATCTTTAATGTATATTTAATAAAAAAAATTGATAAAATAATGTTTTATTTCAGTTCCTTTGTTTTACCAATTGAGAAAATAGCTTTGCCTATCAAATATATTGGTATACAATTAAGAAATATAAATGTATGAACTTAAAAACAATGTTACTAAACGAATAACAATGTGAAATAATTAAATACGTCCTTTATGCTAGCTTCAGCAGATTTCAGTTTATTAATGAACTATAGTCAGCACAAACACAGATTCGTATGCTTACTTGCACTGTAAAAAATTTGAAGACTTAATATTAATTTTGCTATTAAGGTGAAGAAACGAACTGTTTATAAACACCACAAAAAAAGATTATTCCAGGAATAAGTCAGTTCCTCATGGCCACTACAGTTATTGCTTCCTAACGGAAATGATAATACTAGCTATCATTACTAAGCGTATTAAAGCGATTTCCCAGGTTTAATTTAGGTCCTTGATTAGAGAATTTACTTTGTTCAACATGTCGATGTGAACTTGCCTTGCTTGGTGCAACAACCTCAAATGTACCCTCATTTCTGCTTCTAAAAAAAAGTAAAATATTGGCATAAGCAACTTTTAAAAATTATTACTAGTACCTTCTTTGTTCACTTTTTGCACCGGTTAAACTAGGAAAATATTCTTCATTATGTATATCTGGAGCCATTTTTGATCTTAATCGACTAGATGGTAGTTGTTGCTGTTGTTGAGAATTGCGCATAACAGGTGGTACATAAACATTAGGAGTTGATGCTGCAGTTGTTGTCGGTGGAGTGGGGATTGGCTCAGTCTTTTTCTCAATTTCTACTTCACCTGCTTCTGAATCTAATCTTTTCCAAGGTCCTGCTTTTTTTTCTACTTCACTACCACTCTCATCACCAGGTTGTTGTTCTGAAAAATTTTCCGTGCCACCTGGATTTCCTTCGGGTGAATTTATGCTTAAATTCCCAATTTTTAAACCAGTATAATCTTTTTTTTCTTCTTCAAATTCTCTCCATTCATCTTGTTCCTTTAATACATATTAAAGGAAAATTATGTTATTAAATGGTCAAAGCAGGATATAGCAGTACAGATTTACACAATGAAAATACCTGTATACTTTGAAATTAATTAATTGGTAATTAAAAATACTTTTGCCACAAAAAATCAATACATTATATCCAGCACTTTGGATTGCTCTTAAAATATGAAATGGCAATTTCACCTTTTATCAATTAAAGCACAATATTTTTAATCACACAAAGACAATCTGCCGTTGATTCAATGTTAATTTAATGGTGTATTAATCATAATAATACTCATATAGAACACTTTAAATCAACCGTAATA
Organism: Vesta saturnalis; assembly: GCA_036346205.1. Classification (NCBI taxonomy): domain Eukaryota; kingdom Metazoa; phylum Arthropoda; class Insecta; order Coleoptera; family Lampyridae; genus Vesta; species Vesta saturnalis. The sequence continues at coordinate 1,460,750 of JARFJB010001233.1, read as the reverse complement.
ATTATACATTTACAGTTATCCACACTTAATATTTTAAATTAACATATTTCAACAACCCACATTTAATAAAGAGTATTGAGTAAATTTGTGTATACCTTATACACATACTGTATGTTTTAATGAAAGAATAATGTATTGCTTAAAACTATAGCATAATTGATTATGAGAATTAAATAATTTAACATTTGATATAAACATGGGTGAGGATGTTCATCTCATTAAATTAATTGTATAAATTAGAAAAATATATATTTACGTGTATAGGGGCACCACCCTCTTCACCTTCAAGTGTACGATCCTTTTTCAGCGGTTTGTCGACCTTTTTAGTTGTATCTTTGTCTTCTAACTTCTTTGCAACTTCCTCTGAGGTAGCATATTTTTTACCTTTAGATTTCTTACGATCTTTTTTTGCAAAAAAATCATCCAAGTCTGTCATCGTAATGTGCTGTAAATAATGGAAGTACTACCTAAAGAAACAAATGTTACAATTAAGACAAACTTACCTAAAACTAAAAAATTTCACGTGTGAAGTTAAAGCAATGACAATTTGAGGAAAGCTGACCGCTGACGGCATTAGCAAAGATTACAACCAATTTGACAAAATGTGTTTTCTGTGTTGCCAAATTTCTTTTTCAGAATACGTCGAAAATATTCCCAAAAACGACGTTCAGAAAATCGACACGTACTTAAGACATTTTTTAAATCCAGAATTCTTAACAAATGGAGAAAACGTTGCAGATTTTATTCCTAGTTTTTATTATTCTAACAGTAAGTTTCGGGCATACCCTGCAATTCAGTCGCGCCGATTTGAAGTAATTTCAGGGTGGGCCCAATCCCATAATTGATCACAACCATATTAGACTGATATCGTTGTATCTAGTGATAGTTAAAAAGACAAATAATAGATTTGCAATTGTAGTAAAAAACAGATTATAAAACGTTTTAAAACTAGGTATATCCTTTTTTAATTGCACATACGTACCTTACAATAAAAATAAATTGCCCAAATTGATTTTACAACGAAAACGCTTTTTTCTCAATTTTGGAACATAATTTGTCTCACACCATTAATTTTTTCGATTATTTTAATATGCGCAGACATTTCCGATCTATTACATTTTTAATAGCAATTGGTAATTATTGTTAAAATAAAAAGTTTTTTTGAATTGAAAGTGAAAGCGCGGACGTTTTATTCTAGCGATGTTGACGAAAAGTTAAACGGTTTATGCGGACAAATTATTAATTAAAGATTGTACTTTGATGAACAATGTATAGTAGTGTAAATAGTGTGGTCCATTTTTATATTTTGGTAAGCTAATGGCCGGTTGCATAAACAATATTTTAAGACTTTCTTTACTAATGCGCTCTTAAATTTGAGGCTTTCTTAAATTTAATTGGGTTGCATAAAAGAAAATTAAATTAGTTTAAGCTCTTCTTAACTAAGTATGCGATTCATGTGGCAACATTGGTAATTTCGTTAGTTCGACGCTTTGACAGAAATAATTTCAATGAATTGAGGTTAGATTGTTTGTTTAGGTTATTTCAGTTATCAACAGTTCACGGTTGCTATTTGATACGTCACTCGTTTTACTATTCTGCAGACAGTTGATCGATGTACATTAATAGTATCTCCTATTACTTACCGAAATGCACTTGTAGCATAATATCTTATGGTGATCAAAACTTGATTTGTGCTATCGATCGATTTATTTCGCTGGGTTACTGGCTTGATGTTGTTACCTATACTTAATACAAGATCTCGTACCACCGCTTTTGAGAACCAAAATCGTTCATAAAACTCAGTATCGTTGAGAATAACCATGGGATTAGTGCGATTTCTAAATACTCGCGGACGTCTACGTCTTCGAAGGCGAGATTGAAAATCTTCCAAAGAGGAAAGTGACGAATCAGGATAGTTACTAAAATGATTTGTTTATATTATAAATAAATATGATTGTGTACGTATTACTTACTTGTAATTGTTTTGGTATTTATTAAAAAATGAAAAAAATTAAAAATTAAAAATATTTTATGTATTGTAACAATAGTTGCTCTTAATGAAAACACAATGAAAATTTATTAAAATTTAATAAGAATAGAACAAAAACTTAATTTTCTGAATTTTAACTCAAAAGGAAATTAATTTAAGATGTCGATATTGCTATCTCAAATCTAAGAAAGATTTAGCGGCATTTGAGACTAGCTTAATCTTAATTTTTTGTTCATGCAACCCGATTTTTAGTTTAAGAACGCCTGAAATTTAAGGCCTTCTTAAACATGGCGGATGACGTTTATGCAACCGAAAATTATATTTGAGACGTTTTTAACGACTTAAGAAAGCCTTAAAATTTAAGATAGGTTTTATGCAACCGGCTATAAATGACTAACTAGTATTAATGTACGAAACAAAACAAAGACATTTTAAAAACGACGCTTACTAATTTTGCTCAATAACGATGGAAAACGTAAAAATCTGCAACACCGACAGGTTATAGGCCCAGAACGATTCCTGCGATAAATTAAATTCAGCAAAATTAATACAAAATAAGAAAGCGAATAACAAGTTCACTGTTTGTATGTGGCGCCGACGGATGTGTATCTTATTTCACGGTATAAATATATTTACGAGTAAGTTATCGGGAATTATAAAAAGAAATCATGGATAACACGGAATCGAAAAATTAAATAATTCTAATTACCGATTTTGGGCCACGTATTTTAACAATAAAAGGAGGATTGAAGAGGAACGGCTACTCGGTACGCGGTATAAAGCAAAAACGCAAATAAGTGGTCAAGAACGGAACGAAACGTGAGACCAAACGAAAACTACACACAGAAACACAATGAAACGGCGGAACTAAAAACGAATGCGAACCGAATACATTACGCGATGTGAAATGCTTCCGCTGTAACCATCTCGGACATATAGGACAAAATTGCCCACAGTATGGGGATAACGCCCGACGTAATACAAATACTTGAGGCCATAAATAAAACGATGAAACGCGTACAAGAAATAAATAGCAACAGTACGGAAAATGGCATACGAATCCAATAGCATTACAAGTATACCTGACAAAAATGAATGGTTAATTGATCACCATTTCACGAGTGACAAAACAAAATTGTCAAATACCACAAACGAGAATACGACAATTACTTGTGCCGGTGGTACCTCCTTAAAGGAGACAAAAATCTTAAAAGGAAATTCGATCACGAACAAGCTATGTTATCCAGAGACGGGGAAATACTTGGAACAGCTGCAAGAAAACACAACATTTTTACGATGAACGGAGAACGCTAATGTATGTATACGATGAACGACACCTCAGCAGAAGTATGATATAAAAGATTGGGACATCCAAATAGGAACGAAACAAGAAGATTGTCCGAATTGCACAATCTAAAATCGAGTACACTTTAAAAAACGTGTGACACATGCAACATTTGTAACATCAAGAGAAATAACTTCCCAGGGACGACCGATAATAGAAGAAAAACTGCCTAGATCTGATTCACAGCGATGTAATCGGACCGACAAATCCAACATCACATGGAGGAAATAGCTATATTGTAACTTTCATTGACGACCATAGTAGATATGCAGAAGTGGACGCGATAAGGCGCAAAAACGAATCATTGCAAAAAAAAAACAACAAACGGGGCCAATATGAAAAGACTGTAACTTGGAACAGATTCATTAACCCTTTTCTAGACAATGAAGATAAAAATCATGCACAGGGGGAGGATATTGACGAAAATGGATAATGAATCACGAAGACGAGTGTGAAAACACAGATGAAGATAAAAACGAAGATACAGGCGAAGATGAAAACGAACACACGGACGAAGACGAGCGAGAAATGTCAGAAGAAGACTAAAGTACGATAAAACCCGAGGAGCAAGGAACGAGCGAAAATGAAAATTACCGTAACAAGAAGTGGCAGAAAAGTGACCAACCTAGTCGGCTGAACGACTATCGTACGGATGAGGAAGGGCATTCAAAAATTGCGAGAACGACGCAAGCCGAAAAGAACCTTTGGATGATACACCAAATTCATTCCAACAAGCAACTAATGGTAAGGAAAAAATGGAATGATTGAAATAAAAACAAAATTCGAAAATTTGACGTGAAAAGACACGACCCAGATGCATAAAAGTTTTGAAAACTGTGTAGGGTTTTAAGCGAAAACTACACGAATCTGGACGAAAAAGAAAATACAAAGCGAGATTGGTAGCGCTGGGAAACAGAGATACCGAAGTGAGTAATATAGGGCCGGTTCTCGACCAGTTCAAGGTCACTCGTCCTCTGGTGGTGAGAAATCAAAGTACTTGGAGCTCTTCAAAGTCAAACTTTTGGCGGAAAATTTAAATTTTTGGAGCTCTTCAAGGTCAAATGGCAAGGTCAAAATTTAAATCTAAAAATAGAAATTTCAAGGTCATCATATTACAATTCTTACAAATCTAAAATAGTTTTCAAGGTCAAAGATTACTGACCTGCAGGGGTATCATATTACATCCTTACAAATATAAAAATAGAATGATTTCATGAAAACAAGAAGAATGACAGGTTGTTGTCAATGCTAAAAAGTAGACCAAGGTCAAACAGTACTTACATTGACTAAATTGAGTCAAGGTCAAATAGTTTTCAGTTCGTGAGGTTGTTATCACATCACAATTCTGAGAAATCTACAAATAGAATCAGTTCATGGAAATAATAACTTTTTTCAAGGTGGTTTCAAGGATGCAGATTTATAATAGGCTTCCTTGGGTGCGCACGATCCAGTAAACTTTTCATTAGCAGAAATGACTAAAGTAGTACGCACGGTACGAAGAGAAAGTAAAGAAAAAGTATTAAGTATAGACGATAGAAAGAAGGGGCTACATGAATTACTAAAGAAAATAAAGAATTACATCTTGATTTAGAGTTTTCTGAAATGAATAGTAAATGAATGATCTTCAGATTTGCAAGGCATCAAAGAGAGCATAATGAAACATGAAAGGTGAAATACAAATTTAGTGAAAATGAAGTTTAATATAATATATATATATATATATATATATATATATATATATATATATATATATATATATATATATATATATATATATATATATATATATATAATATATATATATATATATATATATATATATATATATATATATATAAATTGATCAATTTATATTGAGGAGCAGTCATCTATTAATGTCTAATTAGGCCAGGGTTTAAAAGAAAACTCTTTGATAATTGTCAAGCTTTCGAGATAAGTTTTTCAAGACAGCTGGAACAAGAACAACCAGATAAATATTGTTATACGGGAGCATGTCATACATTAAGTAATCTATTAATAAAACTTACATGTCGTGAGGCTAAAATAGAAGTAGCATTATTACATAAACAGAAGGACGTCAATTATTCTTGCTTTTACAACGGGAAAACACCAATACATAATTTTAAAACAAAACAAATGTTTACAGAGTAAAAACCCCCTGAGATTATATACCATAAATAACGGTGTACTATTACTTTAAAGTTAAAATGCTATATTATTAGAGATTAAAACTCAAACGACTGAGTCGTAAAATTGACGCTCCCCACAATTTTTGAATTTGTCCCTACTTCCCAGTCAAAACAATTTTTTTGAAAACTTCTTTTACAAGTGACACTATCTTTTGCACATAGTATTTTACCAAAAAATATGAAAACTGATCCACTAAACTGACATTCAAATTTTAAACAACTTTTTTTCTACTTACAAGCAGTCACAAAAACACACAATTCGCTAGAGCATCCGTGTTTCCAAAAATTGATTGGGAAGAGGACAAATTTCCAAATTTAAATACACAAGAACGTGTGTACTTTAGTAAACTCCACACTTCAATGCATAATGAGAGATAATTTCGCTTTCTCTGTAGCAGGTGTGGTCTACTTTTAGCGTGCACTCTCGCGGATCAGCATGACGAGGTCAAAAGCACCAAACTATAAATTTGATGTGTATCTTTGTTGTCAAATCTTATTGTTTGACTTTTAATAACGCAAAGTACATCATAATTAAAAATAAACTACCTAAAAATTTCAGTTTATATGTTGTAATATCATCAGTTCTTTTGTTTTACATTAATGTACTAAATGCAACATGCAGAAACTCGTTTTATATAAAAATTAAATCTGATCACATTCATACAGTTTGCATATTAAATATAATAGGGTTTTTAAAAATCGGTTAACATTCACAAATTTAGATAAATAATGTAAAGTCAAATGAACATTTATTATAGTAATAAGTTAGGTATATACAATTTCTCTCAAACAAACAATATATACACACACTTATATGAGAATTATATTTATCTCATTAGAGTAGCATCTTTTTATAAAATAAAACAAATGAACTCCACTTAAAAACTGTTAAATAGTACACAAAATCTCCAGATATGTTAATATATTTAAAATTTGCAAAATGACAGCTTTATTTTGATGTAGAAATTTATGTTGCGTACATGAGTAATATCAAGTCAAACTTCCAGATGTTTTCATTTTTTTTCCTTGACTTAGATCATTTCATTTTTATAGCGCAAGTTGAACAGCGACTTAAATTTTTTGTACACATTTTTAGTTGTAAAATTTTTAGGATAATGAGAATTTTTCACGATAAACAGTACAGCATGAAAACAATTTAACATTTATTTATTTTTTATATATTATATACAAATCTAAGCGTAACAAAAACTACTTTAAATATAAAACTACTTACTAACACTAATTAACAAAATAAATAACTAAACTTAAACACCTAAATTTTTAGAGTATGTAACACATTTTGTATATCACGAATGTCTTGGCGCATTTTTGCTAAGGAATCATTGGCTTCAGCAAATTCCTCCGTTAGGCGCTACACTTTAGCCACTTCCGATGCCTCACTGTTCATATAATTATCCAAAATTTTCCGCAACCACCTCACACTCTTCTGCTGGGATTGCTGAAGGGTTGCGGAGTCCTGGGATTCGCCCCCTTCTTCCCTAATAGGCTGAAAATTCTTTCCTCCACATTGCAGTGGAGGTGCTGCTGATATCGCTGCTGATGGAGGTGGTGCGGCTGCAAGAGTGTTTGCAGGCCTAATGCTAGAAAATAATAGAGTAAAATAGTAATGTATCTATCAATAAGATATAACAGGAATATCTTCATAAAATTTCTGGAACGGCAGTGGTTCTAAGTGAGGGTTTTTTTTGCTGCAGGTGGTTGCACCAAAACATCTTACCAGATATTTGTTTTATTCTTGCTCAAGTATAATTTTGTTCTTTTACTGCTTGAAGCCATTGCAAATGCAAGTATGTAACTAAATGTTAGAATACAATTTTAAGATTATATACATGTAAATCTGTTAACGTTAACAAAATTGGTAACAAGTGCAAGTGGTTAGTGCGATGACTTGTACAAGCAAAGCTGATGAACTCTAATGAATGCAACATAATCTAGACATAAGAAAGTATTCCATACGATGTCAGCAAACATCCAGTAAAGATAATAAAGAAAGTGCAATGTACGCGTTTGCTTGAACTGAAGTTCTTGTGAATACTGTTGCAACGTAATCTAAAGGTAATGAACTAAGGCGTATGAAAGTATTCCACAACCATAAATAGCAGGTGTAAATGTCAATCACCCTACTAGACGTGTGAAAGTGTTTCATGTGATATCAGCAAGGTTAAGTCAATAGATATTCTCAGTAAACACTCAGTCAAGATAAGAAAGAAAGTGCAATGTATGTATCTGTCTGAACTGAAGATCTTGCGAATACTATTGCAAAGTAATCTAAAGGTAATGAACTAAAACGTGTGAAGGTATTCTGCAAGCATCAGTAACAGGTGTAAATATCAATCACTCTAACAGCGACAAAGTAACATAAAATAATATATGATACCAAATGTTATATATGAGTACTAAGAGGACACCATCCCCTCCACTTTTTGTGACGTCACAAGCCCCGCCCACGTGGAGGACGTATTTTGTCCTTGACGCCCACGTGGTGAACGTCATTTGAGCTTGGGAATTCTCAAGGCCACCCGCGTGACTGCCCGCGGGTTTAACCTTGAGACTTGGCTTGGAAACTGACATGGAATTGGCCTTGGGCCTGACGTTGTATTTGGCATTAGGGTAGCCAAAATCTGTTCAGCGGGAAATTTGAAATTGGATAAAGGGCCCTAATGTTAACTTGTAAGACAAATAGAAGAACTTGTGCTACGGTCTGCGCCCTCTTGAAACACTAACCACTAAAGTTTTTCAAATTCACGAGAACGATAACTTGACAAATACGTGAGTATAAAGCAAACTCAATTACTTATAATCAAACTTGCAATTTGTAGCATTTAGACGATGATAATGAATCACACATTCAACTCGATTAGATTTAAATTTCAGTGCTTGCGATCACTAATCTTTCCACCACACAGCTGACGTGCTCCTACGGAGTTTAATTTGGCTCTGTGGCACTTCTTACGTTCATTCCAATTGGTTGTCACTCATGACAACCAATTAACCCACTGCTCGTACAATTCTCCATTTACCAATTTCTACACAATGAAACTGTGTGACGAATGTTCCTAATTCTAATATGTACAGTTGAAGATCGTAATGACTCCCCAAAACGAAAAAACATTTTAATTTTTCAATTTTGATAAAATTGTTTTCAACATCTTTTGCAATTTTAATAGATATTATTACTGACGAAGATAACTGTAAGTGTTATCAAAACATTTAGAATGTATAATTTAAAATACACCATTAAAAACCCAAAAAAGATAAGTATTTTATTATGTGTGATAACGGTGAAGGTTTACATTTTCATAATTTAGTTAATTGCCTCAAAACCACCCTTCTAGAAAATTTTTAGCTTTTCTTCAAGATGGCAGAAGACAAGATAACCGAATAACCAAAAGGCTATTGAAAATCCCTTTATCACTAGTTAAAATTCAAAAATGTGCCAGATTGTTGGCAACTAAAAGAAGATTCTCTAGATTCCTACCTTACCATTATAATAAATTATAGGAACCTGTCCATATTTTAATAAAACTACTATATACAAATTACAATACATACTATTTACAAAGTTGACTAAATTATTATATTTACTATTACTATTTACAAAAACGAACACGAATACTAAAATTAAATTACGCTTTATTTTTTAAAAGTAATTTGTGTGTGTGTGTGTGTGTGTGTGTGTGTGTGTGTGTGTGTGTGTGTGTGTGTGTGTATACAATGTAAATATAGTTGAAGGCTGGCTTTTATAATCTCAATGTAAATTTGTATGTACACAATATAAAAAACTGTTGAAAGCTGACTTTACACGATCAAGGTGAACATCATTTTAAATGTATGTTGTAGATAAAAAAAATTGTTTTATAAAAGTTCGTATATGTAAGGTCGCTCTAACGAGCTTGCGAAAGGGAAAGGTAAATAGAGAATTACAAAAAGTATGAGAGAGAGGTTTGTATACATTTAAGTTATACACTCTAAAAAATTACTCTATGTTAATGACGGGGATACCGATAACCAGTTTATATCAACCATTCATAAGTAAAAACACAGAAAGCGTATTTAGTGAGACTGTATCCGCTGTATAAAATACTTCAATGTACAGTTCTCCAACACATAGTTATTAGTAGAACAACCGAAAGAAAACACATCTGAAAGTATGCGTATTATTTTTTTTATATATATATATATATATATATATATATATATATATATACTGCTTGATACCGCTCATAAAAATACTATTAAAGATTTTAATGTATTATTCGTATAGGATGACGTCATAAATCAACTCTGCGATAGCGTCAACTGTTATTCTATAGCCTCGATCCCAGTTCATTTGTTTAGTTAGCCAGTTAATTAGATAATGGTATGAGTGTTACGCTATTTTTTGAATTAATTAACAACATGCGGGTACGTATTTGTGGGTTTAAACTTTGTAGTTACTGATTCGCATATAATAAACCATTAAAGCCTTTTATCTTTTTATTTCCGTTATATCAATTTGGTATTTTTAGCAAGCTGTAAGTTAAACCAAATCAGTATTTTTGAACTGTAAGATGATTCTCGCAAGCTGTAAGTTATGATTTGATTTATTGAGATTGATTGATTTGATCGATTGATTGATTGAGATTGACCTCATTGATTGATATAAGTAGTTAGTAAGGGTTCTGGACCAGTTCAAGGTCACTCACCCTCTGGTGATGGAAAACGTAAGCTTTTGGAGCTCTTTCAAGGTCAAAGTTTAGGCGGTAAATTTAAAATTTTGGAGCTGGTCAAGGTCAAAGCTAAAATAGAAGTTGCAAGGTAATCATAAATCTAAAAATAGTTTTCAAGGCCAGAGGTTATTGACCTGCGGTGGTGTCATATTACATTTCTTAGAAATATAAAAAGGTCAAGGTGAAAAGCTAAAAATAGAAGTTGCAAGGTAATCATTCTTGGAAATCTAAAAGTTTTTTGAGTAGGTTAGCTCAAGGTCAAGGTCATCGTAGACATTGCATATATCGGTATAGAAATTGCAATGTCATCATCATATTACAATTCTTAGAAGTCTAAAAATATTGTGGTCAAGGTCAAAGGCTATTGATCTGTAGGGGTATCGTATGACACTTCTTAGTGTTTCTAAACTATAAGTAGGACAAGGTGGGTATTTAACAAGTATAAACATGTAAGAGGTACTCAAATCAAGGACACAATTAGATCAAAATTTAAAGCCAAAAATAGAAATTGCTAGGTCATCATACTACAATTCGTAGAAATTTAAATCTACTCCAGTTGAAGGTCACGACGATCTCGTAAGCTATGCATAAAAAGTAGGTCATGAGTTTATTGAAGGTCACTCTGCGGTCAAACGTTTTGGCGGGAAATTTGTATGTCAAGGTCAGAAGCTAAAAATAGAAATTGCAATGTCATCATCATCATCATATTACAATTCTTAGAAGTCTAAAAATAGTGTGGTCAAGGTCAAAGGTTATTGATCTGTATATCATAGCTAAAAATGGTCGGTTCATGTCCTCACTAAAAGGTGATCGCGTTATAGCTAAAAAATATAGTGACAGCATCATCGTTGAAAGTAGCTTATGCGCGTAACCAGATATGTATGTTTTTCTAAAACGTATATATGTTAAAGCACTGTTTTTGTACATTAAAATCGCTTACGTATTTACTATTGTAATAGTGTGTGTAAACCTAACCAGAAAATCAGTTCAATTTGTTTAAATGTAGTATGTAGAAATACTGCACGATTGCATTAGCGCATATACAACGCGCTAACGAAGACAACCTGACAAATATAGAAAAGTAATGATTGTTATAATTGATGTGCAAGGATTCAAAACAGCAAGAAATATATTTACACCTAAGGAACTAGCGATATATAATGGAGAGCAAATTGCTCCCATACTTCCCTTACAATTTTATGAATACTTCAAGAAAGAAGATCGCATTGAAAAGTTTAAACAATATCTGTCTGAGAATGACATGTAGATTACCAGCTCAGGAACTGTAGGAAAGACAACTAATTTAACATTTCTGTAAAAAAAATTATAATAACATATGTCTATGTATAATTGTTTGGAAATAAATTATGTATTTTTTATTACAAAAAATAAAATGTATTCTATTTTTTTATTAAATGAAGAGTAGGTACATCATAATGAAGAGAGTTGCTTGGGTAAAGGACTACCGAGTTATGATTTATTAATGTAAGCAATTGACAACGTTTACGTACATATAATTGCGCCATTGGCAAGATACAATTTTTTTCACGCAGAACTTTTGTATTTTCAAAGAAATCCTCTACGTCAAGAGACACCATCGTTCCTCGAGACTAGTGTGATTAGAGAAATTACACCTCAAGTGAAAGAAGAAGAAGAAGAAGAACATGTAGCGACTACGACCGATTCTATTGTACTCAATACTGCTGCATCGAGAGAATTTCTGGAACAATATGATCCATTACCATGGATATACATAGAGCGCATGCTGAGTGATGCATCTAATGTAATTGATACCACTTATGGAGTCATTTACGACATTTCAAGCGATAAGTGGCCAATTGGCAGATTGACAGATATTGTTTAAACTTTTCAATGCGATCTTCTTTTTTGAAGTATTCATAAAATTGTAAGGGAAGTATGGACTTAAAGTTCTGGGTTTCAATGATAATATGTTTACCATACTTTGTGCCGATAGTATTCACATCAATCACTTTATATTTTGCACACACCTCCAAGTCTTTTACGTTCGTGAAGGATTTACAGAAAGTGCTACTGTTCAATGCAGATAGATCCATTTATTTTTGACAAATTCTGTCCTGTTTAATAGCATAAACTTTGATGCAGTCAGCTCAAAAAACAGATACCTATTTTTTTCCGGCAACAGGCAGAAACAGCTCAAAACAGCTTCCCCGGTTTCCGAAAACAGCTCAAAAACAGACCTAAAACCGGTACCCGTTTCTCAAAAACAGGTAGCTGTTTCTCAGAAGCGGTATCTGTTTCCGGCAGACTGAAAGCAGTTTAGGTTCTCATTATCCAAAAAAAAAAAATAAAAAAATTTTACTACAGCAACGAATTTATTTCAACTGCTGCTTATTATGCTAATTGCAAATCACTTAAGCTATATATCGATGTAATTAATGAACAAAACTTGAAATACACTTCTGAACCGTCGGAAAATTATGAGCATTTCACAATATATAACTGGATTCTAGAAAACGTTGAAAAAGGTTGGAGATTTCAAGGCGAACGGTTAGGTTGGACAAGCGGACCTGACTCGGGGAAGTGGCCATCAGTTAAGTTTGAGGACTACATAAACACTTTAGGCCTAATATATAAGATCATTAGGTATTAAAAAAATTATGTACATAAAAAAACGTATGTATGTATCAGTGTTTTTTTTTATTAATAAATAATACAAATTGCAATTGGTCTATTATTATTATTCTTACAGAAATTACATTCTACGTTAGTTCCTTAAGTACATTATATTACAATAAGTTATATTCATACTAGTCGGTACCTATACAAGCAGGACATTTATATCCGTTATTAAACGAATAGTGATGCTTTCTACAGTAATTTAAGTGTTCCAAAGTGCTTGTTGTTCTTACCGGCATTATTGAATTATAAATGAGCTTATTGCCTTACAATAATATGCTTATAAAACTACATTATCATCGTCAATCCATGAATATTCATTTAATCCCAACCACTTTACGTACACTTTGTTCTTTTTACGTCAAATGACCTTTTCCACCAAATACACATCCGGATATTTAACCTTTTGCAGTTCCTGTCCATAAATAGGTGTCCCTATCATGTCTTGTAGCAAGTACGTGACCGGATTCGTTACACGTACCCACTTTACGTACACTTTATTCTTTTACGTTGAATGACCTTTTCCACCAAATACACATCCGGATATTTAACCTTTTGCAGTTCCTGTCCATAAATAGGTGTCCCTATCATGTCCTGTAGCAAGTACGTGACCGGATTCGTTACACGTACTTTTACAATCTTGAAAAGTTCACTAGACCAATTTGGTATATAACCTTTATCAAATATGCTTTTAAATTTTGTTCAGTAGAACATTGTAATCACCGAAAATGTGAATAGCATAAACTTTGATGCAGTCAGCTCAAAAAAACAGATACCTATTTTTTCCAGCAACAGGCAGAAACAGCTCCCCCGGTTTCCGAAAACAGCTCAAAAACAGGCCTAAAACCGGTACCCGTTTCTCAAAAACAGGTAGCTGTTTCTCAGAAGCGGTATCTGTTTCCGCCAGACTGAAAAAAAAAATTTTACACAAATGTTTATTCTTAGATAACATTTAAATTATCTGGTTCTTCTTTGAAATACTCATAAAAGCGTTGAGGTAATACATGCGAAAAAAGATATGTGCATATAGATGTCAGTTAATAAATCTTTATTAGAATTTCACTACAATCTTTTCATATAAATGATATACATGAGCCAAAGCACAGTGACAAGCGTTTTGTGTATGAAAAAAACAGCATGGATGAAGTTTGGGTAAAGTAGGTTGTACTTCAAACACCGTAATGCGTTGTTTTAAAAATTTTTGAATAAAATCAGCTTTCTCTCGTCCTTTAACGTATACCTCATCTGTTGTTGATATGAAATCACTAAGTATACGAGGGAATAGACGTGGAGAAGTATATCCATATTCCCACTTGATAAAGTGGTGGTTGTGAATTAACCAATTAGCTTGCTTTTGAAATTCACTATCCAAGGTGTGCCATGGAAATGGAGGCTTGAATACGTAATGAGCAATTTGCTCTCCATTATATATCGCTAGTTCCTTAGGTGTAAATATATTTCTTGCTGTTTTGAATCCTTGCACATCAATTATAACAATCATTACTTTTCTATATTTGTCAGGTTGTCTTCGTTAGCGCGTTGTATATGCGCTAATGCAATCGTGCAGTATTTCTACATACTACATTTAAACAAATAGAACTGATTTTCTGGTTAGGTTTACACACACTATTACAATAGTAAATACGTAAGCGATTTTAATGTACAAAAACAGTGCTTTAACATATATACTTTTTAGAAAAACATGATGGCGAAGCGATTGATATGTGATTATAAAATTTAAAATTATATAGAAGGGTAGACTCCACGAGGATACCCGAGCAATACCGAGCATGCACAAAGTCAGTTACATGTGTCATTGGTTAAGAATGCTTATTTTGCTATTCCTAAGAACCTTGAAGAGTCTAACATAAGAACTGTAATATGATACCTTCTCAATACCTTGTCAATAAAATTTAACCTTGAAGATTGGTTTGTATAAATTGTAATATGATACCAATAAATTTCAACCTTGAAGAGCTTAGCCAATATACCTGCAGGCACCATATTATACGCTACATTTTTTTTTTTTAGTCTCATCAATAGCAGCTCTCTTCATTATGATGTACCCTTCATTTAATCAAAAAATAGAAGACTTTTTTTTGCAACAAAAAATATATAATTTATTTCCAAACAATTATACATATGTTATTATTATTATTATTTTTTTACAGAAATGTTAAATTAGTCGTCTTTGCTTGTCATTCTCAACCAGATATTGCCTAAACTTTTCAACGCGATCTTCTTTTTTGAACTATTCATAAAGTCCTAAGGGAAGTATGCACTTAAAGTTCTGGGTTTCAGTGATAATATGTTACCATACTTTGTGTCGATGGTATTCATATCAATCACATTATATTTTGCACCCACCTCCAAGTCTTTTAGGTTCGTGAAGGATTTATAGAAAGTGCTGCTGTTCAATGCAGATAGATCCATCTTTACCGATTCGAGAACGCTTATGAATTATAGTTGACACCGGAACTGTCCTATATATTACTGCATCATGATTTTGATGGTAGAGGGGAGAGCGTACTTTGATAATTGTATCGATAGGCTAATCTACATCTGATGAGGATGAACTGCTACCATCAGGAGATGATGTCCATTTTTTTTACATCGTTGCAAAACTGATGCAATTGCACAGCTTTCAGTTCTTCTACAAAATATGTTCTACATATTTTCTGTAAATTTAAAAACTTTTCACATATCGTTACTCCTTTCTCATACTTTTTCACTAGGACGTTACACTCCGCTTCACTATAATCACCTCGCCCGTAAACCGCCTCATGTTCGGCATCGAATACTAATGCCGAAAATTCTTGCTTCAAGCATCCCACCGCTGTTCTCAGGTCAGTTGCTTTGGTCCATTGCTCTTGAGCGTATGCCATCCACATGTGTTACACAACACTCACTACCCATTTCACTATTTCCTTATATTGTTACTCTAAACTACCCCCACTATGTTACATTAGTGCAGATATGAACAATCTCTTTGATTACCATACATATCTGGTTACGCGCATAAGCTACTTTCAACGATGATGCTGTCACTATATTTTTTAGCTATAACGCGATCACCTTTTAGTGAGGACATGAACCGACCATTTTTAGCTATGATATACAGATCAATAACCTTTGACCTTGACCACACTATTTTTAGACTTCTAAGAATTGTAATATGATGATGATGATGACATTGCAATTTCTATTTTTAGCTTCTGACCTTGACATACAAATTTCCCGCCAAAACGTTTGACCGCAGAGTGACCTTGTAATATGATGAGGATGGTGACATTGCAATTTCTATTTTTAGCTTGAAGCGGAGTATTCACCTTCAATGAACTCATGACCTACTTTTTATGCATAGCTTACGAGATCGTCGTGACCTTCAAGTGGAGTAGATTTAGATTTCTACGAATTGTAGTATGATGACCTAGCAATTTCTATTTTTAGCTTTAAATTTTGATCTAAATGTGTCCTTGATTTGAGTACCTCTTACATGTTTAAACTTGTTAAATACCCACCTTGTCCTACTTTTAGTTTAGAAACACTAAGAAGTGTCATACGATACCCCTACAGATCAATAGCCTTTGACCTTGACCACACTATTTTTAGACTTCTAAGAATTGTAATATGATGATGACATTGCAATTTCTATACCGATATATGCAATGTGTACGATGACCTTGACCTTGAGCTAACCTACTCAAAAAACTTTTAGATTTCTAAGAATGATTACCTTGCAACTTCTATTTTTAGCTTTTCACCTTGACCTTTTTATATTTCTAAGAAATGTAATATGACACCACCGCAAGTCAATAACCTCTGGCCTTGAAAACTATTTTTAGATTTATGATTACCTTGCAACTTCTATTTTTAGCTTTGACCTTGACCAGCTCCAAAATTTTAAATTTACCGCCTAAACTTTGACCTTGAAAGAGCTCCAAAAGCTTACGTTTTTCACCACCAGAGGGCGATTGACCTTGAACTGGTCCAGAACCGGCCCTATACTAACTACTGATATAATACTATTTCCAGCCAAGGGGACCACAAGAAGGCTAAGGCTAAGGTTCCTATACACGTCTTACAAGTGTCTTACAAGTTAGCATTAGGTCATCTTATTCAAATTTAACTTCCCTCTGAACAGATTTTGGCTACCCAAGGCCCAAAGTCTCACTGTCAAACCTTGGGCTACGTGGGTGGCCCAAGGTCAAATGACGTCCTTCACGTGTGCGTCAAGGTCAAAATTTGTCTACACGTAGGCGAGCACTGGGCGGGGCTTGTGACGTCACAAAAAATGGAGTGGATGGTATCGCCTTACTACTTATAAGCATACACCAAAAATATAGCTATTGAGGTCATTCAAAAACATCAAAATAGAAAACTAATGCTAAGGTTTGCGATAGATATCTGTCTCGTGCAAAACCTACTTAGTAACCTTTAAGTATGACTTTATGGCTTTGATCTATTTATATCTATAATTTTATACAAAATATAATCAGTTTGCAATATTTTACCTTGAATGCGGGTGTATATGACTACATGAGGAGAATTTTAATTGTAAACCTAAAATACTTCTATAGTTACTTAAATTTTTAATTTTTACTTATCAGTTATACTAAATAAAGTTTTTGCTACAAGTCCATTACTGCATAATCGGCAGTGTGTGCTTCATATTTTTGCATTGTTGGATACAGTTTTGAAGGTAACTATGAGTAAGGTTATACCGAGTAGTAGTGATATTGTTAATTTAATAAGACGTATTATTCCATTTTTGAAAACAAAAAATGAATTTGTAAAGGTAAATGAAAATTTTCTTAAGCTCGAAAGCAATTTATAATTGTTAAAGTGTTACCTTGTAAGACATAAACAGTTAAAGAATACTTCAGAGAAAACAGGTAGTGGAATTGTCAGTGTCGCTAAAAAGCGTACACGCAAATTATGTTAGTACTCTCTAGATTCATGTTTTAATGGTAGGTTACTTACAGGAATTATAGTCAATATAGCAAACGTCAAGAACCCTCTTATTTTTTTTACAAAACCCATACAATAGTTTTGCACGAAAGATTAAATTAATGCAAAGGCAATCGATGCTAAAGGTGAATGTTATTTTAGCCTGGAATTTACAGACATTGATATGCTGTTTATTCAAAGCGCAAATTAGAGGTGGTGTGGCTCAATGTTCTGATCGATATGCTAAAGCTAACAATAAGTACATGGGAGAAAAATTTGATCCTACTTCCGAAAGTGAGTATTTAATGTACTACGACGTAAATAACTTATTTGAAGCCACCATGTCAGAATTTTTACCATTTGGCGATTTTTCTTTTGTGGATAAAGCTAATTTGAAACTTTGGATTTGATAAACCATCCCATAGAATTACATGAGAATCACAGTTATCTACCATTGACACCCGAACATATGGTTCCACCCGTTGTAAAAAAATCAAAGGGTTCTACCCAATCAAGTATCAAACAGATCACGATAAATGATTATAAACACGTTTTGTTTGATGGTAACGTAACATGCGATATCAACATTTGATAAGGTCAAAGAAATATGATGTCTCTACAATCAAACAGAATAAAGTAATACTTAATCCTTACGATGATAAACGTTGCTAGACCTTGGGGATATAACTTTACATAGCATTTTATTAATTCCTCTTCTGTTTCAGAAAAACAATTTTATCATTATGAGCAGTCTTGAAAACAAATTGCAGAAAGAACAATGGTACAATAGTGATTAAATCCTTTCCTTTAAAAGCTTTCTGAACTGCTTGTAGATAAGCATCAAGATATACTTTACTTATAGCATCACCATCTTCTTCCGGGTCCGCCAACTGTGTCAAACGGTTTCTATCCAAATTAAACTTTGTTGATAAATAGTATTGCTTAGCGATGACATCTTGAGGATCTATGGGATTGGTAACATTGCTGAGTCTCTTATTATCGATATCAAATTGATTATCATCAATCAGTTTAAACTGAGGGGTTAATTTCTTGAAGTGATACTGGATATGCGAACGTCCAAATTTGTCAAGGGGAATTTTAGTTATGATGTCGACATCAATGCATTCTCATTTACACTGTTTAAAAAACGGCTGTTTGGTTTTTCAATGTATGCATCTTCATATAGTTCTTCTACAATTGATATTATGTTATTTATGACACCTGTGTTTCCCACCAATTTTTCTGCCCACAATACCTTTAGACCACGAATTATTTCATGTATATCATTCCAATATTTATATTCAATCGGTCTGTTTGTTAATTCCTTAAAAAGATAGCTCCACCTCCTTTAGTTGTGGGCGATGACAGCAAAGGTTTGATTATATATGTATACTTTTTACTGTGGCTTCCTCGAATTTGTCCACTTACGTCATAATCTCGTCTTGCAACATTCGTAGCTTCTAAAATACGTCTATAATTTTTCCTATCTTTTGATTTAAATTGGGTTCATTCATAATAAGCAGATCACATAAACCTGGAGTTCCTTCATATTTAATAATCTTATCGTTTCCTTTAATGGTAACCGGAGTATTACCAATCGTCCATTTGTCTGTTTTGGTATCACAGTGAACGCCGTAGGTATGAACAGTAGTACCTTCAGGTTCCCTCATAATACGTTCAACGTATATACGAGGTAATGCATTATACTGCTCGAGAAATTCTTCTGAGATGGGTTCATTACGGGTAGCAGAATCATCTACGATACTACGAGGTTCTTCTTCTTCTTCCTCAGTATTAATCTGTCCTACAACAGTTGTATCTAAGAAAGATGGTGTACGAAGACCTGAAAGAGGATTTCTTTGAAAAAACGGAAGCTGAGCTAGTGGGCTAGTAGCACCCTTTCATGAATCACTTAATGACTAGGAAGTGAGGTCTGGAGTCTTTTGAACTTGAGCTAGCAGGCTAGTGGGGATAGTAGCGTGGGTTTAATGTCAATGGGCCCCTTTTTACGTGGTTTTTTTATCTGGATCGATTTTATTTACTATTTCAGTTAGAGGTTCCTTTAGGGGCTTATAAGTGCTTTCAAATGTTTTTTTCATTATCAATGCGAGCAGTTTTAATACTGTTATACTTCTGCTGTATTGTTTCACGAGCCTGAATAATTTTTTTGTTTAATATCATCTCCTTGTTATACATTGTAACAAAACGGGTTTACTGAAGAGGTATCGGTTTACACTGAACAGATATCTGTTTACACTAAACAGATAACTGTTCATACCTAAACAGATCAGTAACTACTAAACTACTGAAAGCAGTTTAAGGTATTATATATTCATCAAACCTTTCCCTAAAGCGACCATTATTAACTTCAGCATTCTTATTTATGACCATGAAACCAAACGAATCTACCCAGCACTTTGAACACATATCCCGAAACAATGTCATGCTTATGGTGGGACTTATATGATCCTCATGCACGTTTTAGGATTAATTCATCTTGCTCAAATAATATAATTAGATTCGCATTATCACGAATTAATTGCTTTGGAGTTTACTGTAAGTTTGACTCAAATAGCAACAGTCAATATCATTATGCCTACCCATAGAAAAATATATGCCCTTGTTATTGTAAAATAAAAATAGTTTGATTTTGCACCATTAGATTCAATCACATCTTGATTATCACTGAAGTTAAAGAAACCTATATCCTTCATTGGAAGTAAGATTTCCTGTAAAAGTCTGTACATGTTTTGATTCAATGACTTAGAGTATAGGTATACATGTTTAAACTTCAAACCATTTTTCTCAGTAAGCAGACTAATCATTGCGTTTGTTTTGCCGGAGTTGGAGGGACCGCATATAATACCACGTATACTATTAAGAAGTAAATCACCAAGTTTTGGAGTACCAGACTTTTCATCCATGTCATGATTTTGAAGAGGAAGTTTTTGTTTCTGAGCAACTACTTTCATCGTTGATAAAATGAAACTAAACGAATAATTACATTTTTATTTATATACTATATATTTCATATTTTTTTCACTTCTCCAGTGTACACAATAGCGTCATGGAAAATAAGACCATAGACAACGATTCCATTTCCAATTTGATGTCTACTGCTGAGTTTTTTAAGGATTCATTTTGTTTAGAGCAGTCCGTTACAAATACTGGACATGATTTGAATTCGGGGTAGGTGAATAATGCATCTTTATCATCTTCACCATAGTATTCACATCGGAATTTCAACAAATTGCGATAGGTAGGTATGTATTGGTTATAGCACTGAAGTTCAAATGCATTGGTTCATATGGATAATACTCAGAATTCAGAAGTACTTTAAGGTTTCTGATGTTAATGTGATCAAAATTTCCGGCCCTTACCGACTTTATTGAAATGCAACAATTATCCAACGTGGTTTTTCCATAATAGAATTTTGATTGATTCCATCAAACAAGTTAAGTTTCGCAGCATCACTAAGTGTTAAGTGTGGTACTTTCCATTGAATTTTATTTAAGGTTATTGCCGCATCACCATAATAGCAGTTTGTATCGCTTCTAGACCGAATTAAAATCAACTCTTGATGCATATTCACGATTACTTGATGATAATCCTCCATTATTTCAAATACGTGGTTCAATGGTACGCTTACTGTAAAAGACTTTTCTCCATTTTGCTCATAAAATTCTGCTTGTAATGGTTCTTCTTTCTTTGGTGACCACCCCAAATGGTTTAGTGCTTTGCTCTTGCTTGCCATATAAAAAATATATCCTTTAAGTGTAGATGTTATGCCTTGATTTCTGCAAACTTCCACTCTTTGGCCACTTAACTCAACGAATTTCTTCGAAAAGAAAGTTGGGGAAATTATTGGTTAAGTTGCATTATTTTTTATTATCTTCTTTTTTGAGCTCAAGCTTTTTTCTATGTACAGAAAACTAGGCGTAAGTAGTTCTTGACTTTGAGTTAAGATTCGTATTTCTTCAGTAAGTCTATATTTAGAAGATCCACGCGGAAGATAAATATGAATATCTGATTTAATTTTTGATTTTGAATATCATCAAAATGTAAATTTAGAAAGACGTTTAAGGATTCGGCCACTGTCGCTAAGAATTTTAAAGCAATTGAGGTAAAAAGTATTTCTCTGCAGATGTTAACCGAAATGCAGGTTGATGACTATTTAAGGACTTAATGTAAAGATGATGTCTTTTATATGAATTTTTGAAAGATGGAATTGATCCTTGATTAATTCTCAGACCCGTGTTCTTTTAGTTCTAGGCGTATTGTTATTGGTTCACTTTCACCATTTGGTTTGTCAAGTTAATTGTTATATTACTAATTATGTCGGTGTTTACTTCTAAACATTGGGTATTGCTGGGAGTTTTAGCTAGACGATAACCTGGTGGGACTGAAACATCAATCGCATATAATACTTTTGCAGGTTACCCGCTCGATAAGATCCCTTTATAATGTTGCACTCTACGTGTAGATTAGTGTGTTTAAGTATTTGGATGTCTAACGCAGACGTATGTAAAATATTTGGTTCTAATATTTTCGCTTCAAACCGTAGCGTGCGACCATTGAACTGTTTATCTCACATTTAAGTGTATTGTTGTCTGCCCTAATGATAAACCTTTCTGTGGGTATTTTAAATAATCACTAATTTCATCTAACTCATATGCACCGTGTGGAATATTAATCACTTGCAAATGAGATGGATTTATTCAAAAATAAAATCTATCGTTGCCTGTTGTTCTAATGCTGTTGCAACCGTAAAATCCAACCAATCCGATAATGTATTTCTTCCCCAAGCCTAGGTCTATCAGTGGGTAGAAGTTGTAGTCAGCTGTGTTACCAACACCTTCTAAACTGAATGTTATTGACATAACTGAGAAAATGTGAGCTTGTATCAATTATTTACATAAAAATTGTAGGCATAGGTGTCCGCAAATAGTAGTATCAAATTCTTGATCTTGGTTGTAATAATAATAAATTTTACATCCCCGAAAGTAGTTAATCACTTCGATTGGTGGTCGAAGATTACCGAAACTATCGTAATATCATACCTTTTCACCTCGCTTTTTGTAGCAAACCCAATGCGCACCTAACCCGCTTGGGCTATCTAAGCTAATAATTTCAGATTCATTTTCCATGGTACTTTAGGCATACTACCTCTTATAAAAATATCCCTAAAGTAGGGTACATTTTTCAAAAGTGTCCGTAATCTACTTCGGTCTTTCGGGTAATCTATTCAGTTTTTTGGAAACGGTTTTAAGTATAACGCCTCACCACCAGGTTTGTACGGTTTTAGGTAAAGTGCGCCGCCTTCCTTATTGCTGATAATCCTGCGAGTAACGGAAGAAATGGTAAAAATCCTCCTTGTTTAGGTAAGAAAATTACTCTAGGAACTTTAATGTTTTTCTTTCCTCCTATTCTTTTTGCCACATGTTTTGCCGTTGAAAGTGCTGACTATTGTGTCTGTAAAATTTCCGTTAAGTTCAATTTTTATAGCTATTGTTTTTCGTAAATGCCATAAATTTCCACCATTGCATAATGATTTCTTCTTCCTAATTTTCTCTTTGCTTTCATGGTGGTACCGACTGCTAAAGCTGCAGTTCGTTCACCTAATGTTGCGTCTGATGATTTAAAGCGTTCCCAAGCTTTTTCTTCTAAAATTTGATCTGCTTTATGTCTACTTTCTAAATCTCGGTAATTTCTGTAACTGATATCATGAAGTTTGCACTGAGTATCTAATTGATTAATACCAGGGTCACCGCGTGCGAGTCGTTTCTCTAACTTTCTACCAGAACCGCAATACTGGTAACCAAGTAAATGCAATTCAACCGGACGTTTATTGGTTAGAGTATTCACTAAACCACCTGCACTCGTTCGCTTCTTACCTAACATAGTTTACCTAGATGGATAAAGCAGGGTATTTATTGCTAAATAGAGATAACAAAAACAAATCATAGTTATTAATGTCTTTATTTAGTAAATACTATACATTAGATAAGCAGGACGATAATACAATATTTCCATTAAACATACAGTGTTATGTGAATTAATATAATTATACTTAGCATTTATAACATCTTCAATGCTTTTATAAATGTCATCTTCACTACCGTGGAATACGACGGTAGTCAACAACTTGTTGTATGAACTTTTCATAAAAACACCCCAGATTGTAAGATTCAAGAAATTCCAACCTATAGCTTATTATATCATTTAAATTGCATAGTTCTTCTACACTATGAACATTGAATGTGCAAGAACAGCAGTTGTAGTTTTCTATAATAACAGTTTTCAAAATTCTGTCATATCCTTTAATCAAT
The DNA here is from genome assembly GCA_036346205.1 of Vesta saturnalis. Classification (NCBI taxonomy): domain Eukaryota; kingdom Metazoa; phylum Arthropoda; class Insecta; order Coleoptera; family Lampyridae; genus Vesta; species Vesta saturnalis. The sequence continues at coordinate 1,436,559 of JARFJB010001233.1, read as the reverse complement.
TCATAATGTTGGTCATAGAACATATCTTCGTTTTCGTTTACATTTGACCAATCAATTTTATTTTCAATTTCTTGGGATCGGAAAAATTGTAATTCTACATATGAATGCAATCTTAGAAGCTCGTTCCATTCCTTCATATCCAACACTACATTATTGCTTTGATCACAGTTGTCACACTCCATACGCACTACTGGTCGGAGGTTGAGGTGTGTACTGTATACAATTTCCATATGTTTTGCATGAGTATCATTCGATAAATACAATCGATTATGTATTCATTAGCTGCCGATAAATCAACCTTATGTTGAAATAATGGCCAGTTAGTGTTAGAAGAATAACCTTCATGATGTTTCTCTTCATTTTTATTTTTACTACTGCTACTACCATCAATATTTTGACAGCACCAACAACACAATGTTACATTATTGTTCATATTGCTACTGCAACTATGTAGGGTATCTATATATAACGGTGAACTTCTGAGTTTGGATCGTTCCAGAAATGATTTTATTGCTGCTTGCATTATACTTAGATAACGACTTTACTTGCTCGCAACTGCACTTTGACCAAACACTATTTAGGAAATGATTCTAGTTGAAGTATGCGTAATTTACGTATGGTGGGGTTGTAGCACTACTATTAAAAACAAAATGTTATGTTTTTTGTTTTCCCGGCTGCAACTAAACTACTTATGAACACATCCTTCATGTTCAATAACGTTTTAAATTCGTCAATTCGAGTTTCTTTTTGTTTGAAATACTGATAAAAGCGCTGAGGTAATAGGTACATATTTAAAATCAGCTGTTCATCAATATACGTCCACCATACTTAGTATTAATCACTACCACATTAATCACTTTAAAGTTTTTCAATATCGCGAAGCCACACACAGTTTTAAAGGGTTTGCAATAGGTGCTTTGGTTTAAGCCTGCTAATTTCATGTTTAACAATTACAAGTTGCTAACTGACTGATCTCAACACACCTCGCTGCAGTTTATATAAGAAAAATGTGTCCTTCACTTATCTTTTTTTGACTTTTAATGGTGTATTTTAAATTATACAATCTAAACGTTTCGATAACACTTACAGTTATCTTCGTCAGTAGTAATACCTATTAAAATTGTTAAAGATGTTGAAAACAAATTTGTCAAAGTTGAAAAATTAGAACATAAACATCAGCCTGCTATTAATATAACAGTTTGATAAACGTATAAACCCAACTATAGAATTAAATTTTAATAAAGAATAATATGACCTTGGCCTACTTTTTAGCATAGACAACAACCTGACATTCTTCTTGTTTCCATGAACTGATTCTATTTTTATATTTTAAAGAAGTATAATATGATACCCCATAGGGCAACAACCTTTGACTTTGAAACTCTAAGAATTGTAATATGATGACCTTAAAATTTAAATTTTGATCCAAAACTGTAGATTTTCCGCTAAAAGTTTGACCTTGGAGAGCTTCAAGGGCTTCGATCTCTCACCACCAGAGGATGAGTGGTCTTGAACTGGTCCAGAACCAGACTTATATTACTACTTACAATAAAACTTTCGCACTCGTGGTGATGAGAAAAACGACACAAATAATATTGGCTTTGAGCGTGATGAAAAATTGGAGAGTGGAACATGTTGACATCGAAGGGGCATGTCGCAATCAGATTTAAAAAGGGACATATTTATTGAAATACCGGAAGGATACGAAAAACAGTCGAAAGGACAAGACGTGCTGAAATTAAAGAAAGGATTATACGGATTACATGAGTCGGGATTATTATAGCATGAACGATTAAGTAATTTCATGTTGGAAGAAGGCATGCATCGTACTGTGAAAGGGAAAAACTGGAAGTCGAGATTAAAGCGAAGATTTACGTGAAAGACCTAGAAGCGGCTAAACGGGTTTTATCTGCCGATATAAAACAAAAACCAGGTTCAATAAGAATCGAGCAGAGTGACTACACGAGGACATTACTAGAGGAATTTGGCGTGAGTGAATATAAACTAACGAAAAAGGTAGCAGATGTAAACGTGAAATATGAGAAAAATCAGAACCAAGTAAACGAAAAACTGAGGAAAAGGTACCAACAAACGATAGGAGGACTGCTATATCTGGCAAAAAACACTCGACCGGACACAACGCACGTAGTGACCATGATGGGCCAATCCTCAGTGAATCCAAGTGAAGCTCATTGCAGCGAGGTAAAGAGAATATTTCGCTATCTAAAGGGAATGTTGGACGGAATCAGTTTCAAAAATAGCGCGGACAAAGAAAATGTTAGAAAATTTACGAATTCCGACTGGAGCAGCGATACGGATAGGCGATCGTACAGTGGTTACTTGATAACCATGGGCAGTGGAGTCGTATCGTGAATTGGTCGAAAACAAAGATGCATCGCTCTGAACACTGCGTAAGCATAATTTGTCGCCTTATGCGAATGCAGTAAGGTGGTTTTTAATGATTGTGGACCTGAACAGGCTAAATTTGGCCTATCGTACTAAAGCACTCAGGAACACTTAGGAGGATGGATAGAGGGATAATGAATTGCCAATAGATGCCTATGAACAGCTACCTTAGATTTTCTCATATCATAAGCGAGAGGAAAACAGGAACTAGGGAGATCATTCCAGAGTTTAGAAGCCGTGTAGAAAAATGTGGATTGCGCCCATTTGGTACGACAAGTGGAGATTTGTACTGCATACTGATGATGTGAATGAGCGAACCGAGTGTTTCTCGGAAAGATAGCCCGAGATGGTATCAATGAATATAATTCAGCAGCACAATAGCCGTTGTAATAACGATAATACAAAGAAATAACTGAAACCATCCTTCTATGCTGAAGGGACTGTATGTGAGAAGTTAAGGACGGGTCATTTATAAGCCTAATCGCTATCTTTTGAATACGATCAACGATATCGAGAGCGTATTGGGGAGTACCAACCCAGAGGTGAGAATTATATTCCAGATGAGGCCGAATTTGGGCCTTATACAGCAGAAGGAGTTGTCGAGAGGTAAAGTACTGCTTAGATCTGTACAAAAAGCCTATTTTACTAGCAGCTGTTTTGGTAGCTGACAGAAGATGGTCAACCCATGAGAGATTTGAAGATACAATCATACCCAACAGAGTAACAGTCTGAAAACTTAAGAACTTAGCCATTCATTCTTACAACAAGAAATGATCGATCTTTTTTGGCGGACACAAGGCAACACTGAGTTTTGTTAGCATTACATTTTACTAGATTATTGCTTCCCCATTCGAGAATACGTTGAATGTCTTTGGTGATTGAATTTGCCATTTCACCTTTAATTTCTTGATTTGACATAAAAGGTGGATTATCACTATGTGTAAACTGAGATGAACTACAGTGAAGAGTGCTATCGTCAGCAAAGCAATGGATGGGGTTAGTTGTTGAAGAAATAAGGTCATTTATGTACAGCAGAAAAAGTGTAGGCGCTATAACGGATCCCTGTGGTACGCCCGCGTTAATGCTAACTTCTTTTGAAAAAAAGGCATCAACTACGACACGTATTCGTATTTTATCAAGGAAACTAGAAACCCAGTTGATGAGCGTATCATTTAACCCAAACGAGGTGAGTTTGGCAAGTAAACACTTATGCCAAACTTGGTCAAATGCCTTTGAGATATCTAAAGCAACTACAACTGTTTCACCGGACTGCTCTACTGTATTGTTCCAAACTTGGGTTACATATGAACGACTTTGCCTAAACCCATATTAGTGGTCACTAAGGAGTTTGTTAGTTTCAAGGAACGTGAGCAGTTGCTGATTGATGGCTTTTTCCATGATTTTAGACAAAATGGAAGTGATGGCAATTGGTCGGTAGTTTGAGGGATCGGTCTTATCGCCTTTTTTGGGAATAGGTTGAACATTTGCTAACTTCCATGATGAAGGAAATTCCCCAGAAGACATAGAGTTGGTATAGAGCTTAGATAGGACTGGTTTGGGGGAACATTTCTTTAAGACAATAGCTGGGATACCGTCTGGGCCAGTCGCCTAATTGAGATCAAGCCTATTGATGATCGATTCCAAGAGCTTGTACCGAAAATGGATTGGTTTCATAGCGTATGAAGAGTTGACTAGGAGCACATTTTTTCCAGAATCATTGAGACACGAATTTGATGCAAACAAATCCACAAAAACATTGGCTTTGTCTACAGAATCAGCAACTACCGATCCGTCAATAGATGTCAGGAGGGGAAATAAAGATGTTGCAAAATTTTTACTAATGGCTTTAGCTAAAAACCAAAATTTACGACTGCCTAAAGGAGATGTAGCTAGTTCATTGCATTTTCGTTGTTCGAACAACTTTTTAGTTTTAGTGATGACACTTTGGCAGATATTTCTAGCACCAACGTATTCTACATGACTGTCGACCGATTTATTAAATTTCCATTTAATGTAATATTTATTTTTTAAAAATATTGCATCAACACAAGCCTTATTAAACCAGGGTTGGGAACGTGAATGACCTATACGGTACTGTTTTTTGGGAATGTATAACTCCATTCCCATGAGGGTGACTTCAGATACTGAAAGAGCGATGTCCGAAGAAGAGGACGACTTAAAACAATATTCACGCCATGGAAAGGTTGCAAAGAAATCCCGTAAATCACTCCATCGAGCTCACTTAAAACACCACAAGGTTCTATCGGTTTTGCGAACAACAGTGGAATTAGGTACAGTAGAAATGATTTCTATTAGACAATGGTCGGAAAAACCTAAAGGCGAAAGAACGGAAGTTTTATAAACAAGAGGGTTTGATGTAAGAAAGAGATCTAGAAGATGTGGAGTATGGTTAGGTTTATCAGGGATTCTTGTGGGTTCAGAAATCATTTGTGTGAGATCACATGAAATAGCAAATGTTTCTGCACCATGACCAGCAGGATTTGTAGTAGATCAAAACTGAAGCCAATTAGAGTTATGAACATTGAAATCGCCTACAATTGAGATATCGCAAGATGGAAACTGAGACAGGAGATAGTCAACTTTCATACTAAGGTAATCGAAGAAGTCTTGAAAGTTACTGTCATTAGGAGACCTATAAATGCAACAGTAGAATTTCACAAAATTAGGACTAGAATGTTTAAACCAAATTACGTCAAAAAGGAAGAAACCCTCTTGCAAGCAATTCTGTCCTTGATGTAGGCACATACGCCTCCTTATATCGAAAGTTAAAGTGAAGGTGGTATTGAGGAAATTGCAAGTCGAGAGACTCGGAGCTTTCAGAGACTTGTGATTCAGATAGAAACAAAATATTAGGTTGTAATTGTTCAACATGTTGGTGAATAGCATTAAGATCAGACCTGATACCACGGATGTTACAGTAGTGAATCATAAAGTTGATACTTTCTATGACCGAGGTCGCTTGGGCCCCGCCCTCCCGGACATCCGAATGGGGCAGGATTTTACGTCCGGAATTTATTACCCTAGAAATCACAGCCATCTTATTTTTTTAATTTGGGACTTTTAATCCGATAGGAAGACAGTGAGGGCGAGAAGGAAGAATAAGGATGAGAATAGATTAAGGATGAAGGAAAAGGTAACCGGCAGCCCTTACCGAGCTCAGAAAATCGAAGACCCAATATTAAGGAGCCCATGGTAAGGGTGTTGGTACCTCCCCGGCTGGCATGGTGTATACATGCCTACCACCTATGATTTGACGCACTCAGGAGGGAGATAACGGGAAAAGACAGCAAGACATGGACAGTGGAAATAGATAATACTGTTGCCATCAGAATGGCGGAAATGATTGTACGAGCGTTCGCAGTAATTATATCGAGCTGAAACTATTCAAGATACGTGACGAAATGCGTGAAGGAAAAATTCAATTACGGAGTGAAGAAAACGCTGCAGACGGCATGACGAAAGTACTCGGCGAGAACCGACCCGTAAAATGTGTGAAGTGTTGGAATTGGCCACTTGAAGGAATAATCGTGTCCAATTCAGGTGGTATTAGAATAAAAATTTTTTGAATTGAAAGTAAAAGCGCGGGACTCGCGAGAGTGGCGACTATATTCTTTACGAGAGTAGAGTAATGAACGACAAGTGGTGATGTGTGAATTATAAAGTAACAATTGTACTTTGATGAACAATGTATAGTAGTTTAAATGCATTTTTTAAAATTTAATATTAATGTACAAAACAAAATAGACATTTTAAAAACGACGCTTATGAATTTTGCTTAATATGGACGGAAAACGTAAAAATCTGCAACTCCAATTATGGAGTATACAGATAACTTTTTAAAAAGTTTCAATAGTTGAACTTTTCTTTAACTATGAGATGTCAAAAACATGACGAAAACCACAAGCCTCTACCAATTACGATCTACCAACACCCACTCCAACCATAAAATCTTAAATAGTACCTCCCCCTTCCGGTAAATAATTGAAAAGCTCTTGAAAAATGCTTTGCAATTGAATTCAAAATTTATGCTTAATTAAGTATTCAAACTGCACACAACTTTATGCTAAACAATAAAATAGACAATTTGCAAATTCACGTTCGACATTTGGAAACATTTTTCTAGAAATCGAACGATATTCGTCGATCACGAAGATCAATTGAAGAGGTTTTGTACACTGGTGACTTTAAAGTACCACAAAGAATAAAATCGGGATGGGGAGGGGGCAACATTCGGAGATCGTGGTGGCTATTTTATCACGCTTGTTACAATCCACTGTTCTGGAAACGTGTTAAACGTTTTCTGAATAGTAGCGGCAAAATAAGGCGGTAGTCTTATCTTGGAAATGAATTAGGTTTTCACTCAAATTCAGGTTTCCATCATTAGTCGCTCCATTGAGATTTTCTTCGAGGAACAGAGGACCTATAATTGTATCTTCTAAAATACCTGCCTAAGCGTTAATTTTTAGGGTCGTTAGGTATGTTCTACATGAAAGAGATATGGATTTTCCTCCGCGCGTTTGCGGGGGTCACTTTGATCTCACCTACACACAACCTTAACGGATTTGAGCATTTTTTGTTATCTCTTAGATAAAGAAAGTTAAGGCCTATTGAAATTTCGCAAAAAGTCATCCGGTATAAATCAAACTAGTAGGTATTGGCAACCAGTAAAATTTTTGGGGCTAATTATACATGAGCAAACCTAATATCTAGTTCAGTAAGTTACCTTTGTGTGAGTTAAGTAAATCTGTTTACGGCATACGTAAATAAATCATTCTCAATATACCGTGTAAACTGGGGTAACCAGGTTTTACGTGTTTTTTAATTATAACTTAAAATGTTTTAGCTTTCATGATTACTGTATACGGCAAATGTTAACATATTTTCTATAAATGGTTCAATTTTTAAAGCCTTATTTTGAGGAAATATATTAATTTTATTTTTTTTTAGTTGACAAAGATACCCCAACATTGGGGTAACAAGTCTATGCCATATAAACTGCTTAGTAGGCAAAACATTAGAAAAGTATTAATGTACCTATGCACATAGTGTTTAGATAAAAAATATTGTACATTTTGCACATAATTTTAAAATAAATAATAAATAAAAAATCACAAGAGATTTTTTTGGTTTTTAAGGTTTATGTAGTTTCTCACGAAAAAGTTTTATAAAGAAAATTTATATACAATTTTATACTCTTTAGAAAATATCTACACATTTTTCTCTAAATCTAATAGTTTTCCAGTTCTCGAAGTGAGCTTAATGAATTTTATTTTAACCAAAACTTACCTCATTTCTCCACAGCTGTTACTAGTGAAATCGTCAAAGAACTTCGTTCTCAAAGATATAGAGATATTAACTAAACTTTATATTAAATTTGAGGCATTCTTTTAAATACTACGATCATTAAATTCGTATCCGTAGTAATCAATAAAAGTAATCACCAATTGTAAAATTAAAAAACCTGCGTTTGTGTATATTGACCACGGTTTGTTTCCAAAATTACCGAGATTGCTTTAAGTAACATCACATTGTATTGTTGTGAGTGGACAAAGCTAAGTCCACCAATTTGTGGGAAATCTACAAGGATGCTGAAGAAAACCGCCATTCGGCAGTGATATCGGCTACTGTGAAATTGGTAATCTGTTTTGATTTAGACATTAATAGATGCGCATAATTTTGTTTGCATGATCCACTTTAATTAATACTAACCTTGAGTTAAGAAAATATTGAGGTGTTTGTTTATTAATTTCTAACTGTGTTATCAATTGTATATCAACGGAGTCTTCAAATTTTGAGAAACTTTCTAGTAATTTAACTCACAGAACGACCCTAAAGAAAAAGAGCTAGCTAATGCCGAAACAGTACCCAATAAAAACATATTCCTGTGTAAGCGGGTTTTCCAATCAATAAACAAATCCATATTTTAACTTTCAAAATTAGCATATTATTTTAAATCAAAAACTTCCATACGCTACACCTAGTTCAGGTAGAGTTAGTATTTCCTGATGCAAATTGAAGAGGATTGATCTCGCAAGATTTAACCCGCAGGACTATTTTGACAATATTAGGTGAGTCGGTCTGTCAAGCAGATTGCTTTTTCTAAAGAATGTTCGCAATTTTTATAGTAGGACGAAGGGTATAAGAAAACAGGTATATTTATTATCGAAATTATGCATAATAAATTTTATTGTAAACAGAAAAAATAAAATTCCACTACAAATGAAATAGATTCTTTCATTCAAGATGACGGATAAACCAATAATACGATTACATGACAACAATCCTCACATCCGCCAACGTGTTTAATAAACAAAAATATTTTGCATTTTCTGCAATAAAAACGAGTTTTTCTGCTTTTTTTTTCGTACTACAAATTGAACCTCTCCCAGTCTATGCTTTTTTTCGCCGTCTTCCTTACAACATTGAGTTGTTGATGTTCCTGGAGTTGGCGCATTGCCATAAATCTTCTGTATTCTATCCTTTAAAGTTTTCGGATGTTGCTGCATGTACACCCGTTTCTAAAGATGTTGACGATTTAGCTCATGTGACAGAGTTTGAAGAATTTGGCGTGTCATGGAATTTTGGGGATTGTTATGGACATACACTACCATAGAATTTATACCAGCAACATTCAAAGTGGAATAAAAAAATCACCATTGGCCACCGTTTAGTAATCCTAGCTATATTATAGTTGCTCCACAACCTATCAACAACGTCTACACCTCCTTTAGTGTTGTTATAGTCTACTATAATCGATTTTTTGGAATATGGATCGATGTAAACTCGATATCAATAATACATTTTTATTGCTTTTTGGGATGTATGACACCAATGTAATGTTGGAAGTAAATCCAAATATACTCCTGGTGGATGTTGCGGTTTTGTACATTCTATAGGGAGTTTTCTTTTTGTTTTTACGAATTGTGCCATTAGTTGTAAGTTTATATACTTTAAGCAAGATCTCACGAGCGGAACGCTGGTAAACCAGTTGTCTAAAGTGACGTTTTTTCCTGTTCCCTTGATTACATTCACAACCTTCTGACGTCACCTGAATTGCTACCGATATAACACGGCCCCTGTGACTGTTGCCTGACGTACACTTCTAAAATAGTTGTATAATACATTTTTGCGTCAAAAAGGCAGACATTTTTATCCCGTACTTATTTGGTTTCGAGGGAATATATTGTCAAAAAATACACTTTCCTCTATATGTTTCCAGTATTTCATCCACGGTCATCTACTCCGATGGGCTGTACCTGTGCAATTTTTTCACATTTTCAAAATATTCTCTAATCGCTGCTAATTTGTCAACGGCCTTTCTCTTCTCGCGACTATTTTTGTTGTCGAACCTTAGACACCATAACAAAAAAAAGAACTTGATTGACATACCCACGCGAAATAAGTCCACTCCCGAGCCAACACACTTCCAAAGGTCCTTTGCGTTCAACACCACGCCGCTCTACGCCACTATTACGTTTCCTGTCTCTGCTGGTGTTGGTTGTGCAGTTATACTGCTTTGTTTGTCACCATGTTGATCAATAATCCCGCCGATTGTGAAGTGCGTTCCGTTATTCGGTTTTTAAACGAAAAAAGTCCGTCTTGCTGAAATTCATCGGCAGCTTGTTGAAGTTTATAGTGAAGGTGTAATGAATGACGGAAATGACGTAAATGGCGTAGGCTTTTTAGTGAAGGAAGGGCAAATGTTCATTATGAAGAACGATATATCCGGCCTGCAATCATGAATTAAGATTTGTCACAAAAAGTTGATGAGGAATTCGCCAAAACAGGCATTTACTATTAACGAACTTCATCAGAAATGTGCACAAGTTTCAAGGTCAGTAGTTTATCAAATTGATACTAACTATCTGGTGGCAGAGTTCTTTGATGAGCGGATTCAAAAACTGGTGCCACGACTTAACAAATGTTTAGATATTAAGGGTGACTATGTTGAAAAGTAAAAAAATGTACTATTTTAGTTTCTCATACAATTTACGTTCGTAAATAAAGTTTCTCTTACTTCACTACAAAACGGTTCTTACTTAAAAGACGATCCTCGTACTACTATATCTACCATATTATAGAATATCTTAAAATTTCCACCGGTGTTCTGAGACGCTCGGTGCCTAATCTTGATGATGATAGGCGGATAAATTGTTTTTGTCGGTATGAACTTATTCCATTTTGTTAAATTGTTTCTACCTAAAAACATGGCTCGGTAGCAGGATTTAAGCAACTTTCAATATACGATATCTCTCGTTCATTCTCACTGTCACCTTTTCTTTCTTCTACCAGATTTTGTTCACTTTCAGACTTCATCACTACGATCCATTACCACTTCTTCCTCAACACAAACTTCCTCCATCAGGCGCTTTAGTCTCTTTTGTTCGCCTTTAATTACATTGCGTTAGGAATACTATTGTTTAGTAACCGTACTGTTAACTTACAAATTTACGAAGATAGGCGGAACCCGATGTAGCGACGAATTGCAAATTTTTACCAGTTAAATTGACGCGTAGGTCTGTGAGACGGAATGAGCCTTCCCGCTGGTTATGAGATATGATTATTGAAATTATTGATCGGATTTCTTCCCAAGTTGATTTAACTGGATTAGATTATCCATATTGAATGGTCTGGATCGACTTGGTTTAGCCGGACGTAGATGATTAGGTCAGGATATACTGAAAATTCTTAGCCTACTATAGAAGCATACAACATTTGAAACTCAAGGTATTTTATTATTCAACACACTCTCCTCTTAATGGTTACATTTATTACAACGAACCTGCAAAGCCTTTAGACCATCCAAAAAACTCTTATCTTGCTCTGCAAATCAGGCTTCCACAGCTACTATCACCTGTTCCTTGGAAGAAAATTTATGACTTTTTAGACTTTTTTCAGTTGAGGAAAGTCATGATAGTCCGACAACGCCAGATCTGGTAAATAAAGGGGAGTGTTCAAGTAATTCCAACGCTAAATCACGAATTGTTTGCATGGCAACATGCGATTTGTGTGCATGGGCATTGTCCTGCAAAAATAAAATACCGTTGGACAACTTTCCGCGTCTTCTCTCCATAATTTTTTCTCGTAGCGGTAAGTAACGTCGAATAGTAATTCCCAGTTATTGTTCTACCCTTATCCATAAAATTAATCATGATTACTCCTTGGCAATTTTTTTAAAATTTTATTGGGCAACTCTGGTTTGACTTTTTGACTTCTAATAAGTTATTCTTCGTTGCTATGGTAACAATATTTTCTTTACCTATGGAACTGATCTAGCCTAACTAGATATCAATACATCAAAGAGATTGGTGGGATAAAAATATGTCAATTATTTGATGGAATTGTTTCATTCTTGCTATGTTCTTTTGGTGGATTGCTCATCTCGAATAGATTAAGAGATTAATTGTCAGATTGGTTAATAAACATAAAGGTAGACGTAAAGGAAGGTGTATACATAAACATACACATATTAGAAAACGTAAACATTAAAACCAGATGTGCAAAGCATTTATTATGACACACAGGTATTTCCTCAATGTTGATTATATAAAAATCTACTTAAAATGCAATTTAATTGCTTAATACTTTATCTCAATAGAATATGTAGTACAGTGTACTTACCTATTTTCAAAGTGGTCAGTTACCACTGGCTAAGTTTATTTCTTGCAACTGGAAATCAATGTTATTTTAGTTTATTCTCCCGTGAAACAAGAAATCATTATACGTATTTTTTTGTAGACATCACAGGCAAAGAGTTTAAAAAAATGCAAAGAAATGCAGTTTATCAAGATTAAAATTAAAATACGCTTTAAGGAAAAATATATGGGATTCCCGAGATTTGTTTCAATCAAAGTTTGTGGTAAAAAGTGAAAGTGATGGCCGTTCACATTCCTACTAAAACGGTTGGTTCTTGGTTTGACTCTGGACTTACATAGAAGAATCCGTAGAAAATAAAAAGGATATTGCAAGTAAAATACTTCAGCCAAATAATCCAATCCAATCCGAAAGTGAACCCAGTATAAGTGGATTTATCCGAGGATCAATTATTGAAAATCTTAATTTAGCAAATATTAATAATCACTTAGGTGAAATGAATGCAAATGGTCAGTTTCAAAACCCAACTTTAAATATTTGTACCATTACAATAAATAATTTCACTATAATGTTGGATTTTTGTGTTTTATGTGATTAGGCACATAAAGTAGGCAAAAGTTGCTATTTTATCTGCTTAATCCAATAAAGTGTCACTTTTATCTTGTCAATGAAGGCATATAAATTGTCACTTATGTGGTACTTGAAAAAATTACATATTCCGCTCTCTATACAATAAAAATAGTGAATGATTATACGCACACTTGAGATAAAACATAATCCTAAAGAGGATATCCTAAGAAACAATCGCATATCACTAACAATTCGTTATAAGAATAGAGCAAAAATTACAGACACTTCTCAGTTTCGGAATAGAGAAAAAATTACAGACACTTCTCAGTTTCACTAGGCAACCTCATGGAACATCTATTTATTTACGACAGGTGATGGAGTACTTTTTCTAAAAAGCATTGGAAGAAAAAATATTTAAGTATATGTTGCAGAGCTTCATGTGCGCCCTATTGAATACGACTATACTAAATCAGATATATTTTATAGTAATAGCTCTTCTTTGTGGATCAATTAATGCAATTTGAAAAATTTGTAATTTTACTTACAAAATTTTAAATAGATGAGTATATAAAGAATTTTTAATTTATACTAAGTGACATAGAAAGATGAACACCCAGTAATAATGAATATTTTGTAAAAAATGTTAAGATAAAAAACGATCAATTTTTTAGCCATATTACTCTAGCGGTTTTTGCGTTAACCTCTTTCAAAATCCTTTACGATCATGTAGGCTTAAAATCATTTGTAACTACAGTTGTCATTTAAGACGTATAAAACACATTACAAAAAGCTTTGTTAATTGAATCACGATGCCTCGGGTGCGACGACGCCAAATTTTTCGGCAGTTATGCGAGTTTGATATGGGTCGAATTGTGGGTTTACGAGAGGCTGATTGGTATGTGAGAGATATAGCCGATAGAACGCAACGGAGTTTAAACACTGTGGCAGTCTGTTTTCGGGCATGGAACCAAGAGGGTCGTACATGAAGAGCGAGAGGTACAGGACGTCCTCGAAGAACCACAGAAGCCGACGATCGCCGTCTTAGAGTATTGGCTCTACGGGACCGCTTCTGGTCTACACGGGCGATTGTGAACAAGTGGTTTGCACAATATGGAAGGGCAATTGGGATGCGAACTGTTTATCGCCGGTTAAGAACCTTTGGACTCTTTCAAACCGTCTCCATTTTGTGCTACCACTGACGCCTGGGCACCGACGTGATCGTCTAGTGTGGTGTACAGAACGGGCAAATTGGGACCAAGAATGGATTTCAATTGTCTTTAGTGAAGAGTCCAGATTTTATTTGGGCATGCATGACAGTCGTGCAAGGGTGAGAAGACGGCGTGGTGATAGACAAGATCCCCAATTTTCTGTGGAAAGGCATGTGCACCACACAGTTGGAGTTATGGTATGGGGGGCCATTGCTATTGGAAGTAGGTCACCTTTGGTCTTCACTAGAGGTAACATGACCGCTGCGCGCTACATCCAGGAGATCTTAGAACCCCACCTTATGTTCAGACCATCCCCAACAGCACATTCCAACAAGAAACGCACGACCTTATGTTGCTAGAGCTTCTTTGGCTAATTTTGAGGCCAATCAAGTTGCTTTGTTGCCTTGGCCACCGAGATCTCCCTATTTTCCACCCATCGCGCACGTCTGGGATATTATGGGAAGAAGATTACTCAATTTATCCCACCCCCCACAAACTCTAGTGGCTCTGCAGCATGAGTTACAGATAGCATGGGATGAAATCGATCACCTCATTAGAAGTATCCTCAGATGTGTTAATGAGTGCATAAGACATTGTGGTGGCATAACACATTATTAAGTTTTTTTGAAAAAGTTAACAGTTTAATTTTTATCAAATTTTGATCGTTTACTAGTCTAACTCGAATACACTATACCAAAAATTGTTCAAATAAATTGATTATTACTGGATGTTCTTCTTTCTATGTCACTTAGTATATTTTAAAGTTATGTAGGTATACAGTGAAATGGTAACTCCAGATATATATTTACAAATACCTAGTTTCTAGATAAAAATTACATTCTTTTTTGTTAAATTATATCAGAGATAAGACATTTTCTTTAATTACAAAAATATATAAAACATAATATATTTTAAAAACCACTGAAGCACACCTCTTTCAATCTTCATTGAACACCCAAGACTTCTAATTCCCATTTCATCCTGCTTATTTTTGCTACCAAATTATTAATTTGCTTTGAATTTTGCGCAATTTAAACTTTATTCTTTTTTTTTATTAGCTCAAGCACCACCTTGAACCATTTCAGCTTTAATCAAAAACCAATACTCTAAAACACGTTATGATTTCTATATAGCTATACTCCCTATTAGTATTACTCAGATTTAGCAAAGATCACAATCACTTAGCAAAAACAACTACTTATGATTTAACTAAGATTCTAGCACAAACAAGTTCAAACTTGTTTTGTGTTAGAACCAAATTTTCCCTTGATAAAATTTCCATATCATCATAATTAATGTCACTGTTCAAATTGTTTAAGATATGTTCAGCTACTGCAGATGTTTGTGGTTAACTCAATTTACAAGATTTCGTATGTTCTTCTCCATAAAAAATTTAGCCGTACTGTTCATCTATAAAGTTCTACATATAGGTGAAAACTATAAAACCTCTAAAATACTTTAAGGCACACTACTACACTTTTAATTAGGTCTGAACTTACCGAAAACTGTACTGTCCATTATTATTCATGGCCATCGACAATGGATTTTAAAATTCATTAATATTTCAGACACCAAATTATGTTAAAAAATGTATTTCATTTTTCAAAAAAAAATGTTAAACAAATACAAATTAGAACTAATAACGGAAATCCCTTAGAAAAGCTAAATACAAATCTACCTATTTTATTTCTTATTGAATTATCAGTATAACCATGTACTTCTCGAAAAAATGATGGTTCATTATTTGGAATGTCTAATTTGTTATAGTATGATCCTGCTCTTAATACAAAATCTGGTCCAATGTTGTATATAGGATGCGTTTTAGCCTAAAACAATCATAAATAAAATCTAATCATTACTATAACTTTTGTTTTAATACTTAAACATAAATATGTTAACATTTACAAAGCACAGAGATAAGATGCCAGCTTAGACAAATAAACAAAAATAAACTGAAACAAGTGGAGCTATGGATTATGAAAATGAAAACTTTCACGATTATCACTCATAATTAAGATACTTAGTTTTTGAGTAAGAAATCGTGTATTTTTTATTAATTTTTTACAAAGTAATTAATTTAAACTTAAAACAAACTATTACTATTTACTTAACAAAACAACTGTAATTGTTATTGAAATGTTAATTTGTAAAAAATTAATTAAAAATACACAATTTCTTACCCAAAGCTAGGTATCTTAATTATGAACCTCTGAAATTCAAATTTTTACATCATCCAGAAATTTAATTTAATTATTTCATTCCCAATTGAATATACATGAAAATAGAAACATGATTTTGAAAACACACTTCGATAGTGACAAAGCCGTAATGTACCTGTTGACTGAGTTTGGTAAATGCTTTTCTTAAGGTGGGAGATTTGCATTTAAATTATCCATTAAGCGACATAACACAAAAATATGTGAATATAGGACATATCGTCGTATCACATAATGCCAGTTAAATTGAAAAAAGGCGCAAAAGTGAGGGTTCGGTACAAACATTTTACAAATTTAATTTAGCAGTGCATTGCAAACATAATTATATGATAATTTTCAAGCATTTCAATGATAATGTGGTTAGCATGTTCAGTTAATGATAACAAATGTTAATAATATCCATTAACTGTAATAAGATCAATAATATTTCATTTCAGTGAAAGTACTGAAGAAAAATATTTCGATAATTTTAAGAGTAGAACGTTCAAAGCAATATCCCACACAATCAAAGAATTTTTTTAGGAAAGGCTATACTTATCCCTTTTTAGTTTAGGACAAAAAATATTACATAAATTTGAACTATCGGAATATATGCACTTGACAAAGACCCAACACTAGACCAAATTTCAAGTTGGTATGTCAAACTGTTGCTGAGATAAATGGCTGTAACAAACACATTATAGGTTTAGATTTTATTTGAAGTATGGAACAAATGCAATGCATTTATCATTTACCCTTTGTAGGGTAAAAGTGCGTTGAAATATTACTATATTTGTGAAAATATAGTGAGTCAGGTTTCTTTCAATTTGATTACAGTTGCTCCTCTTTTTGGTTAGGTATAATCACCCTTACTACTACAGATCTTTTTTCTTTGGCTTCATTAATTCCTTAATTATTAACAAAAACAAAAATTACATTTAAAATGGATTACAGGTATATTCCATGTTCGAGTTTATTTTATTTTGTTTTACAACTTTACACATACACTGTGACAATTTAATACAACCTCGGTCTATTAAGGATTTGTGATTATAGTTAGAAAAAGCTGTATCCCACAGAAGTTGAACACAATAGTAGCGTGTATTACTATTCGGTTCAACTTTTGGTGAAAATTAACCACATGTATACAGTGTTACGTAATTAATAATAGAAATAATAATTGAATTATGAAAATGTAAACTTTCACCATTAACACTCATAATAAAATACTTATCTTTTTTGGGATTTTTTAATGGTGTACTTTAAATTATACAATCTAAACGTTTCGATAACACTTACAGTTATCTTCGTCAGTAGTAATGTTTCTTAAAAATTGTTAAAGATGTAGTACAATTTTGTCAAATTTGAAAAATTTGACAAAAAAAAATCCCAAAAAAGATAAGTATTTTATTAATAATTGAATTGTTTATTTCGAATAAGATGCAGTTAGAGGTCCAACCAAATCTGCCAAGCTTATCAGTTAGTTCCTGTGTTTGCATTATACAATTAATTACAGTTAAATTAATTGCTTAGCATGCATATATATATATATATATATATATATATATATATATATATATATATATATATATATATATATATATATATATATATATATATATATATATATATATATATATATATATTTTGTGATAAATACGTTGCACTTGGGTAAGATGCTCATTTACTTTTATAATTGCACTTTTATTTTAATTGAATATTTATTTAACTATTGATCTAAATATTCACTAATTTTCCGGATTAATCTTGTAATTTATTCTTTCATAAAATTTTATAATTGCCAACACTTTTATTTTAGATACTAATTTGAAGTTAAAATTATTTTATAACGTCAACCGATGTTGAACAAAATTTCGAAATGAAACAAAACAATAGTGCCGAAAATTATAACCGGTAGCCTTAGTTTTAAAAATTGTTATTTGTTATATCGATTGTTTCTGAAATCTCAGACTCTACGTTAATCGCGGTTCACTTCCGATAATATTTACGAAAATTTTAACTTACATGTTAAAAAATGCACTATTAGCACTGACTTGTTAGCCACAAAAGGATTAAAAGAAAAAAAAAAGGGGGTGTGAAATCAGGACCAATTCCTTTTATAACTTCTCATGGATACCAAAGCTTTCAATTTTTTTTTAACATTACATACAAAAGATCCTTGCCTTCGATTGGTCTAAACAAAAAAATTAATTTAACTAAAACATAAATTATGCCATAACTTTTTCAATTCAATTCGGATTTGCTTTTTAAATACATTTTTGAACTCAGGACAAAATTCTGCATAAATAGATACCTCACATGCTATAATTTGCTTCATCAATTTAGCTTTTGACAATTTTATACCTAAAATTACATATTATCTAACAAATTTTATATTTGACAGCTAAACTGATGCTGATGACATATTCAGCTTCTGCACAAAAAAAACTGTATAAGAATACACTTATTTCAAAACAGTTTACATAGTTTTAGTAAAATTTCTACTTTAATACCTTAATTTTAGGTACTTAACGCAACTTTTCTAAATTTATGTTTAAATTACATATTTAATGTTAATTTCTTTGTAAAAATAAGGGAAACCTATTATCATATGCTTTTATAATTTATTCTGAACTAAATAAGCTATAAATTTGAAAAATTCTTAAATTTTGTACTTAACCTAACTTTATATAATTTATATGAAAATGTAAACTTTCACCATTAACACTCATAATAAAATACTTATCTTTTTTGGGATTTTTTAATGGTGTACTTTAAATTATACAATCTAAACGTTTCGATAACACTTACAGTTATCTTCGTAAGTAGTAATGTTTGTTAAAAATTGTTAAAGATGTAGTAAACAATTTTGTCAAATTTGAAAAATTAAAACATAAACATAAGCCTGCTATTAGTATAACAGTTTGGGAAACATTACTACTGACGAAGATAACTGTAAGTGTTATCGAAACGTTTAGATTGTATAATTTAAAGTACACCATTAAAAAATCCCAAAAAAGATAAGTATTTTATATAATTTAATTTAACTTTGCGTTTTAAACGTTTATATCACTTGTAATGTTTACCTAACTTGTTCCTATATATGTCTCTAACACAATCACTGTTTATCTGTACTCTACAGTTTCTAATTTTGTACTTTCATACTTTCATAATGTTAACTTATTTAGTAAGTTTTTGTATATTTGAATTCTACGAGAAATTCTAAACATTTTTTTATGTAGCATGTCCTATATTGTCCTATTGATTTAGATATTTATTTAGAGCTCCATAAGTCTAAATCTATTAAGTTCAGGTAGAGGAAATGCTACATAAAAACTGTTTAGAATTTCTCGTAGAATTCAAATATTCAAAAATATACTAGGGTTGCCATTCAAAATAGCAAAAATTTAATAGTTTCCGGTGAAACCGGAAGTGATTGTCATCTGTTTTTTTTTTGCTTAAAATATGTATATTACTCAACCCAATCGTCGACCAAAATTTCAAATTTAAAATGGGAGCCTGGGTAGTAGTTACATAACAAAATAAGTTTACCAGGGGTCCCAGAACTCCTACTTTTTTGTAGGAAAGTAGGAAACCTCCTACTTTTGAACAAAATTTCCTACTTTCCTGCTTTTTCATGCTGCAAACAAATATTTCGTGCGTAAAATTAAATCAAATGAGTGCTGCAAATGGATTGTTAACTCAGCTCTACATGTTAAAGTTTTACTACTATGTTTTTTTATTCATATCTACGTAGTTGAGTATATGCCTAAGATTCAGGTACCGTTGAATTGTAAATGCAGGTAAGCGCTTTAATGTTAGATCTCAATTAACAGAGAAGCTTTATACTGATTACTATGTATATCGTTCATTGGCCTAAACGCAGGCTTAAGTACTTATGTTTCATCGTTTTTGTAGATTATGAACTGGAATAATATTGACACATTTTTATAAGGGAAAGACCAAAAAATTACTAGCCCCCAATGAAGAAAACTGAGGGGGTTCTATGCTCCCACTTGCCATAACCCAGGTTATGTAGCATTTTCTTTCAGGTGTTTTCAGGGTAATCTCTTAAAGTTATGACATGAACTTTAAATGTATTATCCTAATTCTTTGATGCTTTTCAATTATAATTTGGTTTTTTTGCAGGTAGTGCTTCTAATTATAATAAAGTTGGATTAATGGTAGCAAGAGGTGAATTTAATGAATGTCAAAAACATGCCTTATAAAACTGCATACAAAGATGAGTGGCTGAAGAAGAAAGACTTTAATGGGCAGCTTATTGAACAGTGGTGCCAAAAACTTTCTAAACATGAAGTGTTTTGTAGTGTATGTAATAAACAAAACAATCAGCATCCCTGAAACAACCTTTAACAAGTACCCAATCTTCCGAAAGTACACTGCCTACAGAAAATACCCATACAACAGTACCCAATTCTGTCAAAGAAGAAACCATAAAAACTGAACTTTTATGGGCTCTCAAAACAGCCAGTAGCAATTTCTCATTTAGCTCTGCAGATGATTTGAAAGATTTGTTTCAAGAAATGTTTCCAGACACCTATATTGCTTCGAGACTTACCATGGCCATTCAAAATTATCATACCTGATTACAGAGGCGACTGCACCACATTTTCATGAAGTGTTGTTGTATGATGTAAAGAATTCTGCCTCCCCCTACGCCATTGAGTTTGATGAGCTAACCAACAAAGAGGTGAAAAAGCAACTTGACCTTAAAATTAGGTACTGGGCGAATCATTTAAAGCAAGTCAATGTTCATCATCTAAATACATTTATGATGGGACAAGCAAAAGCACACAACATTGTTGACAAGATTGTTCAAACTATAAATGATGCAGGACTGCCTTTAAAAGATTTCGTTACCATTGGTAGCGATGGTTCCAATTATAATAAATCAATTTTCCAGAGTATTTAGAAATCTAAAGACTTACCAGCACTTCTCGATATAGAATTTTGTAATCTACATGTTGTTCACAATGCCTTTAAAAAATCAGTTAGTGACTTTGCAGAAGAAATTGTTGATCTCATTGTAGACCTGCACTATTTCTTCAAGTTGTCCCCAGTACGAGTCGAGGAGCTAAAACACTTACAAGATAAACTAGGGTTCAAAAACTTAAAGTTTTTAAAACATGTGGAAAGTGGGTGGCTTACTCTGGGACCTTAGCTAGAAAGGCTAAGCAGCCAATGGTCTGTAGTTGCAGATTATTTCTTCAAGGAACTTCCCAAAAGAGATAAAAAAATATCAGACAATATTTGTTACGTAAGGATTGTAAAGTGCTTGAGAAAACCAAATACAACTTTGGTTAAAATCCATTTTCTACTTGGACTAGCAAACCTTTTTACCCCGTATCTGACTTTGTTTCAGAAAGAAGACCCTTTGATTCATATTTTATATGATAAAATGACTTCTTTAGTCAAAACCTTGTATGGGCGTTTTGTCAAAACGCAATACCTGAAAGAAATGAGCCTCGAAAAGTTAAAGCAGCTGAAATTTCCAGCAACAGACGTTGAACTTAGTGATGTAGACCTTGAAGTTGGTGATGAAACCCGCAAATTCCTGAAACAGTTAAATGAAAACCAACAGAAAGAACTTGTAGTACTAATGAGGAAATGTCTACGAAATTTGTCCCAAGGACTTATTAAGAAGGTGTTGTCAATGAGTGATATTGTAAAAGATGCTAGTTGCTTGAATCCAATAAATGTAAATCAATCTTGCACTATAAACGCTGTCAAAAATCTTGGTATCCAATATCACATTGAACCCTCCGCTCAGCATCTGATGAATGGAAGATTCTACAGTGTGAAAAGATCCCTGAGGATTGGCACAGTTTTGAAGTAGATGATAAAAATGTATAAAAGGATTGACCATTACTACCACAATATTTTCTGTCTAAAAGATTGCTTAGGGCACGAAAAGTTTCCAAAGTTAAGGAAATTAGTTCAGGCTATACTTGTGTTACCACATAGTGATGCAGATGTGGAACGAGGATTTGCGCAAACCTCAGATTTACTAACAGACAATAGAACTAGAATGTCTCAGGCAACAATAAGTGCACTGCAGACTACTAAAGATGAGCTGAAGCAATATGGCAACAAGTGCCACTTGTTTCCAATTGGAAAAGATTTTATAAAGAAAGATGCCTTCGCCTTCAAATCTCACACAATGCAGCAAGAAGAAGAGAAAAAAGCTGAAGCAAAACAACAAGAAAAAAAAGAAGAAAAGGAGAAAAGAGAAAAAGAAAAAGAAGAAACTCAAAGGAAAAAAGCTGAGTTTCAGAAGAAATCATTTCTAAATTGTAAACAATATATGTCCACCATAACACAACACAAATTTTAAATTGTTTTATTTAGTTAAAAACAATAAAGTAAAAGTTGATAGTGTAATAGATTTAATAAAATTTTTCAGTTGCTCTATATAATTGTGATTTTAGTTTATTTTTGAAATCATTTTAACTAAAACTTTAACCGGTTTATTTGGTCGGGGATTTTTGCAAAAAAATATATTATAGATTTTACAAATTTTAGTGTTTTATTCTTTCTCACCTTAGCATTGTAGTTAAATTATTTCACAGTAGTGTAAAATGGGCTTATTTTGACGTATTTACGTTAAGTAATGTGTCTATATGTTAAAAAACTTATATTTAGAACATAAAGTTGTGGTGAAGAAAGGCACACGGTTTTTGCGTACAATTTAGCTAAATTTTTTTATGCGTAAATGGTAGGTAGGGCCAGAAACCTCCTACTTTTTCACCTAAAACCCCCTATTTTTTCACCTAAAACCTCCTACTTTTATCACAAAATATTCCTACTTTTTGGACCTTAAAAACCATTGGGACCCCTGAAAGTTTACAATTCCTGTACATATTAAACAGTTTAAAAACGAAATTTTTCATTGGACTTCAGAAAATTTGAATAACTGTTGAGAAAAACATAGAAAACGATTGAATAAGTAGCATTATTTAATAAAACCATCATTTTGAGTTTTTCTTTTTTGGAACCAGCTCAAAAAACTGATCTTTAATTAAAAATTATGCATTTTAAACAAAGACGTTTATGTTTATGTTTATTATGATTAACTGTTACATATGTATAATACTACATTTACAGACGTCAATATAAAAATAAATACAAGCACAAAATCCAAACTGATGCAACTAATCTATACTTAGGTTACTATTATAAAATTCAGTCAAATTGTAAAAAGCATTTTTCAATAAAAATGCTTTTAATTTACATTTGAGTTTATTTCCAGGAAGTTTTCTGAGATTTAGCGGAATACAGTTAAATATTTTAGTAGCGACATATATAAAGCTACTGTGTTTTAGATAAACGATAAAAGTTCAAATTGATATCGTTCTTTTGTCGGGTAAAATGATCGTGAACATCCGACCTAACACATTGTTCATCAAATTCTTTAGAATAGATTACACAATTAAGAATAAACATGCATGGAAATGTGGAAATTTGCAATTTCTTAAAAGTATCCTTGCACTCATCTCGATAACCAAGCCCACCTATAATTCATATTGACTTACGTTGAAGTTGAAATATTCTTTTGGCAGATGCCGAGTTGCCCCAAATAATATTGCAATAATTCAAATGAGAGTGAATCAATGCAAAATAAACAGTTCTCAATATAGCTTCTGAAACATTGTCAACTAAACGACACAGGATAAAAATATTCATGTTTAATTTATTGGCCAAATTATTTACATGTTCAACAAAATTTAATTTTGGATCAATAAGTGTGCCCAGAAATTTAACATAATTCAGATTGTCAAAGGTAATATTTTTTAGTGACATAACCATTCTAACCGTTTTAACTTTATTTAGACGTAACTGATTAACTGCACACCATTTATCTACTGAAGCCATCATTTCCTCAGAATCATTTAGCACTACTGCTTCATCGTACCCATTGACAAACACAGTTGCATCATCCGCATATAAAATACTGTTACTTATATTTTTAAGGTTTAGAGGAAATCATTAATAAAAATCAAGAACAGAAGGGGTCCCAAGATTGAACCTTGAGGAACGCCCTTTTCAAGTGGCAATTGTGAAGATAGAACATCTTTCACAGATACCACCTGAGTCCTGTTACTTAAGTAAGACCTTACTAAATTTATACTCAGCTGATCGAAACCATAAGCTTCCAATTTCCTCAATAAAATAGCGTGTGACACACAATCAAATGCGCGGGACATGTCTAGAAATATTGCTCTTTCGAAACAATTCAAAGTATGCTTAACAAAACTACCAACCACATTAATTTACTACTTTTTAATTTAAGTACAATTTCATCTATTGTAATGAGTTAATTATAACATATATATCAAAGTGTATGCTAATATGTGGGGTGGTATTTAGAAAATACTATGTAAGTTAAAATGCATTCTTATGTAACATCCTCTAAAATATATGGATTGCTTAATTGGCACAATCCAGGTATGCCTTCAATGTTTATTCTAAACTATACAATTTGATCGTACACTTGAACTATCAGTGTAAAATACCAATTAAAAATGCCATTTTTAGTGTTAAAATGGAGTTATTCCTTAATACTCTAATAATTTACTAAATGTCTTTTTAGTCAAAACTACTTTCTCTTTCATCTCTTGATTGCGAAGCAAAATGCTTGAAAAATCTCCCACCTTAAGTATAAAATACATTTTTTAAATAAAAGTATAAATCACACCTGAAATTTTAGTATTTTTCATGACTATTTTTAATGATTTAAAGTTATCAATGTACTGAAATGTAGGAAAAAAAAAATTATTGAAAACCAAACGAAAGGTTCCATAAATGGATTGAATACTAGTTTATCATAATTTGTATCATTATCTGTACTGATAACGTAACAATGTTATGCTTTCCTGTACAGCTAACTCATTTCTATTAGAGCTATTTTTAATTACCAATTTATTATTTGATGTTCCTAAAACAAATATACTTCCATCGATTGAGTGTTGAGCTATCGATAAACCGCTTAGCGCATAACAAGTGTGATAAATGTCACGAGGTTTTCCAGGTTTATCCAACAAACCGCCCGCAGAGTATTGACAACATGTTAAAATATATTCCTGTAACGCTCTTTGTTCAAATAATAAATAACTTGGTTCTTTGTTTTCTAAAAAATATTAATGAAACAAGAATTAAAATAAAAATTAAATCTATTTGTGTACCTTTGGAAAGTAAACTATGTATTAAAGGAAACGCACCTCCTTGCCAAAATGAATAACAACCATCCACTAATTTATTTGTTCTACCTTGAAATCCACCTTCATACCTCATTTGCTTATTTACTATCCACCTCTAAAACAAGTTTAATTTGTATTTTTAATAATAATGAGCAATAAAATACATAAAATTGACATTTGAAGTATTATTGATAACTACTACTCAATTAATCAAAACTCGAATTATGTCAACTGTTCATTTATTTATTACTTATTAATAAAACTGAAAATTTTTTTAAAATATGTAATCAATAGAATTTAAATAATTGATGTTTAAAAACAAAGTTTTGTTTAATGTAAGTCAAGTAAACCATATGTATAATTAGAAGTAGACAATTTACATTAGAAATAAATATTCAAGTCAAGTTTAAAAAATATTTACCAATAACGAATCTATATCGCAAAGCTGTCCTTTATTAAGTATTAATAAGGATGCTAATCCACAAAATGCATAGCCGCCATGAGCTTCTAGACCTGGACAGCCGGAAAACCCACCTTCATATGATTGGCAGCTAAAAAAAATACAATATGTTTATTAACTATCAATAATTCCTTCTCAAAATGAATTACTACGATACATCTCTATTTTATGATCTACTATAATTCTTATTTATGTATATATTATTAGTTTAGTACCTTACTACCCATTCAGCTGTTCCTTCAAATAATTTTTCAGTAAAGATATTGGTAAGTGTAGCTACAGCCAATGCACAATAAACTCCTCGTATATCTATTTCTCCACCTCTGTGCATGCAAAATGCTCCTTCTGATGTTTTAACATCACACAAAAATTGTTGTAGTTTATCCCTAAAAAATTCAGTTCTGATTATACAGCACGTTAGTGTCTGTAGTGTTCAATGTTTACAGAATACATATTTAAATGAAATTATCGATACAAGGGCGTAATTTTATATAATCTGCCTAGCCATAAAAATGATGTTACACAAACAAATTGCTTGGCTGTCAAATAATTGTTGCTGTAGTAAGAACTTTCACGTAATTCTGTACAACTCCGTAACATTGCGCAGTTTGGACAGTATTCTTTGTTTCGAAAAAGGGAAATGGACCAAAATTTACCCATGAGTTGAGACTCGATTCAGGACGACTCAAGATCAGGAAGACCGGTTGAGGGAAGAACTGAGGAAACCTTAAGACTTGCTGTACATTTACTGCTGTATGAACGTCAAATGAAAATCCCAGTGCTTGCAAAGGAAGCTGGAAAATCTGAAACTACAATATTCAAGATTGTACACAAAGATTTGGACATGAAAAAAGTATATGCTCGATGGATTCCCTCCTAAAACGAGAGCAGAAACTGATGAGGAAGGAAATTTGTCAAGAACATTTGCACACTTTGATAAAGGATGACAATAGTTTTTTGTGGATTGTCAAAGGCAAGGACCTTCTCACCAAACAGGAATCAATACAGTAGATCCCATAAGGGCTCTCCATCCCTAAAAAAGACAAAAACCGAATCTTCGTTTGAAAAGTTAATGGTGATCGTTTTTGGGACTATGGCACAAGAAACCAACATTACTTGTGAAATTTACGGAAGCACAATTGTACGCTTGACGCAAGCCCTTAAAGCAAAACGACTGGACATGGCGATCAAAATTGCGCTACAACTGCAGGAGCCACAAGGCTCGCCGTGTTCAAGCCATTATTGCAAACTGTGCTTTACCGAATTACTGCATCTACGCAAATTTGCCTCAGATGATGACCTGATACGTACGGTAGCGCCGTTTTTGGAAGTGTAAACGAATGAATTTTTTTATGGAATGCTAGATTAAATGTGTTAGTGTAAATGGTAGTTACATAGAAAAATACATTTTTTTTATAACTATCTTTTCTTTCATAGCTATAAATGCAAATCGCGAAAATTTACCTTTTTCAAAAGAATGCCAAAACTTAAACCCTTAGAACCGGCATAAATAATAATAATATATAAATAAACGCTCAATTGGATTATAAAAAATAGGTATAAAGTAAAAACTGAACCCTGAGCCTCTAGTCGCTATACATGTTTTCATTGTTTCAAGATTTTTGTCTTTATTATCATTAAGTGCGGTATATTAACAATAAAACATCTGGCAACCATAATGCTTACCATAAATCCTAAACTAATTATAAAAATAACAAACTTCTTGTTTAGCAACTCTCATAAATATGCTATATAACTAAATATATAAACTTTTCTAGTTATTTTACGTTAGTTACGTTGACGTTTGTCATTAAAAGTAAAAATTACAAAAAAATGTTTGTAACTTGCGCAGTCACATTTTTAATGCTCTTGGCCTTCCTTTTGGCGAACGTTTCAGGCACTAAAATATAAGGATTTGCACCAAAAATGTATAAAACATCGCCATAGTGATTATTCAAAGTTAGACCTAATTATTGATTAATATTACAATTAATTTTCGTACTATTTTTCTCATCATAAATATTTTACCTATTAATGGCATCGTACGCTTCTCTAGTACCTATAATACATAGTGAACATACAGCTGCATATGTTGTTGCTATATGTGCCATTTGACCTGGTCCTCCACCAAACCCGCCATCTGGACATTGGCATCTGGAAATATTACTAACATAAATGTCACACTAATTATACTGAGTAAAATTTTTAGAATGCAAAATGAACTGTTAAAAATAAATGTTTAAAGAGACAGTAATTACAGATAAATTGCACTATAAACAAAAAATTATATAAATAGATTGATGTATTAATACTATAGTAGCTATGCTACCCACTGCTACAGCTTAATCAGCAGTCTCACACTCTGTGGCACTACATTTGATATCTGTAAGTTTAAATTTTTGTAGCGTTTTTATACCTGCTTACTGTTATCGCTCATATTTCTTCAATAGTACGATTTTTTCAGGTACATACTTTAACTATTTTACAGGAGAAAGTCGCAGTCGTATAAAATTTTACCAACGTACAATACAACACTTTTAATTATCACATGTTATGGTTCACAAGTTCAATTTACAAACTGGATAGTATGTACACACACAATATCCAAAAAGGAACTAGTTAATTAGATAGATAGATTTAAAATAGATGATTTAGAATATTTAGATAAACATCAGAAATGTGTTTAATTACAATTGTTTAAAGCACATGGGATTTTCTGAACATTCTTTAAATAACCGTTAAAAAATCGTAATTGACCAATAAGGTACTTGTTATACAAATTATTGAATGATATAAACAACTATTCTTCTGATATTTGTCCATACGCCTTTTGATCTGTTTTTCTTGATTAAGTTTAGTACTTGTTTGTTATTAACTAATACATCTTGCACTAGGCTTTTGGTGTTAATTTTACTTTACATTTTGGTTTTTATTTACAACTTTGCTGGTTATCGGACTTGATTTAGGCTATTTGGTTTTCTACCTGAAAATTATATATGGTCGACTGCGACAATTTTTATATTTGGATTGGCAGGTTCGGATTTCGAATTTGGTTGATGTAAAATTAAGAAAAATATCATTTGGAGTTAATAAATAGAATACTTTTGTAATGCATTTTACTATAAATGTAAAAAATGTATGTTTAATTACCTCCTTACCTTTATAATGAATGGAATTAGTCACACATTAATTATTCATAAATGAAGACAGCAATACCGACACTAATGATCTATTTAATACAGAGGATTTTTTTATTTATTTATATTACGTTAAGCTTCACCAAGCTTGTACAATAATAAAATTAAATTTCAAAAACTGACACCTAAGTTACAAGAAACTAGAAATTTTATCACATTTTTAAATCAATTTATATCATAAATTCACACTTTAAATATAATTTATGAATGAATAACAAATAAAATATATACGCAAGGTAATAGTTATGACTGTCTCGAGGAACATACAGGTACACTAATAAACTTCTCCTCTCATCAGTAAAAACCTATTTACCATGTCAATAATGTAAAATATCTTCTACTCTCATACTAGTAAATTGCAAATTACCATTGACTATAAACAGAATTCTGTTTATAGTCAATGATATTACGTACTATTTGGATGCTAAGTAAATAGATCATATAACAGGTACTGACATGTATAGACTAGCACGTAATAATAGTTATTTATGTATTCAAGACATAATTAAGAAATTATAGCATGAGGGATGATATCCAACCTACGTGAGGAGACGGACTAGAAGAAGAAGAAGCACGAGGGAATGTTTAAAGCCTGACAAAGGAAGGTTCATTCATTGTAAATCTTTGACTACAGCCGAAGGAATAGTATGGCGATGATTCAATAAATAATAAGATGTCAACAGCCAATAAAATTATAAATTCAATTGAAAATAATCTACAGACCTTTACATACACTGAAATACCAGTGTCGAAAAACAATACACCATACAATCTACGTCATACCACCATTCACCTGGTACTACTGAAAAACCGCCAAACACGGATAAGGTTATAGTATTAAATAATTGCGAAAATTTGACAATTAATTACTATAAATTGTTCCCGAATATTGTTAAATTAATAAAGTTTACTTATTTTTATTTTTGCTGACCACATAGATTTTCCCCAAGAGATGTCTAAATCGTTATTTATGAACCAATTTTCTTTAAAAAACGTCCAAAATCCTCGTTGCCCAATAAGTTAATTTAAAGCATTTTCCTCGATCACATTGATTTTGACTCAGTTATAGTAAGATCGTTATTAGTGCACCGTATCGGTGTCCAATAAGTAAATTTTTTCATTTTCGCGATCATATGGATTTTAACCAAGAAATGTCAAAATCATTATTTATGCTCCAATTTAATTGGAAAAACGTCCCAAAGCGTTTGCCTCGCCGCCCAATAAGTAAATTTTACGTTCTTTCCGTTACCATATAGATTTTGATCAAGAGATGTCAAAATTGTTATTTATGTACCAATTTGGTGGAAAACCGTCCCAAAGTATTTTTCGTGACCAAATACATTTTGATTAAAAAATCAATATTTATGCACCAATTTTGTTGGAACAACGTCTCAAAGCATTGTATCACTTCCCAATGTGCAAATTTAGTGCATTGTCCGTGAGCATTTGGATTTTGGCCAAGATATGTCAAAATAGATATTTATGCGCCAATTGACAAATCCTTTGGAAAAACGTCCCAACGTATTATATATATATATATATATATATATATATATATATATATATATATATATTGCATATAGCACTAAGTAAATTTTATGCATTTTTCGTGGCCATATGCATTTCAGCCAAGAGATGTCATTGATTTTGACCAAGATATGACAAAATCCCTATTAATGTGCTAATTTTGTTAGAAAAACGTCACAAAAAATTGTATCTATGCCCTATAGGGTATATATGTTATTTCCAAAACGTGCGTGGTTTGCGTTCGAATTCCATGTGCCACTTTTAGAATGTGAGTTTCGATATAATCGGGATTGTTGAAACTGCATTGTCAAACGAGATATGTTCATCTGAACTTATTCCACCCTCGTATAACACTTTTAGATGTGACCGTCACCAATAAAAGATGGGATGGTGGTGCTTTGTTAGCTGTGAAAAATTTAATAATTGGTAATTTAATAGATACTAGCGAATTAAGTAATTTACTTCCAAATATAGACTTAATTGAATGCAAATGTGATTTAAAATCTCTTAATTTATATGTGTTCTTCCTGATGTTAATATCAGTGTGTACAAAACATTTTTTGATGAATTTGAGCGTATACGTTACTGCTTTAACCGTTTGTTAATTATAGGAGATTTTAATATACCTAAATTCATTGATAGTGATGAAACTGATACCAAGTACAGTTTAATGAATAGTTTTTTTAATATACTTAAATTAGAACAATACAATTCAATTGTCAATAAAAATGAACGTTTACTTGATTTAATATTTAGCAATGTAGATTGTAACGTTTTGTACGATAACTGTCCAATAATCAAAGAAAACAAACACCATCCTGCACTAACCATTATCCCACATTTACACATACAAAAATTACAATTTCCAATTAGTTCTAAGTCTAACACCAAATCTTATAATTTTAAGAAATGTTACTTTATATGTCTATTCTATATGATACAATGCTTAGAATCGATTGGTCCTTCTTGCACCAATATCTTGACGTCAATGCAGCATGTACTAAATTCTATGAGGTAATATTCAATTTATTTGATGAGTTTGTACCTAGATACCACAAACATAATAAACAATATCCAAAATGGTTTAATGCTGATATCATAAATAAAATATTAAATTAAAAACTAAATATTTCGAAAGAATTAAACAGTTTCATCTCTCTACTGATAAAAACGAATATAAAAGTCTTAGAAAGTTAGTTTAGCAACAAATTCGATCATCTTATAATTCCTATCTATCGACTATTGAGCACAGGTTATTTACCAATCCTAAACAGTTTTGGCCATACATTCATTCGAAAAGAAATAACTCGAGAATTCCCGGTGTTATGAGATTGCAAAGATGTATTTGCATTACCTTTATGCATTATTTTTAACTTATCTCTAGAAACAAATTGCTTCCTAGATGTTTGGAAAATTAGCAAAATCTGCCCAGTTTTAAAGAGCGGCGATCCAGCAGAGATATCTAATTACACGCCGATAACTATTTTATCAAATTTTTCAAAGGTATTTGAAATAGTCCTTTATGACCATATATATGCTCAAGTAAAAAATTATATATCACTACGTGATCATGGCTTTATGCAAAATAGGTCAACTGTAACCAACTGGCCTGCTTTTCAGATTATGCATTGTGTCTTAGATAATCGTAGCCAAGTCGATGTACTTTATACTGATTTTTGTAAAGCATTTGATAAGATTAATTATTCCCTCCTAATTAATAAATTACGAAATGTTGGTTTCAGTGAACTGCTTCTTTCTCTATTTTTCTTCTATTTAACTGATGGTTTACAGTATGTGTGTTTTAAGGATCAAACCTGGGTCCACTGTTATTTTTATTATTTATTAATGACATCACTAGTATAATTTTACGCAATCACCTTCTATTTTCTGATGACCTTAAAATTTATTGTGAAATCACTTCTCTGAAGGATTGTCTAGCCTTTCAAGAACAATTAACGGCCATTTATAACACGTGTCTAAGCAATTGCTTGAATTTGAATATTTCCAAATGTAATATTATCGTATAGTAAAAAACGGAACTTATTTTACTACGACTATTTAATAGATTCGTTTCCCTTATCCCGGGTCTCGCATACTAAAGATCTTGGTGTAACTTTTGATCAACATCTAAGTTTTTTGAGTCATATTCAATCCATATGTTTAGATGCAAAAAGAATGCTTGGATTCATCATTAGAAATACCAAATCGTTTCATTATACTCAAACCATTTTTTCGCTATATTTTTCTTAGTTCTGCTAAAACTTGAGTACTGTAATCTTATATGGTATCCTATCTATAATAAACACATAAATATGATGGAAAATGTTCAAAGAAAATTTTTAAAATATGCTTCTTTTAAGATTAGTGGTATTTATACAGAAAGGGGTTATCCTCACGAATATCTCCTAGGTCAATTTCAACTTTCATCATTAGAACACAGGCGTAAATCCAGCAGCATTACATTTTTATACGGCCTACTTAACAATCGAATTGACTGTCCTTGTCTTTTATCATCCCTTAACTTTTCCGTACCTAATCGCTTATCAAGATTCCCTATAACCTTCGTTAATCCTATTCCAAAGACGAACTCATTATTAAAAACACCTACTTATATAATGTCTTTAAATTTCAATACTATAAATGCAAATATTGACATAAATATTTCTACGCTTGTCGATCTATTGAGGAATATCACATAACGCAATCATTTACGTTTTTTTTTTCTGGTTTAATTTTTCTCTTTCCTCACAAAATTGATGTATATTAAACAATGTTGTTTAGTTACCGTCCAAATTATGTTTTTAGTTGCAGTTAATCATATAGTTAGTTACACTTATGTATTTAATTCAGTTGTATTTGTTCTATAATTGGATATTTTTCTGTTGAACAATGAAGTATTATTATTATTATTATTATTGGTCGTTTGCAGATGACAAATTCTATCAGCAGATAAAAAATAATAGAAGACAAACAAAGTCAATTCGGTTGTTAAGTAGGCCATATAAAAATGTAATGCTGCTGCATTTACGCCTGTGTTCTAATGTCGAAAGTTGAAATTGACCTAGGAGATAGATATTCGTGAGGATAAAAGAAGCATATTTCAAAAATTTTCGCTGAACATTTTCCATCATATTTATGCGTTTATTATAGATAGGATACCATATAAGATTACAGTACTTTATTCATATTGCTGATTCAATGCCTTCACAAAAAAAATCATCCAATTAATTATTTTAATAACACTCAAAACAAAAATGCTGCTTCTTTCTGTTTTATCGAATTATGCGACATTGTCAATAGCATCAATAATAGCACCTGCAAAGACCATTTTGGTTTAACTGCAGATGTTATAAAAACTTTAATTAATGTCATCATTACACCTTTAACGAACGTTATAAATGCGTGTATACGTGAGTCAATTTATCCCAAAGATGTAACAATTTTAAGATTGTTCCTCTGCATAAAGAGAATGATAAGGATAATCTCACAAACTTTCGACCTCTGTCACATGTTCTTAGTGTTTTCTAAAATATATGAAAAAGTATCAAAAAATCCAATTATTAATAATTTTGAAACCTGTAACTTATCTTTTTCTAACCAACACAGATTTCATTGCGTTGCAAATTTTTTGGATTTAACTAAGGCGTTCGATTGTGTTATCTTACCATTTTATTAAGTAAATGTAATAAATACAACATAGAAGTGTTCTGTTATTAAAATCATATTTAAGTGACCGTACGCAATACGTTCATTACAACGACTCAAATTCCGATTTTGAGTTTAAATAAGTCCGATGTACCACTGGGTTCGGTACTATGGCCTGTGCTCTTCCCGATTTATTGATATTTCTACCTTATCCTCAATGCTCATGACACGACTTTATTACAAAAATGTAATATAACATGATAAAAGATGATCATACTTATTTTAATGAGGTACAAAAATGGTGAATTGACAATAGATTAACTATAAACAAACCTAAACCCAAAAATAATTATTAATCCGAAACCGAGTTAATTGGAACATTATAGTCGTTTAGCTATCAAATTATCAAAAGATTGTTTTTCACTGAGATTATTAGCGCCAGTAGTATCTCATGATGGTGCAATTACTGTGTATTTTGCCATTATGAGCAATGCGATCACTGCTTGGGGCACTTCTCTACAATGAAGAGGATTTTGGGACTTCAAAGACGTGTGATTAGAATCATATCTGCATTACGTAGTAGAGAATGCACACATATTCAAAGAACTGTACTAACACTTCCTTGTATATATATTGAATTGTATACTATATGTAAGAACTAATTTTGTCACCTACCAGTCATTTAAAGGTATTCATCACCATTATACTAGATATTATGATTTAAATGTTAAACAAAGACATCTTATGATTTCCAAAAATGGTACTAACTATTATGGAATTAAGCTTTATAATAATTTAACACCAAATCTGAGATTACTACCAACAAATAAATTAAAAATAGTTGTTACTAATTATCTTAAATGTACCATTTTACAGTATATTCCTAATGGAAAATCGACACTTTGTTGATGTTCAATGATGATGATCAGGCAGAATAAACTTTCTGTGACATATTTAAACAAAATAAATACATAAAATCTTATTTTATTTACTTATTATAATTTTAGTGCATCTTGTATTTATTTATATTGTCCACATTTTATCTTCACATTATACAGTGCGCTCAGAAAGTAATAGACAAATTCATTATTTTCGAAATCGATAATGTGTGGACAAAATCCTGCGACACGTTGATTTTTTATTTTGATTCCGGACTTTATGCTGTGTCGCACATGTAGATGGCGCTGCGTACTTTCCGGATATGACGTCAAAGTTATATATTTTTAAATGGCAACCCTGTATGTTTTTCACGTAAACCGATGCAACTCTTTCTCCTGAGTTCACAAATGACCTATTTATTGGGATTATTTGAAACAGTATGCGCGATATTAATTATTAAATGGGTCATAATTCGAAACGTGGCGAGGTGTTAGTCAAGAATAAAACTGGTGTGATTGAAATGTAAGTTTTTGTTAAAAAAACAAGCAACTAGGTAACTCGATATAGAGTTAGTTTTTATTTTCAAGCGGCCGAAAACCGCACACTTATGTATCATTACAGGTAGACTTGAAGTACGTATTTTTGTTACCGGAAAACAAAAACCCTTTCAAGTCTTATTTTATATTTGTTTTCGTTCAGTTTATGTTTATTTTAATAAATGTTGTGCACTGTTTACTACCCAGATTCTTAATTTAACGCAAACATTGACAACACTAACACTGCATCACTTTTCGAATTATGCCACATTTAATAATTAATATCGCGCATACTGTTTCAAATAATCCCAATAAATAGGGCATTTTAGAAAACTCAGGGGAAAGAGCTGCATCGATTTCCACGAAGAACATACAGGGTTGCCATTTAAAAACATGAACTTTGACGTCATATCCGGAAAGTGCGCAGCGCCATCTCATGTGCGACACAGAATAAAGTCCGGAATCAAAATAAAAAATCGAGGTGTCGCAGGATTTTGACCACAAATTAAAGATTTCGAAAATAATAAATTTATCCGTTACTTTCTGAGTGCACTGTATATTATAGATAAATAAATATGATTATTATCACTGTTCATCAACGATATAACAAATTCATTATCATGCTCTTACATTATATGCCGATGATGTCTCTGCAATTGCAAGTAGTTCTAATATAGAAGATCTAAGCATAAATGCTTCAAATTGTTTCATATTAATGCATGGATTGACAGGTACAATGTGTCATAATTAGAGCTAGGATTTCTATGTTTTTTTTGCTTACAGTAATTATATGCAAAGTGAAGTATAAACATGTTTTATGAGTATGTGCACCACATATGTGAATTAGAAAGTGCATATAAATGCATATTTTAATGATTTTTCTAAATGCATGCATATTTCGTAATATTTTAATGTTAGTGCATATTTTGTACGTTTTTGCTCGCGTTTTTGCATTTTACAGTTACTTTTGCATGTGATTTAAAAACGACTATTTAAAAAATTCTTCTTTTAAAATTTATTTTGTGTTTATTTTTAACATGGGAATTACCAAGAGGATTTATTTTTACATTCGGAAGTATTTACAGATTATTCATCCTCTGAGTATTAAGTATGCTATTGTCCTATTGTTAATAACTGGAGGATTATACCTTTTAGGTATACAGCTTTCATAAATATTTCTTGGAACATCCTACCTGCCTGTAACTGTTGTACTTGTTATTGTAATTTACATAGTTGAGTTCAGAACTTTGTGTCCTAAGGATGGGAAAAGAAAAGCGATCCGTTTCTGTAACTCTACGAAGTTACGTTCGCGAATTCGAGGTTTTTACGACCGACGATAAAATATTATTTTGTACAGTGTGTGAGGATAAAGTTAGTGCAAACAAGCGGTTTCAAGCAACACAACACATTCACACATTAAAACGACAAAAGTGTGTGGGTTTAAAAACTAAAAAACAATCTCTGTTGCCAAGATGTCTTAATAATTTAAGTAGTGCTAGTAATAAATCTGCGGAATTTAATAAAAAACGGTGTAGTGCGTTAGTGGCTGCGGACATTCCATTAAGCAAGATTAACCACCCCGCATTTCGAAGTTTTTTAGAAGAAATTTCAAAAACCCCTATGCCTGATGAATCTACTCTTAGAAAAAATTACTTACCCAACTTGTACCATGATACCATCCAATTAATTAGAAGAGCTATAGGTGACAATTATATTTGGGTTTCGATTGATGAAGCTACAAACAGCGTTGGCAGGTATGTAGAAACTTAATTATTGTTTTGTTAGATTAAATGGCTGATGTACTAATACGAAGGTTTTACGAAATCAAGAATATTTCTTTGTCGAATTTCACCTATACTCGTTTTTAAAATGTATTGTTCTTTAAATAATGATTTAAGTTTGTTGTTGCAACTAAAGATTTATTCTAGTAAAAATTTATTTTCAGATACGTTGCTAACGTTATAATAGGCATTTTAACTGGAGAGGCGCATACCAGTTCATATCTTTTAACCATGGATGTTTTTGAAAATACAAATAATTCAGCAATTGCAAAATTGTTTAATGATTCCATGGCTCTTTTGTGGCCCCAGGGTGTTCAGTACGAGAAAGTGTTCCTTTTTGTTACTGATGCAGTACCTTACATGCTCAAGGCTGGAGCAGGCCTTCAAGTCTTATACTCGAAGATGATTCATCTCACCTGCCTGGCACATGGATTACACACAATCGCGGGAAGTACATCCAAAAGTGAATAATTTAATTTCAAACGTTAAGAAAGTCTTTCGTAAAGCTCCACATCATATACAGACATTTAATGAAATAGCACACCAAATACCACTGCCCCCAGAGCCTGTAATAACAAGATGGAGTACCTGGCTGTCTGCAGCAGAATATTATTCAAATTACTTTGATACAATTAAAGAAATTGTAAACATATTTAACAAAGATGATGCACTTTATATACAAAATGCACAAGACGCAGTTAATGCGAAAGGAATTAAAGAAGAACTGCTGTTTGCTTTTTCAAATTTTGTTTGTTTGTCAAAAATCGCAAGATGAACTGAAAAAATATAGTATAGTCAAATTGAACAATTATAAAAACGCTCCAGTTACATCTTGCGATGTTGAAAGGAGTTTTTCCAAGTATAAAAATATTTTTACAGACAATCGACAAAGTTTTACTTTTGATAATTTAAAAATGTATATAATTGTAAATAGTAATTCATTTAATATATAGGCTAAATTTATTTTGTAAAGTTGTATTATCTTTTT
Organism: Vesta saturnalis; assembly: GCA_036346205.1. Classification (NCBI taxonomy): domain Eukaryota; kingdom Metazoa; phylum Arthropoda; class Insecta; order Coleoptera; family Lampyridae; genus Vesta; species Vesta saturnalis. The sequence continues at coordinate 1,398,334 of JARFJB010001233.1, read as the reverse complement.
TAAATAAAATAAATTAATGTGATTATTTTTATTTTTTGATTTCTTTTTCCGAACTGCAAAACGCATATTTCTATAACACATTGCTTTTAATGCATATATCTCCAATTTTAAGGGCACATTTAAGTGCATATTTCAGCACTTTATAGTGCATAAGATTATTTTTATTTTTTGATTTCTTTTTCCGAACTGCAAAACGCATATTTTCTATAACACATTGCTTTTAATGCATATATCTCCAATTTTAAGGGCACATTTAAGTGCATATTTCAGCACTTTATAGTGCATAAGTGCATGCATATTTTGGCATTTTTAAGTGCATACAAATCCTAGCCCTAGTCATAATAATACAGCAAAATTTCTATGTATGACAAATTAGACAAAAATTTAAATTGAGAATCTCATGTAAATAAACTTAGTAGTTTAAATTTTTTCGTGCTTCAATTGAGAGAGGTTACAAATTGGAACACACTTAAAACTTATTACTTTTCATGGATAAACTCTATAAGCTATTGAATATTATACTGGGTCAATGGACATAAAGTACCTAATAAAAAATTACTCAAAAATGCATTGTTAGGTTCATGTTTAGAAGGATTCATGTAAACAGGTTTTCATTAAGTACTCTATACCAACTGTATATTGTTTATATGTTGTTGAAGTAGTACATTATGTAAGAAAAATATGAATAATTTTATGATCTGGAAATTTACCATAAACAAATTGGCTTTTTATTCTTTACATAAATATAATTGAAATAGGCGCGAAATAACGTTTAGGATTGCTACAGTATTTACGAAAAATACGGCTCTATTAAACCCATGTGATTGTTAAAACTTTAACTTTAAAAAATTATAAAGCAAACGTAAACCTTTTGTCTAAGGAGTGGACCCGAACAGGTATACATTGTTGCAATAACGATGAATTCATAGAGAACTAATAAAATATTTGTTTAAGTATAAACGGCTCGCGACAATAATAAAACTGATTTGATAAATAAATATTAAATAACATTGAAATAACTATAACTCGAAAAGCTAAACAAAAAATAAATAAAATAAATAAATAAATAAATAAAATAAAAAAAATAAATAAATAACAATTGAATCGTTTGGTCGCTAATAAATACCAGCAAGTCCGGTGAGGGGCGCTAAACCAGGAATCGCGTATAGAGCAGTATGGTTGAAACGCGTGGTGTGATTGAAAGGTAGGTAAGAAAGAAAAAAAATGTACATTTTTGAGATTCATACAGTAAGTATACGATCCATTATTTATATCTATCTATTATGTCGTGACAGTAGACATAACTGTCCGGTAGTAGGACGATACCGTTAGTAGGGAATGCTACATCGTCCGGGGCACGATTTCGCCAGTAACCGGTCTGCTCGCTAGGGTATTACTCAAGAAAACAATACAATTGCCTCGGATCGACCTGGCTACAAGGGGCGGTCAAGGTCGAAAGAGACAGGCCCCGTTTCTGACGACTGTGCAAGGAACGAATGGCGAGTCGGTACGTGGAATGTTAGAAGAATTTGAAGTTTCGAATGTAATGTATGAAAGACACCTTGATATTCTGTGTGTATCGGAGACAAAGCGCAAAGGAAAGGATGCAGTGGAGATGGAGGATGCAGCCTGGCACTATGGTCAGGAGTTGAGACGGAAGTGCATGGCGCAAAAGGAGTTGGGGTGATCATAAGTGAAAGAGCGAAAAGATGTGTTAAACAGTACGAATTAGTATCTCCCCGGGTAATATGGGTTAGAATGAAAGTGGAGTTTCGAAGAATTTTTCTTATTGCATGCTATGCACCGGTGAATGGAGAAAGAGGCCAGGAGCGTGAGAACTTCTGGAATGAAGTGGAGAACGTGTTGAACGTATGTAAGCCAAACGAAAGAGTGATTATATTGGGGGATATGAACGGATGGGTGGGTGTACAGAGAGAACATAGTGGACGCGTTTTAGGAAAGTTCGGAGACCAAAGAATCAATGAGAATGGTGAACACCTGCTGAACATCTGTGTGGAGAGAAGCCTGTTTGTATCCAATACGTGGTTTAAACATAAAAATGTGCATATGTATACATGGCAAAGAGGTGAATCTAAAAGTATGATAGACTTGATAATGTATGATGAACGGCTTAGAAACCTGGTGAAAGACACAAAAGTAATGTGCGGAGCGGAGTGTGGATCGGACCACTTTTTGGTTGTATCGAGAGTGTGTTTAGGGCAAAAGTGGGTGTGGAGAAGGAAAGCAAACGTAGTGCGAACGTCCAGAATTAGAGTTGACAAACTAGTGGATAATGGTGCGAGAATGAAATACGCAGATGCTGTGAATAAAGAGTTGAATGTGAACGAAGCAGTGTGGAACGAACAAATAAAAGACACTGACGTTGAAAGTGCATGGATAAGCTTGAAAAACTCTGTTGTCAATTGCGCCGTGCGAATATGTGGAAGAGTGATTGTAGGTAGACAGAAAAAATGTGCTTCGTGGAATGAGTCGGTAAAAAAGACAGTAAGAAAAAAGATGCGTACATGGCAATAATTGCTGCAAAAAATGAGACTGAGAAGAAACGATTGTATGAGGTGTACAGATTAAGAAACAAAGAAGCGAAGGAGGCAGTGAGAGGAAGTGATGGCTGTGGAAGGAGAGAAAATGCAGAATGATTTTGAGGGAAACAAAAAACTCTTCTGGAAATGGGTCAAAAATACAAAACGTGGCCCAAAACAGAACGCTGCAGGAGTGATGAATGAAAGAAACGAAATAGTATGGGACGAAATGTGACAAAATGCTGGCAAGAGTATTTCGGAAAGCTGTACAGTAGTGAGGAACGTAAGACTGAAGGGTTAAATAAGGAGAATATAGAAGAAATGATGAATGAAACTGAGAAGGATATTGGAATAAATGAGGTAGAGAAAACGGTAGGACGGTTGAAAAACGGCAAGGGAGCAGGCGTAGATGAAATCACTGGTGAAATGCTCAAGTATGGTGGTACAAAGCTTATACGAAGATTGCGTGAATTATTCAATGTATGCCTTATGTGTGGAAAAGTGCCGAGTGATTGGAAGAGCGCGATCATTGTACCATTGTATAAGGGTAAGGGGAACAAGAGTGATTGTAAGAACTACAGAGGAATAAGCTTGCTCAGCGTACCTGGTAAAGTATTTGGAAGAATACTGATTGATAGAGTACGAGAAACTACACAATCTAAGATGTGGGATGTGCAAGGTGGCTTCATGCCAGGGAGAGGATGTGTCAATCAGATGGTTGCTCTCCAGCAGGTGATCGAAAAGTGTTTAAAGGTAAAAAGGAAGCTGTACTGTGTGTTTGTAGATCTGGAGAAAGCATATGACAGAGTGAATAGAGAGAAGCTGTGGGAAATATTAAATGAATGTGGGATAAATAAAGGTCTAATAAATGGAATAAGGGCAGTATACAACGGTAGTCAGGCATGTGTTAGGGTGCGAGCAGGTGTGAGTGAATACTTTAATATTGAGCAAGGAGTGCGACAAGGCTGTGTGATGTCACCGTGGTTGTTCAATGTATACATGGATAAATGTCTTAGACAAGAATGTAATGATACAAATGGTGTAATGGTTGGTGATGTAAATGTATGACTCCTGGTGTATGCAGATGACAGTCTTATTAAGTGACAGAGCGGATGAGCTGCAAACCGCTCTGAGGAAGTTTGATACAGTCTGTGAGAGCATGGACCTAAAGGTAAACGTGAACAAAACTAAGATTGTGGTGTTCAATCGGGAAGGTGGAAAGGAGAGTAGAGTATTTACTCTGCAAGATGAAATTGTGGAGCAAGTGGATGAGCTGGTATATCTCGGTAGAATGTTTACTGCAGATGGTACAATTGAGAGCGAGATTGGACGAAGGGTCAATGCTGGAAGGAAAGTGATTGGAAGTATGTGGACAATAATGAGAAATGAAAGCACGAGCCTAGCTGCGAAACGAGCAATCTATAATGGCGTATTCGTCCCATCAGTACTGTATGGAAGTGAGACATGGGTATGTCAAAAAAAGCACGAGGGCGGAGAAGACAATATGGATAAAATGGTTACCAATTATTCAACTAAACGTAAGATCTTGCGTTGGCCACATGCCATGTTTTACAACATCCTGGACGTAGCTGCCTTAGCAGCTTACATTATCTACTCAGAAAATAACCCTGCCACTACCAGGTCAACCCGTAGCAGACGAACTTTCTTAGGAGATCTGGGAAAGCAATTATCGATGCCCGCAATTGAGTTGCCTTCAAAAAACCCGACCTTTTTGAAGCATTTTGCAACCAGATCTGGGATAGAGGCAATATTAGGACATCCATTTGCGGTTCTTTCAAATCCTATAGCGGTAGCAACACCAAGGGATGCGTCTGGCAGACCTAAGCACGTAGGCAACTGGTTTCTCTGTCGTTCAACAGCTTCGTTCCAAAGAAAAACGCGGAAATGCTGTGTAGAATGCAATTGGCCAGTTTGTAACGAGCATTCCGAATCCATTACAAAATGTTTGGAATGCACTGTATAAATAATGTTGTAAACATTTTTTTTACCATAAATTGTACTCTAAATACTTTTATTTCCCTTATCTACATAATATTTTATATAGTAAATAAATACTCATAAGCTATTTTCGTGCAAATTAAAGTAGGTACCCCGGTACCTTATGCATGTGTTTGAGCTATAAAATTATATTTTGGTGTAAATTTAATTTTTTGGTATATGAACATCGCTGTTTTTAATTATAATCGACTTAAAATAGATTGCTTTAGGATAAATATGAGTACAAGATATTTATTTAAACGAAAATGAAAACGCAAATGGTACCCGGGTCCCTTACTATGTGCATAAAGGTTAATTAATTACAATATATTTTCTGTGTAAAACAGAATTCTCTAGCGGCTTAAAGACAAAAGTGCTGGACTGGAAGTTAAAATGCACGGGTTTGATACTCCCGTCAGAAAATTGTTTTTAATTAATATGTGGCCAGAACAACTTGGTTATGCCTTTATCATAGTGTGTTACCAAATAGACAAATGCTTCGCAATATGAATATTATCAACTTAACTATTTATTCTTTCTTACATTAAATATAGAAAATACATGTAATCAGTTAAGTATACACGTATACAAATTTTTATGTTGTAAAAAATTAATAACAAGCACTTTAGCTGGCTAAAGGAGGGGGCACGTTTTAAATGTAAAATACCTTTCGGTCAGAATTTAACCAAATTTTGATATGTTCTAGAATTTGACCAATTGATCAAATGTCTTCATTGCCCGAAAGCTCAAAGCTCAACAGTTTTTGATATACAGGGTCTGCAATATCACTATTTGATACTTTCAATATATCATAAAATGGACATTTTTGCCAATATTAACGCAAAACTTAGTGAAATGTAATTTTTGTGCTACTGGTTACAACCTTTTCTTTACTTTCATTATTTTGTACATACACCTGATATACAGGGTGAGACCAAATATATGTATCTGAAAAGAATTATACGGTGGTATTGTTTTGATATTTTAGTGAATGGAAGTTAACACACACATATATATATATATATATATATATATATATATATATATATATGTCCATTTAAATTATTATTGCAAGTTAAGTCCCTGGACGTCCGTTATACAGAGTGTTTCATTTCTTTAATAGATTTAATTGAGTATTATTATACTTCCTAGTTAATCTTCTGATAACTTAATTGAAATGTCTATATTAAAATAAACTATTTGCTAACTGTATATACCTACATAATAGTCACGATGTGTTTATACTGATACTGGGTGTCCAAGTACAAAGGACCAAAGCGATATCTTAAACTTCATATAGGTACGAAAAAAACCGTTAACATAAAAAATCCCTTGCAATTGGATGTCGTTGCAAAATACAAAGCTTTTGGAGATAGACAGATAGAAAGGTTAGATGTGCTTCATTTATTATGCTCACTATTTTCTAATAAAGTTATATTTAGTATTTACTTATTCGTTTAAACCAAAACCGTAATGTGGTATTGCGCTTTTTCTTCTGCTTTTATTCGTACAACTAGATTTTTTTCTGATTTTGCACTTTTCTTTCCGTTTTTCATACTACAATTATTATTTTTTTCTATTCCCAAACTTATAAAATAGCAATATAGTAGGTGGCTATGAAACGTCAAAAATTAATCCACTAATTAAGTGATATTGTTGATGCTTAGTTGCAAATCTACCTTTTGAATTAAAATCGTTGAAGAGTTTATGTGAAAAATGAATCGAATTTTGCTTGTGGAAATGCTTTAGTTCCTAGGGTTATGGTGAAAATAAGTGGTGAGGTAAATGCAAGAAAGCAGGAAATTGTGATTGCACGTCGCCGCGAAGCAAATCTACCAGAGCGGGTCTGAAATATTTCTATTGTAAGGGAAATTCAAGCAATAGACAATAACCCAAAGACAAGAATGTAATGATACAAATGGTGTAATGGTTGGTGATGTAAATGTATGACTCCTGGTGTATGCAGATGACACAGTCTTATTAAGTGACAGTGCGGATGAGCTGCAAACCGCTCTGAGGAAGTTTGATACAGTCTGTGAGAGCATGGACCTAAAGGTAAACGTGAACAAAACTAAGATTGTGGTGTTCAATCGGGAAGGTGGAAAGGAGAGTAGAGTATTTACTCTGCAAGATGAATGAATGAATGGAGCAAGTGGACGAGCTGGTATATCTCGGTAGAATGTTTACTGCAGATGGTACAATTGAGAGCGAGATTGGACGAAGGGTCAATGCTGGAAGGAAAGTGATTGGAAGTATGTGGACAATAATGAGAAATGAAAGCACGAGCCTAGCTGCGAAACGAGCAATCTATAATGGCGTATTCGTCCCATCAGTACTGTATGGAAGTGAGACATGGGTATGTCAAAAAAAGCACGAAAGAAAAATAAATGCCGTGGGTATGAGATTTCTGAGAAGCGCATGTGGTAAAACGAGAAGGGACAAGATAAAAAATGAATGCATAATGAGGGAGTGTGGTGAGGAAAAGACGATGATGGATAGATATAAAAGTTGTACATTACGTTGGTTTGGTCACATTTAGAGAATGAACAACGCAAGATTAACGAAACAAATATATGTGGGTGAGGTTAGGGAAAGGCGGGCCTGGTAGGCCGCGTAAAACTTGGCTGAATGTAGTAGAATCTATGATAAAGGAAAGAAAGATAAGGAGTTCTAAAAACAAAAGGGCATGTCAGAGACTATGTATGAATCTTGCGGAAGCTAGGGAGGTGTGTGGAGATAGGAAAGCATGGCGAAAGATTGTGAATGAAAAATAAATAAGAGGCAGGGATTGTTTTGCCTACCCCACAAGGGAATGGCGTGAAGGTTAAGTTAAGTTAAGTTAACATAAATATAATCCTCGCCAGGAGTGTTTACCGCTACTTCTTCACATATGGTGTATATGAAAACATGAGTCACAATTATTTTCGTTATAATGAAATCTGATTAGAAAATATACCCCGACGGCAGCATTTAAAGCTGCAGAAATCCAAAATACTTTAACTTATGTATAGTGATTTATTTTGTAAAAATTAGATAATGTTGATTATCGTAATGACAACAGTTGAAAAACAATATCCTGTAAATGGAGGTTATGAAGTATTAGTCACATTGATTTTGTGTTTATAGGTTTACTCTTTCTACTACATTTGCTTATTCAATACCATACGTCGATTTCGTCAAATGCACTACGAATGTTCACCAACCTTATTTAATTCACTGTTTTATATGAGAAGACAGTATAAACAAATTAGATGGCTAAATTCATAAATTAATGATGTAGCGGTAAACACTCCTCGGGAGGATAACATCACTGATCTCAAATAAAATTATATTCATTGATTTATAATTTTAGTAGTAGTATAGTTCTATTACAATAATAATCTACTGTAGAAATTCAGCAATTAACATTGCATGCACGATATTTTTAATTATTACTTAATCCCTTTTGACAGTTGACGATACATACCCATAAATGTTTTATGCGAGTAAATAAATTATTATTATAACATTTTCAAACAGTTTGGCTTAGATATTGTGGAACATTCAAATTTATTATGATCGGAACAGATATTAATATTGTACCACGTTTACTGGAAATATTTTTATAATTAACAAGTAATTTATGATCATTTTCCAGTATTATAAATTATAGGTTATCCTAACAAAAATTGAATGTTATTACCTTTTAATAAAATCTACTAAGGAACTTTTTAAGTCATCAGGTAATTTAACTTCTAAGAGAGATAAGCTGTGTAAAATCCAGTAGCATATCCATGTACGACTTGCATCCAAAGTCTATAACACATAATTATTTAAAATCAGTAATATGCACAATTCATATTACTTTATATCCTGGTGGCAAAAACATTAGCCAATGTTTTAATGCTTGTACATGTTCCCATCTTAATAATTTAGGTAAACTACTATCTATATCACGTCTCAATTTAAAGCTTCTAAAGATTTCCTGTACTGTTCTTTCAACTTGTATCTAAAATAAGGTTAAGTTGTATATAAAAAAAGCATGCAAATAGTAGAGCTAGTGTAAAGAAAACGTGGGTTTTTAATACTTTGTAAAACTTTAATTTACCTGTTCTTCCGATGTGATTGTTATATGGTTCTCTTCATTAAATCTTTCCTTTTGTACCTCTTCAAAACTTCGTATCTTAGCAGCCATTGGTACAATTAATTCCAAAACATAAAGGTCAATTTACAGTACAAACGTAAAACGTAATAAATCGAAAATCATTCGTGGTTTATACATTTGGTTTGGTTTGGCGATTTATGACGTCATTGCAATGGGATAACTTTTTGGTTAACTTTTAATTCAGGAACATTTTAAATTTTAGTATTTAAATACAGCCCAGAAATGACTATTATATCCAACATTCTCTAAAATTCGAATAATCAAAAAACACTTCGAAAAAGATAATGTAGTCTTCTTGTGTACGGACGCATTAGAAAAGGACAAGAAAATCAACGTGTTTCACGCTCTTCCTAAGGGGAGAGCATAAATTTCTTGAACATTATAATACGATAAAAACTCTTAAGGCGGATTCTCGCTCGTACGCAGAAATACGTACCGTAAAAGAACGTGCCGCTACGTAGCGTGGAAAGTCGTAAAAATGCATAGAAATACGGAACCAAAGTACACCGTTCCCGCTTGTTCGCAGTTGGCAGTAAGCCGCTCGAAGTTCTCTGTGTTTATCTTTACGCGTTGAAAGGTTGATTTGAGGTTAAAAGTGAATAAAAACAAGTGCCCATAATTTTAAATCGTTTGAATACAAAACATCACGCTGCGGCCAAAGTTGAATTTGTACAAACTATTACGTTGCTGCGACCGACAGACAACCGCTGCGGGCTGCGTAATGTAGTTTGCGAGCGATGCGAAACCGCACCATTCAAACACACGGAATTCAACTTTCTGCGCCAGCGAGTTTCTGAGGCATCAGCGTTCTGCATACGAGCGAGAATCCTCCTTTATGATGTATTTATAAAGCTTTCCTATTTTTTATAGAACACACAGCCATCCTTAAGGGTTCCCGCCAACCATACATTGTAGGTATGTACGCATGGTTAGATTGAGGAACAGGATTATTCCAGATAGGAACGAAGTTGGGGTTCTAAAGAGAAATTACTACCCGACTCCCAAGCATACTTATGGCTAACTAGCCGCACATGATGTGCACCTACACTCGAAGTAATTATCATAGAGACATTTGTGAATGAGAAAAAAACCCTGAATGGGAATGAAAAGTATTTATATTTAATGGTTTCTAAATCATAGATAATTAAAATTTTACAAATTAAAAACGCCATAAGGTGTGGGAATAAGACTTAAGTTCTGCTTATGCAACGGTGTAGAAACGATGGATCAGATATTTATAATGATCGGAATGCCCGCAGAACAAAAACAAAATCGCGACCGATTAGTATACGTGGGCGCATAGCCATATAATTGGTCAAAACATAGCTGCAAAGAAATTTGAACACTGCCGAGGCGTAATCTATCAGATTATTATAACCTATCTTCCTAATTGTTATAACATAATGAGCGTAGGCCCAACTCATAATTAAACTTTCCCGTACTGATATTTGAAACTCATAAATGATTTCATATACCTATGCTTCCAAATATCTACAAGACTCATCAAGACATTTATTAATTCTCAATCCATTGAACCAGCAAGCGATACGTTTAAATCTTGGATTTCGAGGTAATTCTTATACTATGCTGAACTATCAAAAAAGAACCACTCGTTGTAGAAATGTACAATGTATTGTTGCGGGTACTATGGACTTTTAATCGGGGGTCACGTGACCCGCCCCTTCCTCCACGTGGCTACGCCCTCTTCCAACTGACTAGTCCTGCGCGCGCATACAGCCTCAAGCTGAGAGCGGTGATTGGAGAGCCTAAGGGTACGCCACGCCCCCTGGTTTCTGATTAGTCTCTAGACTCCTTCCAGCCTTCAGGTCTGGTTGGATGCCTAAGGCGCTGGATTCTGATTGGTTGGTTTTGTTCGTTTGTGGCGCCAGCTAGTGGTGTATTTCTAAGACTAATGTAATAGAGGTTGATCGTGGCTGCACCTAGCCGTATATTTTTAAAAGTAGATGTAAGTCCCTGTAATTGTTATGGCAGGAAAGCTTGAAATTTGAAATTTTGTTCTAATAAAGGGATCCGATTCCACCTCATAAGACAGCTGTAGCGCTCCGGAGCTTGCTCACGCGTCTTTGCCCCTTGTCGGGTCTTCGCTCCTTGTCGGGTCCCCTTGCTTATTATGGCGGGAAAACTATAAATTTGGAATACTATTCTTACTTGCGCAGACCGGTTTGTATCAGGAACTTTTCTGTGTGTAGGCGGCAAAACGGTAGCTCGCGCAAACTCGATAGCGCGGCTTGTACAATTGTCGCGTGGCTGAAGATTTTCTTGTGCAAACTAGTATGCGTAATTATATATTTTACGTGTAGCAAGAGTTCAAGCCGCATTTGTTGTGATTTTGTGATTTTAATAAAATTATTTAAAATAATATTATTAGTAAAAGTGAATTTTCGGAGCTTCAGCAGTAGTGTGCGTCAATTGAAACAGAAACAAATGTCAGATTTTCGTATTTATTCCAAAGAGTTCATAACATATTTCATTGACATGTATCGTTCATTGCCATGCATTTGGAAAATTAAATCAAAAGATTATTCCGATAGACACAAAAAATGATGTATACAAAAAATTGGTGGATATATTGAAACAGGTAAGTAGTACAATCAATTCTATGCATTTATTAAGGTGATTTGTTCCCAAAAGTCAGGATATGGCACATACGAGATTTATGAACCTTCGTTGCGGTATTACCATTTATTATCAGTTTCAGATGATCCAGAAACTCCTCGTAAAGCAATTTCAAATTTTGATGAAGGATTCTCACAAGTAAAATAAACCAATGGTATTTAGCTATAATAAGATGATTTATTTAAATAATTAAATTATAAAATATCTTGTTTGTATGATGTATCTGTTATTTATTATGTATCATTTATATTACAAGCTTTTTTCTGCTAGGAAACACTGCCCTCATTATTGAAATAATGCAAAAATTGTTCTCTAACATGTTTGGCATCTTGTGAAACACTTCTATAATGTCCTCTTTGCAAGTCAGATAAATATGGATCATCTGTTCTTAACCCTAATGATAACCGTCCTGTAATAGTGTCTTCAAAGTCTAACCTTCCAGATGGCGTATAATTACTAGAATATTTCCTTCGTAAAAAATTATGTAGTACACAACATGTCATAACTGCAATATCGATATTTTCTAGTTTAGATTTATGCTGGTATGAAAAATCCTAAATCTGGATGCTAGTATGCCAAAAGCATTTTCCACAATACGTCTAGCTTTTGACAGGCGATAATTGAATATTTTCTTTCATTGTTAACTCTTTTTGACTAAACGGCTTAAAAAAGTTAGGAGTTAAGGCAAAAGCTTCGTCTCCTACGAATACCTAATTAAGTATTTTATCTGAACTATTTAGATGTTCCGGATTCGGAATAGCTAAAGACCTATTTTTCAAATTATTATAGAATATTGTTTGCTCAACGACACCTCCATCTGATATTCTGCCATTTACACCAAATTCACTTATGATGAATTCGTAATTAGCATCAACTACTGTCATCAAAACCACACTATGAAACCCTTTATAGTTATGAAAATACGAACCACTTTTCTGTGGAGGTATTATTTTAATATGTTTGCCGTCAACGCACCCCAAACAATCAGGAAAATTCCATCTTCTTTCAAATTCCTGGTTTTTTTTGTTCCATTCTTCTTATGACTTTGGAACCTAAAAAAACAAATTTAAATTTGAAAGTTCTAATAACTTGTTAAGAATGTTGTTTTAGAACACTATGCAAGAAAAGGAAAATTTCTTATTATTGTTAGGATGAAATAGACATAGAATCAGGTACTATCAGCTCACCTCCAGAAAGTCGCCCGCCATCACAGTCTTCAGCAATGAGTACCCAATCAGAATCATATCAACAGCATGGAATACCTCCGACCCCGAGCATAAGTAATCGAACTGTATCCACGGTTCCTGCACGTCTTCAAAATAAAAATAAAACAGAGCGAACTAGACGATGTGATATATTCAGTTGGAAAACGCTTGAAGGAGGGCATTCCTGAAGATTAACATGATGCGTTTGGACGAAATGTTGTTAACAAGCTAAGATACTTACCAAAAGATAAACGCATTTATTTATAAAAAATTATAAATAATGCCATTTTTGAAGCGGAATTAGCTAATTTAAATAGAAACGTCTGTATACATGTTCCTGCGAATAAGACAGCAAATAAACCGCCGATTTATAATCCACCGTCTACCTCAAAAAATACAGCAGACAACTATAATAATATTGTAGAGTACTTAAACTTAGAGCGAAGCTTATTAGACACTACTAAAAGTGTTACAAGTTATGAAAACAATTTTCAACCTTATTAAGTTAATCATGTTAATATTTTTAAGTTACACAGAGTTTACCTTATTTTATAGTTCCTAATATTATTTTAAAGAATAAAGTTTAGTTTTAACTTACCTTCATATATTCTTCCTCACGGATGCTGTAAATGGCATGACATGTATCAGGAATAATTTTTATCAAAGCTTAATGGAAAACTGCAGTTGTAAATCTTAAATCTCTATGTGATCTACTAGTAGCTAGATACCTAATGGTAGCGAATAACCTTTTATAGAGAGTATAGATTGACGCATCACCGTGTTCTGTCGCCAAATATAGTAAATATGCATATGCATCTTCATCAATTCTCAGATAATTGTGCCAGTCATCTGGAGTTTCTCTTAAATCTTTCATCAAATTTACATGTGAATGTATATTTCTTTTTAAAAACCACTTTTTACACCATATCGATCTATACCGTTTACTTCTCTCCCTTTTTTTAAATAATAAACAATAGAAAAACAACAGCCAGTCTCCATTACTTGGAAACATATTGCCACCGCAAAGTGCGAATGCGCTGACAAAAATGATGTTTGTGCAGACTTACTTGCATCATGTGGGCACTGCACTGCGTTCCTTCTTTTTTGCGCAAACTATACCGTGCAGACAAACCTCTGTCGTGTAGCAGACCCTTAAGGAGGCCCGCATACTACTTCATAAAATAACTATAGGCCCCCGGAACTTGTCCTCAGGTATTCGCCACTTGCCGGGTATCTTGATTGTTCGTAACGCCATCCGCTGCTATATCTTTAAAACTAATGAATGATTACTATACTAGATATTGATCGTGGTTCCACCTAGTGGTATATTTGTAAAAGTAGAAGTAGGTCTGAGTAATTGTTATGGCGGAAAAACTTGAAATTTGCAATAGTGTTCTAATAAGGGGACCCGATTCCACCTCATAAGACAGCTATAGGGGTCCTGAAGTTGATGACGTGTCTTCGCCTCTTGTCGGGTCTTCTCCACCTTGTCGGGCCCCCTTGTTTATTATGGCGGGAAGACTAAAAATTTGAAAAAGTGTTTTAATAAGGAGACCCGCATACTATCTCATAAGACAACTATAGGCCCCTGGAACTTGTTCTTAGGTCCTCGTCCCTTGCAGGCCCCCTCATTCCGACGCCTTCTACTGGTGTATTTTTAAAACTAATGAATGTTTTCTGTAATAGAGATTGATTGTGACACCACCTAGTAGTATATTTTAAAAGTAGACTTAACTGTTATGGCGAGGAATTTGAATTAGTATTCCAATAATGGGGTCCTCATACTACCTCATAAGACACCCCACTGCAGTGGGCCCCTTGTTTGTTTATAGCGCCATCTAGTTGTGTATTTTCTAAAAAGCTAATTGTAGATTTCTGTAATGGGGTCTGATCGTGGTTCCTTCTAGCGGTATATTTTAAAAGTAATGGGAGGTAGAAGAATGGCGTCATCTAGTTGTGTGCTTTGTAAAAAAGATAATTGCAGATTTCTGTAATAGGGTCTGATCGTGGCTCCATCTAGCAGTATATCTTAAAAGTAACGGAAGGCGGGAAAATCTAAAGTTTGAAACAACATTTGCCTTGGCTCCATCTACTGCTATATTTTAAAAGTAGATGTAGATTTCTGTAACTGTTATAAAGAAAACTAATAATTTGAAATAGCATCTTAATACTAGAGGCCCATATCAACGCATAAGACAGCATTAGGCTTCCAAAACTTGTCCTGGAATCATACAAGTATAGCAATTTGAAAGTAGTATCGCAATATTGGGACTTCATAGGAATCCGCTAAGTCTCCAAAACTTGTCCCAGGGTGTTAGTCCCTGCAGCGCATCAAGGGTTTTCCTCGAGGCCAACTTTCACATTACGCGGGTATAAAATTGCTATGGTTTAAAAAACTTTCGTGAAAGATACGAGAAGCTATGTCTAAAACAGTTGCTGCACAAATAGAGGAACTACTGTTAAAGATCAAAAGTTTAAAATGGGATCTGGAAATTTGTGGTGTTCATAGAAAGTTGCAAAATACGGATATGAATAAACGCAGCACCAGACTACTCAAGAGATTGACGTAACCAATAAAGTATGTACTAGTGCAAACACTGTAAAACCTATAAATAAATAAACAATAGAGTCATACAACTCCGAAACAAAATAAACTAACAAGCCGTTGAAAACACGTCAAACACGCAAGAAAAGAAGTGGTGTGTCATCTCATGGAATATTTTTTAAACTAATGGAAGATTCATGCAATTGTAATGGATGAAATTTGAAATGCCACTGTATTATTTGTTGTGGGTTTTGAATTTTCACGGGTGTTCGTTTGAAATAAAAAAAAAATTGAGCATTAGCTATTGCAAACTAAATTAATTGGAGATGCAATGTGTGTTCTTTTTGGCTTTACGTCGTCTTGCTTGCTTGCGCCATCTTGTTTCTGAGTGCCTTTCTGGCTTTCCGCCAACTTGTTTTCACCATCTTATTTCCGTGTACCTTTTTGGATTCCAGCCGTCTTGTTTACGCAGCAAAACTTTTTGCTTCAAATCAACTTAGACTTTCATCATCATATTTTTGTATGTAGGACCCTCTAACTGAAACTGGTTTCAGGTCAGCATACTGATAAGTCGAATAAGGTGTTCGGGTCGAAACGAATTCTGAAAACATGGTTGGCGGCAGAAGTTGATAAGTCAACTAAGGTGATCAGTTTGAAATAAATCCTCGAAACTTGTTTGGGAATCTTTTGACAGGGGCTAGATTCAAATCAACACCTTAGACTTGAATTTTAAATCTTGTTTCTATATCTAAAATCTTTTGTTAGAAAGTAGTTTGAGATCATTTCTAATATTACTTAGCGAATCTAATAATTGTGAAGTAATTAAAATCTAATTATGGATTTTGTTGAAATCAACATATTAGAAATTATTATTAATTTTATTAAATACATAAATAAAAAGTTTATCTCGAGTAGGATTTGAACCTACGACCTGTACTTTACTATAGTACCGCGCTAACAAACTGCACTATCGAGATTCAAGCCATAATCGATGTAAATTTTGTCTTTATGTATGTAGAACTGATGTAAATTCAACATCTTAGACTTTCAGTGAAACTTATTTCAGGTCAGCATACTGATAAGTCGAATAAGACGCGGGTAGAAACGAATTCTTGAAACTTGTTCATAAATCTAAGCCATTTTAACGGTCTAGTTTCAAATCAACATAAAATTAATTGTGTTATAAACGAACAAGTTGTACACATTGACAGTTAAAGCAAACTCACACAAAGGTTATAACATGTTGAAAAATGGTTCCCGTCTTAATAAGCTTAAAACGTTCAGATAGAGTAATCTTATCATCTACATTATATACGCTTTAACTTAGCTCTTATCAGTGTTTGGATTCAATCAATCAAAACCTTAAATTGTTTTAATAACAAAGAACGTAAACTTCATCATTGTATTTCAAGGACCGTTCCCTTTTATTTAATTACCTAATGACTGTTTTTAAAAGCATTGGTATGACCAATATTAGATTTTACCTTTATCTGCGAGTCTTTAATATTACACCTATGTTTGTTTTCATTTAAATACTATCTAAATCACGTGATAAATCTGCCCTGTGTAGGGTCCTAAGTTGTTATTAACTTATTAAAGGTAATTATTACACTTTCTTTAAACATATCTTACGTATTAAAGTCAATTATTCAATTATCCATGGTACAAGAAGACAAGGTATGTCTATACGCATCTGTTCGTGACCATGATACAAATACATGTATCATGTTCGTGACATCATTGGGATAACCGGGCTCTACCACTCAATAAAGGGCGTTTGTGTGGTCCTACCACTTAATAAAAGTGTATGGCTTTTATCTTTGAATATATTTATATTCAGAGATGGATGTGATAAATACTTGTTCAACCTATGTAGTACGGAAACTCTTTTACCAGATGGGGAGCTACTTTACGAATTTTAATGCTAATTAGACTCCACAAGTATAATCGCGTTCAACGAATGTTGATAACAAATATGTTTAACCGGTTAATTCACTAAAGATGTCTTTTACACTTAAAAATATCTACCAATAAGTCACTTTGAATCGCGTTTTGCTTTAAACACAGTAAAATATACACTTATACACTACTAAATATTAATTATGCAACAGTTACGACAAAATACAATGGAATTAATTTTCTATTAATTAATTACAAAACAAAAGCAAGTGAAAATAATATATTGTATGAAACGTATGTCGTTTTCAAACTTGGCGATGATTCTTGTCACGTCATTAGGATAAATACGTCATCTGCGCGAACTTGGCGACTTTGCGTTCTCTTATAGACATACCTTGTCTTCTTGTACATACCATGGCTACAGGCTACACCCGTCTTATTATATCATGATAGCAACATGCTTGAGGACGTTATCATAAAATTATTTGGTATTTATCACTGTTTCAGGGGTATTATTCATAGGAAATATTTTTTGCAATTATAGAACAGCGGAAGAAAAACGACAAAATATAATGGAATTAATTGTCTATTAATTAATTACAAAACAAAAGCAAGTGAAAAAAATATATTGTATGATTTTCAAACTTGGCGATGATTCTTGTGACTTTATTGGGATACATACGTAATCTGCGTGAACTTGACGAATATGCGTTTTCTTATAGGCATACCTTGTCTTCTTGTACATACCATGGCTACAGGCTACGCCCGTCTTATTATATTATCATGATAGCAACATGCTTGAGGACGTTGTCATAAAATTATTTGGTCTTTATCACTGTTTCAGGGGTATTCGTAGGAAAGTTTTAAAATTAGATTCCCATATTGTGGGAACGCTTTTTTTTACAAAAAAATTCGGATGCATTATATATAAATTATAATTGGGACAAATCTTATGTAAACTTACCTTTGATATCGTTTCATTAACAAAGGACTCGTATATTACGGAGATTTGTGCAGAGAGAATGGGTAGACAGCA
Source organism: Vesta saturnalis (assembly GCA_036346205.1). Classification (NCBI taxonomy): domain Eukaryota; kingdom Metazoa; phylum Arthropoda; class Insecta; order Coleoptera; family Lampyridae; genus Vesta; species Vesta saturnalis. The sequence goes on along the minus strand of JARFJB010001233.1, from coordinate 1,380,330 downwards.
AAGGCCGGTCATCTCGATCGTTTAAGTGCATGCAACAATGCCACAACTGTTTATCAGTTAAGAACAAACAAACTAAGTACTCAGCGGAGGGCAAGCGCCCCGGGTTAGTCTGGTACATCCTTCGTCGTCCGCAGCAATAATTGTGTCATCAGGACACTTTGTCTCGTTGGAACTCGCTCTAAATACCTGTTAATTAATTAGTACGCCATTGTGTAGTTTAGGATACAAGCCTGTCCCAGCCCCATGCTACGGGACTGCAAAACCAATGGACCAGTAATTAGCCCATTCCTCTTATTGCCTTACCTAAACATTTAGGTCAAGATCACCCCTTTAACTGGTTCTCTAGCAATAAGGCCTGGATCTCATATTAGGTCGATACCTGGGGCTATCCAGAAAGCAGCGCCCTTCAACGGAGCGCGGTCACTGGCCGCCACCGTGTCATGAGCCCATGGTAATTAACTATTAAGCATTAACTCATACAGTAAGGGCTCAGGAACATATACTGATATCAGCCAGGAGTTTTACAAAATTACAACAACTAACAAATATGGCAATAAATAGGTAGTTAGCAAATAATATAAAACATATTCACTTCAGTAAACACTCTCAACTTTTTAAAATAAACACATTGTAAGAACTCGAGACCACCCTTGTCCAACGTCTACCGCACCACTAATGTTTTTCTCGCTTTGCTTTTGAATTATGACGGGTCGGCTAGATATTAAGTTTCTGTTAAGGGTGTCAATCATAATGATCTTTTTATACTTAGCATTCACAATTTAAAATATTGATCTTACAATATGTGGTATATTTGTCATTAATACTTGATTTATACATATTTAAATTTAATTTTTTTTAATTCGGTGTGTTTAAGGGCTCTTAAACGCATCGTTTTTAGTGGGGCGGTGTCATCTACCACGCGAAACTTATAACCTCAATCTGTCTGAAGATGGAGATAAAAAGGAAAATTAGTTACCTACCCTAGATTTTAATTTTCCTTTTTATTTCCATTTTTTGGACAGATTGAGGTTATAATTCGCCAAATTTCGCGTGGTAGAAGACACGACGTTTTAGTCCGTTTAGAAGCTTCTTAGAAGCGTCATTTTTGGTAACTTTTCAGGTTTAATAATACTTTGACATGTCAGTTGGTTAGACGTTTATCTAATCAAAAATTATAACATGCGTAAACTTCGACAGAAAGTAAACCTAAGTTAATGTTATGAACATTATTATTTTAAGAAAGTCTATTAAATTTAAGAAAAATACATGTTTATAAATATTTAATTACAATAATTACATTGGAAAGTACATTTTCTAGAATAAAATTACCTATGTATGGATAGGTATGGTTTTATAATTTTCAAAGTATTTTTTTAAAACAAGTACCTATATCACTTTTTTCAGATATTTTAGAAGAATGTATAATTAAGTCATATTTGGCAAATAAAGTATACAATGTTTTCATTTTGTATAAGATAATTCAATGGAATACAAGTACATTACGATTTGATGGATGTCTTCTTTAATACTTGAATTATGAACCTAATTTAATAAGAAACTGTTATTGAGTACAAGTGTATTGATCAGTTTTATTCGATTAAATGATTCATTTTATACTGTAAACATAAATATGTGTGTCCATTGTGCTGTAACAGAATGTATAAAGGAATATAACAGTAGTATCTAACATTCTTAAGCTGTGAAATTAAACCTAGATGCGTGTACCAATAGAGTGACTTTATGACACTTGTGTTTTAATATACTATTATTAAATGTGACATTTTACATAATTAAATTTAAAACTGTCAGGAATTTGCTTAGCGACCGATTGATCGAAACTGATAATTTCCCATGGAGTATTTTCAGCGTAATCCTAATGTTACTGGTCTATTTTAATCACATGACGACAAATTAGCTCATTTCATTGGATTTCTGTTTCGGCAAAAAATTTTCGTGTGTAATAAATACAAGTGGTAGAAATCTTGCCAGTAATTTTTGTCTGACAGATCACGAATAGTGATCAAAATTACGAAAAGATTCCTACCACAAGTTGGATTCAGCAAGACAATCCAAAGAAATAATTCTTGCACTGAAAACGAAGAAAGACCCAAAATTGTTTATAGTAATTTTGTTATAAATAATACTTATTATTAATACGGTTTATTGTTGAATTTTTTCACTTTTATTCTCACCTGTAGTATCTCTGTAAAAACTTGCTGCTTAATATGGCTCAAATTCTAAAAATAGACCATTTCGATCGGTCACTAAATGTTGAATGGGATTGTCAAGTAAATACATTTAATAAAATCCTAAAATGCATATTCATAAAATCTACATGTTTCATTACTCCATCAAGGGGGAGGACGGGCAGCTCTGTCAATCACAGTGGTAGATTCTCAACATACATCTATTAAGTATGTATGAATGGTGGGATCCTTTGAAAAATGGTTTATACCAATGCCAAGACTTACGATATGCTTGCCGAGAATATGCTACCACATATCTTGAACGAAGGCACTATACTGGAATAGTATTTCGGCGACTCGTAATACACTTAAGGCAAAAGGGAAATGTACGACCCATTTCAGTTAGGAGACGTCCGGTAAAGAATACAATAAATGTTTGTACATGCATGGAAACATATCCACATGTAAGCACAAGAGAAATTTCCATAGACTTAGATGTCAGTTCGGTGTTCTGAATTTTAAAAAACCTTAAGCTGCAAACTATAATGTGGTTTTACATCAGGTGCTATCAGAAACTAATTTTGACAGGTGGCTTGACTATTGTTGTTGGCTAAGAGAGATGTGTAATGAAAATCTGCAATTCTTTTCCTTGGTTTTATGGACTGGAGAGGCTTCTTTTACTAGCTGCGACAGAGTTAATTTACATAGTATGCACTATTGGTCACAAACAAGTCTAAATTGGATATGCGAAGTGGATCACCAAAACAGGTACAGTGTAAACGTGTGATGCGGAGTTTTAGGAGATAGGATTATTGGGACGGTTATATTTAATGGTCATCTATATGGCGAATCTTATTTAAACTTTGTAGAAAATGACTTGCCTATCCTTTTAAAAGATATTTCTCTTCACCTAAGAACATCCATGAGGTATCAACATGATGGATGCCACTTTTCACAAATATTCTGTGATTTTTTAAATGTTACGTACCCAGACCACTGGATTGGAAGAGGTAGTTTGTTTCCGTGGCTACATAGATTACCAGATTTAAATGTGTTAGATTTTTATTCATTGTGACGTATAAAAAACATTGTTATACAAGACCAACCAAGCAAGACAACATAACTGGGCGAATTGAAAATGCCATAAATTCGATTTCACGAGCAGAAATTGAAACAAATTCTAGAATAAGAATTAATAGTCTTTTACAAAACAGAGGTCATTTTGAACATTTAACAAATCCTTTAAATGGATTAAAATGATGCTGAATTATATAAGCTTTCTAATGATGTTATCAATACCTTAATTTAGGAATTTTCGGAGAAAATTGGAATTTTAATATTTATTTTTCAATTTCTCCCCGTTGCTGCGAAATGCGGAACTTAAAAATATTTTCCACAATTTTCTCATGGCCACTTTAATAATTTGTTTTTCTAAATTGTATGCAGAGTAGTTTTTGAGATATGGGCGGAGGCCGACCATAATGAAAAAGCCTATCTGTTATAATTCAATAACAGCACTGTCCCCTCGATAGTTATGATACTTATAACAGCCCTGGGCGGTTATACAAATTTAACAATATGTTGATATAGATACAAATTGTATGCCATGTTGTCAAAATTTTTTCAGAATTAAAATACCATTATGATAAAATTGACAATTTTGTTGCATATTGCAAAGATACTTGAATGATACACGGCCAATATGCAAATCACTAACTTGGTTGGTTATAAACTTGAGGTATCGCTGTTTACATATTTCAACCACTTCCGTTATTTGCTATATATCGGCCTTATGACGTTAATAACTATAATATATGTATGTAAAGTCGAATATCTCATAAAGAATGACATAGTAATGCAAAGAACGTATATGTAAACAATCATTTGCCTTAAATCTGTTTTTTACAAATTTATTCAAGTAACTTTGGTGTGGTAAGTAATTATTAAATTACTGTGTATTATATATCTTTTTTATGTATAACCATGCCAAACAGTTATTATAATTGTCACTTTGGAATACAAATGAAGTAATGGTTGTATTATTATTGAATAACTAAGTAATACACACTATTTGATAATTCTTCAATAGTCTTGAATAATATTAAAATTATCTTGTAAAAATTACCTGCAACTTGTTCTGAAATAGAATTTGCTTATTAAACGAAGTAAGGTATCAGCCAACCGTATGATTATGTCACACCTTCATTGCTGAGGCTCAAGACATTTGAGCCCTTGGGTAACATTTACATAGAATTAATTGCTTACAATTTGGCATGTGTTCAGATAAATTAGTCTTTGTCCATTTAAATTCAATACAATGTTGTGGTTCACAATTTTATAGCCCCATTTTTTTTGAAGAAGTGTTTAGGACAAATAGAATACCATATATTATAATTGTAAAAAAGTATTATTATATTACGTTTTACGAACATATTATATTATATTGATATATTTGTAAATACGAGTAATAACTTAAGTTTTTTTATGATTCTGGTTGGGGGGTTTGAGCACTTTAGAATCAGTCATTACTAGTGACAACTATTTTATTTCATGTGAAACACCTCTGGGAAATGTATTAAAGGACTACAACAAAAAATTTCTTGGTGAACAAATAATGTAATGTAATATAAATGCAGGAAATAGATAAATCAAACAGACAGTGTTTGTTCAACAGAAATTTTTGGAGTAAGTAATGTAAATCGTTAAGTTAAATTAAAAAAATAAGTCAATAGATATTTTATTCGTAAGATGTTACTTCTGAAAATGTTATTGAGCTAAGTAAAATCAACTAGTGCTAGTTAATTATCAATCATCTTAATTTCTTGCAAAAAAGCTCAGTAATTCAATATAGCTTGGTTTAAGTAAAAGTCGAACCTTTAAATTTCACATAAAAACATAGAGTACAATTTACACTGCGATCTGAGCATAATATTAAATGCAAAATAAAAACAAAAATTTTTTTAAATCACTTAAGAACTATATAAAATTAAAAAAAGTTAATCATTAGCACTAGTCACATTAAGTTTATTAATATAACTGTGTAATCCTTGCAATCTCTTTTTAACTCGTTTCTGATCATCTACTGTGCACCCTAAAAGTATTGATTCAAAATTTTTATCAATTACTCCTTGTACATGTGATGAACATGAATTTAGATATGCAGTACATCTTGATTGAGTAACTTCTGGATCAGTCTTCATTCCAACCACTAATGAATCTATTAAATGATTAATTTGGTGTAAGGCATCTTCTTGAGGTTTATCTCTTTGAGTATTAATTTGTAAATCCACAGTGAGACATCGACTTATAATCCTTTCAGCAAAGTGAAATACATCATCACGATCATCTAAAAAATGCTGTAATTGAAATTTTTACTATGTATACTCATTGTTTAAAATACATAATCGTTATGTTCATGTATTTTAAGTAAAACTTATATTTAAAAATAAAGACAAAATATGATCTTTTGGTTAAATGTATATCTAGAATATTATGAAAATAAGGAACATGTCCCTTTATAACATATTTATATGAAATCATACATAATTAAACAGTAGATCATATTCTGTCACTACGATTACATTTTTAGAGTTCAATAATTTACTTTCAGAAAGTTCCAATAACAAATCGGTATTCTTGACAGAATCCAAAGAAGCTAATAAAGCATCACGATCATCTTCTAATTTAATTGCATCTTTACGTAATTTTTCAACATGAGCTTCTAGAACATCCAATAATTCAATAAGCCTTTGTTTTGGTGTTTTATTATCCGAAGCCATATTTTCATCTATTCTGGGAAGTGACAGGGGTTTGCTGCAGCTAGGTGCGGCTACATACAAAAAATTAATCACTACACTTTCACAAGTGATAACTGCAGGAATAACTTATCTGAGGTTGATAAGGGTTTTATTTTACCTAATTCTGGTTGACAGACTGGATCCACTTCCATTTCAGAATTTAAATTAGATGTATAAGTGTTAAAAGCCACTTTTGATAATTTTGATAAATCTTTTTTGGTAAAAACAGTTTGAATTACCTAAACAGTTTGTGAGGTTATTCGTCTCGAAATGGTTGTGTCTCAATTATCTACAACTGGGTATAAATATATATCTGGTGTGGAACACCACACGACCTCCTAACCTACAAAATGGAAATTAAAAGAAATGAAATAATTTTAATAACATTTTTTTAGGATAACTGTACATCTTTTATAAGAAGCTCATAAAAATAGGCAACATTGTAAACGCAAAAACAATAATCTATGTTAAAACTTCATGACAGACAGAGATTAAACACTTCTAGATGCTAACTTAAATAAAAAGAAATGAAATAATTTTAATTTCAATTTTTTTTTACATTCCAACCTACATTTTTTTTACATATGTAAGGTAGGTATAGAAGGTTGGTTCTGCAATCGACTTTTTTTTTCATTATCTCTGAATCAACTTATTAGCTCATTTTCAACCCTTGGCCAAGTTTCGCCAAGATCGGCCATTATGGATGTCTCTGTGTGTGTGGTGTGTGTGTGTGTGTGTGTGTGTGTGTGTGTGTGTGCGTGCGTGCGCGTGTATGTGTTGTGTGTGTGTGTGTGTGTGTGTGTGTGTGTGTGTGTGTGTGGGCGGATGGGTGCGTGTGTTTGTGTGTGCGCGCATGCGTGCGAGCAGATAATGAAAAAAATTGAACTAACACTTAAATTCTACCTTAGAAATTGTTTTGCCGCTAAATTACGCGTCCTATCAAAAAATGCATGGTGCATAATTAATCGATATGTGTAAGGTCTATATCCAGGTATTTTTATATCTTTGAAATATGTAGCTAGCTGTTTAAGAAATATTTGATAAAAACCAAATATTACCCCTAATAACCCTCCCACCCCTCGCCGCCGCTGAATTTATCACACACACACACACACACACACACACACACACACACACACACACACACACAACACCACCAGCACCACACACACACACACGCAGACACAGGCACAGATACACACACAGAGACAGACACAGACACACACACACACACACGCACACGCGCACACACACACACACACACACACACACACACACATTCACACACACGCACACGTGGGGTATAAACCTCTATTATCTTATTGTATCTTTAGCAAACTATCAATAAACGTCCACATGATTCAATTCAGCCTTTAAACGTCGATGTAACGCTTCAACATTTGTCGTACCACGTTGACCGCTCAACATGATGCCCGGTATTGTAAATTCCAAGTTTCTGGCGCAAATAAAAAGCGACGTCTTAAGTTTTCTGTTAAATCAAAGAAGCAAACTCTTATAGCAAGAAAAGGAAATCATTAAGAAATTACTTCCAATTCAAAATCACAGCAGAAGTTGGATTTAAATTTGTCAATATCGCGTTAAACAATTGCACGTAAGTTCAGTGATGCTTGTTCGGTAGAACTGCATAAAGTATGGGATGCACTCCTTCAACCTTTTTTACATAATAGGGAAGACGTGGGCAAACAATCTTCTTACAATTCCCGATGATCGGCGAATCATGTTTGTAGATTTTAAAGCTAAGCACCACCAAAGATTAAAATATTATTGTTGTCGATATGACAACAATAAAAATCCTCTACAGTGTCCAAGGGCGCAGCAGAAACTTAATTTCCTTTTCGGCGAATTACTTTCTCCAAAGCTGAGCTTTTGCTAATGGCAGCCTGCGAGCTTGAGATAAATTAGCAATGCACTAGTTTATTACTGGAGCATCTTCCATACCAACTGACGAATGACAAACAAATTGCTTTATCACTTCTTCATTCCGGATATGCAACTAATCGTTGCGCCAAAATTTAATACTTCCGTTGTACTTGTTGTACACACAAATGTTACACGAAACTAAACCTTTTGCGTTCTCGTTTACTCCATATTTCCGATCCCATGATGTTATTTGGTACTAAAGAATTAGGATGAACTGTCCAGAATTTAGAGAAATAGTTTACATATCTATCTCAATACCTAATTAACCTTAACTTTCTCATACGCAGTTACAACGGATTATGATCACAATCATTAACTCATTAACGTTTGATTAAGATTAAAATCTCTCGTTTACCTTCTTCAAGTCCAAGTTGACTACTGGTGTTGAGGAACATGGAGGTACCGAATTAATTTCCCCTGGTTTAACTTTTTCCGATTCAGATGAATCACCTGAGAGTCAATACACTTCAACTCGAGTTCCATATCCGTCTTCTTCTTCTGCTAGATTCTCTTCGGTTGACAAACTTGGATTACCATTTAATAGCGCTGATGTTTCAAATATAATTTCTCAAATGTTTACATGACTATTTAATTCTCAACGCTTTTCAATACAATATGAATCATTATCAACAGAAAACATATAAGTAAAATGATCTCAAGTAGTTATGGTAACAAATTATTGGGTAACATAGCAAACTTGATGGAAATTATAATTCTATATTTGAAATATTTGTTTACAGTGAGTCTATAAGATCAAGATGTTCGTTCATTAAAGGGGTACTTTATGTTTACGTTTATAAATTTCGAATGCTTCCAAAAATATCATTTATCTATTAATTACAAAAATGTCAAAATTTAACGTTCTTTGTGAAGTCATAAAATTATGTCAAACATTTAATAGTAAATTGTTACAAATATAAACACATACAAATCAAATTATACCAAACATTTTATAATAAATTTCAAAATTATAAATATAAACAGAAATTACCTTTAACGAACGAACATGTTGATCTTATAGACTCACCGTTAACAGACGTTTTAAATATAAATATAATTTACATTAAGTTTGCTGTTTTACCTTCATGATTTGTTACCCTTGTTATTATTTTACTTATATTCTCATTTGATAATGATATATGTTGTATGGAAACGCGTTGACAAATAAATATTTATATAGACACTTGCGGAATTACATTTGAAACATTAGTGCTATTAAATACGGAATTCCACGAAGCAAAAGAATATAAATTTGTATCATGTCTGGAGACAGTACTTCTTCTTTATTATATTTTCTTACTCGTGCAGAATAGTTAAGTATGCCTGGTGGTTTAACTCAGGCTGCTTTATATGCTGGTGCTTCTGAAAATCAATATGATATCGCACTCCTAGAAATTATTTCAACTTCCGGAAGGATGTGGTATGCTTACTCAAACCTACCTATTAACTACGATGAACGAGTACTTGATGAAATTAGTAAAAACGGATAATGGGTTCTTCAAAAACCATGACTATATTTGTTGCTGTATTGCAAAATTTGTTCCAACGATTATCAACACCGCTCTCAGAAAATTTACAACTGTACCATATTCGTCACCTTTCTATTAAAACGCTTTAACTCTTACTGACATTCCTTCGATTACTAAACTTTTAATTCTGTGTGTGTGTGTGTGTGTGAGTGTGAGTGTGTGTGTGTGTGTGTGTGCGTGCGTGCGTGCGTGCGTGCGTGCGTGCGTGTGTGTCTGTGTCTGTGTCTGTGTCTGTGTCTGTGTCTGTGTCTGTGTCTGTGTCTGTGTCTGTGTCTGTCTGTGTCTGTGTCTGTGTCTGTGTCTGTGTCTGTGTCTGTGTCTGTGTCTGTGTCTGTGTCTGTGTCTGTGTCTGTGTCTGTGTCTTGTGTCTGTGTCTGTGTCTGTCTCTGTGTCTGTGTCTGTGTCTGTGTCTGTGTCTGTGTCTGTGTCTGTGTCTGTGTCTGTGTCTGTGTCTGTGTCTGTGTCTGTGTCTGTGTCTGTGTCTGTGTGTGTGTCTGTGTCTGTGTCTGTGTCTGTGTGTGTGTGTGTGTGTGTGTGTGTGTGTGTGTGTGTGTGTGTGTGTGTGTGTGTGTGTGTGTGTGTGTGTGTGTGTGTGTGTGTGTGTGTGTGTGTGTGCGTGCGTGCGTGCGCGTGCGCGTGTGCGCGTGTGCGCGTGAGCCTGTGTGCGTGTGTGCGTGTGTGCGCGCGCGCGCGTGTGCGTGGGCGTGGGCCTGTGCGTGCATGAGTGTGTCTGAGCGTGTGAACGTGGGCTCGTGCGTGCGTGTGTGTTGGTGTGTTGGTATTTATTGTGTGTGTTGGTGCGTGTTTGCGTGTGTTAGTGTGTGTTGGTCTGTATTGGTGTGTATTGGTGCGTACGTGTGTGTTGATTGTGTTGGTGTGTTTTTGTGCGTGTTGGTGTGTGTTTGCGTGTGTTACTGTGTGTTGGTCTGTATTGGTGTGTGTTGGAGTGTGTTGGCGTGCGTTGGTGTGTGTTGTGAGTTCGCAAGTGGGCGTGTGCGTGTGTGAAATTTAAGTGTTTTGCCAAATCAGAAAGTATTTTATTACGAAGCCAAAATGCATTAAAGATTAATTAAATAAGATTGAAAATGTATTACCGATATTTTTATAGCAGCGGGCGGCTTTGGACTTTTTGTTCTAGTTAGCATCTAAATGTCTATTAATCTCTATGTGACACGAAATTTTAAACGCCTTTCTGACATAGATTATTTTTTTTTGTTTTTACAGCGTTGCCTATTTTCGTTATGAACGTATTTACAAGGCGTTGTACAATTATCGTAAAAAATTATTATTTCTAAAATTATTTCATTGCTATCAATTTCCACTTTATGGGTTGGAAGGTCGTGTGCTGTTTCACACCAATTATTTTGTGTATTTATCATAGATATCTTATTTGTTAAGTAAAATATCTATGGTATTTATACGCTACTTTTGTCTACTAGTAAAAAACAATGCTAGTAGAAGACGGACACTTGTCGCCGCCATCTTGGATTTTGACGTCACAAGGATGCCCACGTGGAGACCATATTTTCCACCCCTGCTGGAATTTTCATCCCTAATTATTTTTTACTCACTCACGTGTAGGACGTATTTTTTCACCCCTAATTTTTTACACACCCACGTGTGAGACCGTATTTTCAACCCCTGCTCGAATTTTCAACCCTAATTATTTTTACTCACTCACGTGTAGGACGTGTTTTTTTCACCCCTATTTTATGACAGCTCACGTATAGGAAGCGTATTTTCTACCCTATGGTTTCTTCTCGAGAGTCAACCCCAATTAGAGCCTTTTTTTTGTACTTGCTCACGTGAGGGGCTGGGGTTGGTCTTGGTGCTGGGGGCTGGACCTGGAGCTGGTCTTGGGGGTTTGGTCTTGGACCTGGAGCTGGTCTTGGACTTGGGCTAGGTCTTGGACCTGGAGTTGGTCTTAGGACGATTTTTGATGGTCAGCTTGAACCCTAATTAAGGTTCTTTTGGCTCTATTAAGAGCAGTACCTCTGGAGGTTAGGCAAACGCACACGCATACAATGTTGGAAATTGCATAATTACCCTAATAAGATATTATTATTAAAATTATCGACCCTATTATTTTAAAATGGTCATATGCTATTGGATGATGTTTTACCTATACGAGAAAACGTTGCATTTCTAATAAGGAGGTTCTTGTAAGACAGCAGTTGTGTTAGGGATTGATCATGCGTGGGGAATTTAAATGACAGTAAAATTTAATTATAGAACACTTATTTTTATTGTAAAAATCACTGACATTCGGGTTATTCTCTAATGAAACAACAATTTTTTATTAAGTTAATTAATTACATAATAGTTATTACAATATTGTCTTCTAAAACGAATATTAAAACATAGTTTACCTGCACTGATTTCATTGAAATATGTTTCACATCCATCTGACCGTTAAAATGTACGCCTTAATATTTTTTTAAAGAAACTTGTTACGTATAGCTTAGATGTGTTTTATAACTGTAATAAAAAATCTGTAAATAAATAAAACACTTACCAGCTCTGTACTTAAAGAACGTTTTTGAGGGACTGCTTCACAAGTGACAGTCACTGCTTTGTGTTGCTTGTCTAATCAAACTAAATCACTTTCTACGTTTTTTACTTATGCATAGTTGATGTAAAAACTAGCTATTGATTTCCCATAATTAATTTTTAGAGTGTAAATATACAAACAACCTCATTATCTTTATCACACTTACTGCAACTCGTATCTACCTTTCTCTTAAAATAATTAATAACAAATCGGTTTAAACAGAATGCTTCACATACGCACGCAAAGTTGTTTTTATAAAGCCTCATTAAATGTTTCGAAAGTAATAATTACATGTTTTAAATTCCACAACAATATGTAGTAAGAAACCACTATTCATGTTTACTTTTAGCTAATTATCGTGTAATTATATAATCCTGTTAAAATTTAATAGTCTAAAAAATTGATTACAAATATAAATGGTTAACATAATTTCTTTAAAAAAAAACACTAAATCATAAATTTTTAAAAACACATGCTGAATTAAAAAGAAAAAAAAAACAGTAGGTATCACGCAATTCTTAATTAACAAGGTAAGGTACTAAAAAATCTCTTTATTTATCAGAATAGAATGGTTGGGTAACAGACGTTAAACAATAATTTGATTATCTCATCATTTACAATTAAACATGTACTAAAATAGTTTTTTTACAAAATCAAACATAGGTAAATTATGTAATCTAAAATATAGAAACATTAAGGTATAAAGTCCGCACACATCCGAATGGTAGTCTTGCAGTATTGTTTTATTGTATACGAAGCATCTGGAATTCTTCTCACATATTTTGTTATCTGTTGAACTATGCTTGAAAAAAATCTGAAAGAACGTTTAATTCTACATAAAAAAGGTACTCTTGTTTAGGTCGTCTAACTTTATCGAATTCTGAGTTATTTGCATTTAAAAGTTTCAATGTCCATTAAAATTAGCCTGATCAAAAACCCAAATCATATCACGCATCTTACTGTTGGAAAAATTATAATGTCGTGGCATTTTTTGCTCACTAGCTAATAATTTTACAAGGATAATAAATCACACGTACGCAAAACACGCTAATATTTTGTAATAAAAAATTACTAGGGTGTAGCAGGTTGTTGTTAATATTAATAATTTCACCCCTAATATTACTTATACTCCTAATAATAAATAGCAGATTTTGTGCCTTCAGCTCAGTCAGTGATTGACGGGCCCATGTTCTTTAAAATTTGATTTGCTTTAATTAGAAAATGTGTGTGTGTGGTTAGATATGTTTGCTTTACAAAAAGAATGTAACCTCAACCTGTAAATAAATGTTAAAATGCCTCGGACGTCAACTTATATTATGCAAAACAAGTAAACCGTAAATGTAATAAATGTAAAATTGAAAACAATAACAAGGTTTATTATAAAATCTGTAAGTCAAGTTATAAAAGTAGAAAATCTTAATACTAATGTTAGTAACTTAAAAAATACCTTATACTAAGAATTAGACATGAAATACCTGTTGTACTTTAAAAATTTTGGTTGTCACTGGTGTACTGTAACTGATAAGATGTGCTGACGAAGCCACGCTTAAAATTTTGGTTGTGCAATCAATTTTGAAATGGAAATATAATAGTTTTGATATTCGTTGATCCCAAATGAATAAATTCTTTTACAAAAAGCCAAACTTGGTTGATTTAAATGGGTTAATATACAATTTATTTATAATTTTCTTCATAGCAACAAACATCTATTGCGTCATCCTCGTTAAATTGAAACGTAATAATACAATGAAGTTACGTAATAGGAAAATGTAACGTAATAAAAGTGAAAATAAAAGTGTAATAAAAGTAAAATAAAAGTGCCTAAAAAGGATAAATATAATAGACAAAGAGAAATAGGTGTAATTACTCTTACCGTTAATTTAACGACACTTTTTTAATAAAATACTCAAGAACAAAATGGCCGCTTCTTGCTTTCATGTCGTAACAACAACGACTCCCCAAAAATGGATGTCTGCGCATGAACTCAATGTGCAAGACGAAATGCGCGTACTACCACACTTTAAAATATCGAAACGTATACTTTTTCAGCCACTAAGGTATGCAATTTACATGACACAAAAATCAACGAAGTTGCCTAAATTATGGTTTATTTTTAACACAACTCGAAAGGTTTGTTACAATTTATTGACATGAACATTTGACACAAGCCTACTCAGAAAAGGAATAGTAATATCAGCGCCTGAAAGAACATTTTTAAATGCAAATAACGCAGAAACCGATAAAGTTAGGCCACCTAAACAAGGCAACCTAAATAATACCGTGAAACTGGGGCCACCTAGGAGCAACGCCAAAATAAGCGTTAAATTCGTAATTTTCGCACCACAAAACCCACCACTAGCAATTGTCAGATTCATGCAGTCAAAACTTTCTCAATTATTGAGAAATTGCAGAATACATTTTAAACCTTCAACACACCAGCGACATTCGTATAAGGTATGATCAGTTCAAACACAATATTTAGGTGTCTCCAGTTTAGTGTTGCCCCATTCTTTTGTGTGTGTGTGTGTGTGTGTGCATGCGTGCGTGGGTGTGTGTAGGAGTGAGTGTGTGTGTGTGCATGCGTGTGTTTGTGTGTGTGTGTGTGTGTGTGTGTGTATGTGCGTGCTTGTGTGTGTGGGTTTCATTTCAACAGCTTCTTGAATCAGAAAAAAAGATCCTCGTAAGAAAAATTCTTGAATTGCTAAAAGATAACAAATCAATCCACAAAGAAATTATAAATGATACGGGACTTTTGGATGACGATTCACGACATAATGATATTGACGAATTTTATTCTTTGTTCTTGACTGATTATTTACACAGTTGTGAAGCAGATCTGGCAATTGTATATTTGCGGTTGTTCTAGCAGTTCAGTTTTAAAAACCCTTAGCTGCGTATATTGTCAAAATTGCATCAGAGACTCTAAGGGAGATGAAAGTAATTGTTCTTACTTTGAAAGTTTGCAAAGGGGAGGAATAACCTTACCGAGTGAATTTGTTATAACCATATTATTCCATGTGCAGGTTTTTCAGTATATTTGGAACGATTCACATTTCAACTTGTTGTTTGTTAAAACGTGTAATCTTAAGAAAGTTTTAACGGCACTTACTGATAAAAGTGTAAGTGGTAATAATTTCTTTAGAGTGTTTGCGGCTTAACTATCAAAGATTTTACTGAGAAGTTCTGTTCTACATTTGCTAATATATTATTGAATAATTATACAAAAAATAAAAATGCATTCATTTCTGAACTGGTATGTACTTATATTTATATTGTCCAATTAAAAAAAAAACAATTTTTTCTATAATTTCCAATTTATTTATTATCCCACAATAATTTTCTGTGACGTGTAGCGAATGCAGAATGTGAAAAGCCCCTAATGGCCGGACTATTTCCCAGCGGCGATGCGAATTTTTACCAAACGACTTGTAAGATAGAGACGGCTTTGTCAAAACCCACAAGTTTCTATTCTATTTATATTATCATACACAAAAAAAAAATTGTCTATGATTACTAACCTGTGATCTTAATGACGGGACACTAGCCACTGCTTATTATATTTGTTTGAACGTTTAAACTTATGCTAACATATTATACACTTCCTTATGTGTGTTATTATATTAAATGTAAAATATGAATATTACAAATAACGATATTTTAATAACTCGTTCTTGTATTAAAGATAAAATTTTAAAAAGCAAAAAATTGATGGGTTATGAAAAAGAGCGCCAACAAATTTTAAATCTTCTAAAGGAAAGTGTATATTCTGGAGAATCTAATTCTGCACTTCTAATAGGTCCTCGTTTAGGTGGAAAAACCTTGGTAAACATATTGCTTTCTTTCGATTATATTCTATTAATATGTTGTAGCTAATAAATAATGTATTGAATGAATTAGAAAATGAAAGCTTTTATAAAAATGCCATCTTGGTACGTTTACATGGATTAGTTCACACTGATGACAGATTAGCACTTAAATCTATAACTACACAGATGAATTTAGATAATGCAGTGGATGGAAAAGTCTTTGGTAGTTTTGCAGAAAATTTAGCATTTTTATTAGCTTGTTTAAAAAGTGGACACAAAGAAACAGCTAAAAGTATCATATTTATATTAGAAGAATTTCATTTGTTTTGTTTTCATCATAATCAAACTTTATTATATAATCTGTTTGATATATCTCAGTCCGCACAAACACCAATCTGTGTTTTTGGTAACTTTTAACTATACAATTCTGCAATAAAATAAGACAATTTTCGTAGGTATAACCTGTAGGCTTGATATTATTGAACTATTTGAAAAACGTGTAAAGTCACGTTTTTCTCATAGACAGATTTTTTTATTTCCTGAAGATGATGAAAATATTTCCGAAATTCAAAAAAGACTTAATAGAATTAAAGAATTGTTATTGTTAGAAACTAGAGGTAAATTAACAAAAAAATATGTTGATACATGGAATAAACACATACAACAATTAATAAAGGATAAAAAATTTCAAACGTTAATGCAAAGGATATTGGATGTTGATCCTAGTGAGCAAACCTTAAAAAATCTCATTGTAAGTAAATTTCTTAAGTGTGTTACAGCTTTTATTACAGTTGAGAATTAGATTTTTATAGTTTCACAATTGAATGATAAAAAAGTACACATTAGTGTAAAGGATTTTCAAGAGGAATGGGAAGTCACGGAATCTGATGATTTAACAAGCATTGTCCAAGATCTTAGTGTCTTGGAAATTTGTTTATTAATTGCAATCAAACATCATATTCAAATACATGACACTTTTACATTTAATTTTGAAATAATTTTGACTCGTCATAATAAGTTTGTTCAAAGCAATTCTAACATTCAAGAATTTCAACGAGGCGCTGTTTTAAAAGCATTTGAACATTTACAGGTAACATTCATACTTCATTATTAAAATGCATTATTCTTATTAGTACTTAGGACAAGTAAGAATTGAAGATAGAGATTTTATTAGTAAAACCTAATAGATAAATTATATTCAATACATATGAATTCTTTTAGAATTTGGAGTTAATTGGTCCAGTTTCAAGCATGGGAATATCTACTTACCAGAAGGAGTACCAAACATTTAAATTATTAATAACTCCTGAACAAATAATGGATGCCATACCAAAAATAAATTATTTACCCACAGAAGTTATTCAATGGGCAGCATCAGAATTACTTTAAAAAAGTCTATAGATTCTTAATGGCTGTATATTTATTGTCCTTTCCTATAGCTTTAGCACAATTTTTAAATAATGATCACTTTTGTTTTATTTTTTACAATAAATCAGTTGTTTCTTCGTTATTGTTGTTTTACCCAATAAACAGACTTCTTGAAATTTAGGCATAGTGTCATATGAATACTAAGACAAGGTTACATGATTAATAGCTGTGTTATATAAATTATATTTTTATTCTAACACTCACAGTAATTAAGGTTTTTCTAAAATGATACATTTTTGCCGTCTTTAAACAATTGCTTACCAAATAGAATAAATTAATTGAGCATTTTAAGTCCACATTTTGTTTGATAATATGGACATTTTATGAAAGCCAATCGATTATTATGTTTGTTTATAATCGGAAGCTATTACGGTAATAAACTTCCAAATGACTTCAATAGATTAGAAAATTGGAGATGAAGTAGGTTTTGGCATCCTATAATATAAAATTGGCAGAATGTTACATGTTAATTTAACTTTTGATACATCTAGGTTTTTTCTAGGACTGGAAGTAAATGTTGAAGATACTTATCTTTTGGCTTATAATGGTGTATTCTTTTCTTGTCCGTGAAGCCATAATTAAACGTATTTTTGTGAAAAAAATCATTGTCAAGATTTTAACGGGTTTACAAGTTTTCAGCATTTTGAAAACCATCTAGACCGTTTTTGATTTGATGTGCATAGTGATCATAACTTAAATAGTACATCTCTGATTTTAATAAAATTCCATATTAAGAATTATTACTGAAATATCTCGGTTTTATCAAGTTTTGATTAAACTTAGTTTACAGAGGTATTTTATAGAGGGCGTTAAAGCACATTTCGAGAACATCTCAAAAGACTATTAAATTTAAAGAAAACTATGTAGTCATTTTAAAAGAAAATTCAATTTTTCCTTATGAAAGTTTTTTGTAGGAAATGTAATGGGTTTGCGGTGGTGGCAAGTGAAGCTTGCCCTCAACGAAGTCCAACACAAAAATTAAACCTTGCTTGGAAACATTTTATTTAAAGAAAATTATAAGTTACGAATATTTATGACCACTCCTGGATGGGATGTGAATGTCGGTTGTCTTTTCAGGAGGTTGAAAACGGGCGTCGCCCAAAGATAAACTATTGTTCAGGCGGTCTTTGGATCCTCTCCTGAACGTATACGGTTTTCCAAACAGGCTGCGTCGGGTTTCCCAGTGGAGGATCAAATTCAGGGTCGAATCCTTATAGTAGAAGAGTACCTAAAACTCAATTAAATCGGGCGGACGGCGGATACGGTACCTAGGCAAAGGTCACAGGTCCCCTTGACAAACAAAATTTCTTCGCCAGTTATGGATGAAAATGAGTGATTCTTAATAAATATGAACTCTGTGAATTTATTTAAATTTCACTGATTACGGTTTAAACAAAACGGTGCTCAGTAGCAAAGCAACTTTTTACTACTTGTCAAAATAAATTTAACTAAATTTTTATACTCGTTTACAGAGGAAGTATTTACTAAGTTGAATTATATTAATTAATTTTTACTAACTACTCTACTTGATACTAATTCACAAAATTTTCTTTCCGTCTGTACTTTATACAGTGAGAACGAAAGATAATCATTTTGGTAAAATTACTTACCTATATAGAGGACGACATTTAAAAGGCGGGAACGGTAGGAAATTCCTTCATTTTAACGATGAGGCGACAGCATAACAATTTGTTTTCATTGATATTGTAGCGTCCCCCAGATACCCTATCTAGAAAAGCGTAATTTGAACTTATTTGTAATAATGCAAATTCAGGAACCAAACAATCGCTAAGTGATTTTATCTTGATTTGACTGACAATAATGTCGCTATTACTCAAATTAATTGCCTGCCTTACTTTGACTTTCCGGGCAATAATTAAAACAGCATTTATTTACAATCTGATATTTAATTACTCGCAAACCTCAAATCTGATCAAACGAAGTGGCCGTCTAGTGTTAGGTACGTTATGCTATCTAAATGAGATAGTCTGGATGGGGTACGTGTTGCACCATGAGAGGCAGGTAAAAAAAATGGAACTACTCAAATTGAAATCAGCGAACTTTGCACAGCGGTGGTTCAGGCCGTTAATCTACTATTGTGGGAAAGAACCACCAATAAAACCCACTTTATTCATAAATAAGCAATTGCACAAGTACATTAATAAATAACACAAAAAAAAAACAATGAAAGGGTTAAATATATAACAAAACACCATTAAATCAGGTTAACGTGCGTACAAAATTATAACATTAAGAGAAAATGAATAAAAAGCAGTTTAGTTACACAGAAACACAATAATAAAAAGACACATGTAGTCACACTCACAATTGGGTCATAAATAATCAAAATAAAAATCGTAACACCAAACATGTGGCCCTTTTAAAACACCAATCATGCCGGTCTTTAAGTAAATAAGCAGATAAAATAATAAAGCAAATCATTGTACATATAAAATACAACAACAGTAAAATTGCAGAGGTAATAAGGTAAATGCGAAGACCAAAAGAAAACAGACAAGGAATTTAAAAGTACCCAATTGTTTAGTGACAACTAAAGCACAAAATACATGTCACATTGTAATAAAGCCCAGCTCGCAGGCAAACAATTCAACTTCAACAAACTGAAATAAAAACTCATTAAAACGAGGGTACGTTATAAATAGATCACTAACATCGTGACCGATATATAAGTTTGGGTGCGTTATAAAAATACCGTGCCCCTCTCTCCGGTTTACACACTTATCTATACAACAAATAAAAACAATAGAAATAAAAATTCAAGGTGTTGAATGCTCTGGCTTAGGAGTGTGTACCAACAGACAATTTCCTTTTGCAATTAATAACCGCCGGCATCCTATACCCATTCACCGGCCACCTCTACACAATTATAAATATAACCAACAATGCTAATTCGCACAAATACCAGAGGGAGGGCCCTGTACTGTCCTTTTATTTTAGCAGATTTCAGCTTAATGGGCCCGCGTACGTATAAGATACCTTTGCAAGACAATGTTTGGTATCTAATATGTTATCTAGGCTGGTAAAACGATTTGCTGCGAGCTTTCAGTTTTATAAAAATACATACTTACACTAATTAACCTTAATTGACCACAGGCACAAATTCTTAACAGGCGCGGTTTAACCCCGAAAGAAAAAACAACTTAGTGTTGGCGAATTCAAAAGAAAAATGTACACACAAGAACAAACTGTTTACAATGAAGGTATTTGATTAACCCAAAAATCGATCTGGCTCGATTGACAAGCTAACTGTAACTGCCCCCGTCCATTTCAAAACTAACTATATCTACTCTCGAAAAACCAAAAGTAATAAAAAAACAAGAAACACTAACTTATGTTGGAACAGTTTCATATTAATTCTTGCATGACATCTTAATTTTAAAAATATGCATTTGTTCGTAACAAACCCTATATTTACGTCTCTCGGATTCCGAGGTAACAAAGATATCTTTTGATCGCGGTCTGCCCAGCCTTAATCAATCATTAGAGCAATGACATTTTTACATCAACGGCGCGCACTAGAAAAATTCCAATGATTTGTTACGCCCCTTCAGTAAAGTATTTTTAAGCGTGCACCTGCCACTCGCCCCCTAACATGTGTTTACATACATATTAGTTTCAAACAATCCTACATTTCTTAGATAAAAATATATAAATAAAAATATTTTGAGAACATTAGCAAATTAC
The DNA here is from genome assembly GCA_036346205.1 of Vesta saturnalis. Taxonomy (NCBI): domain Eukaryota; kingdom Metazoa; phylum Arthropoda; class Insecta; order Coleoptera; family Lampyridae; genus Vesta; species Vesta saturnalis. The sequence goes on along the minus strand of JARFJB010001233.1, from coordinate 1,359,387 downwards.
GACGTATTATTAAGATATAAACAAATCCACTAATTATCTTTCTATCGTGGTAACAATGTAGATTTGACAAAAGTTTATTACAATAATAAAATTTTCGTGGTCCACTACCTACAATATTAAATCAATTACTGAATTAATATTTCTCTCATCGTGTTAACATTATTATTTGTGAACTAACAGAACGATTGATATACAATTCGGCTAGTTTATGTGATTTAACAATGCAATTTTCTACGAAGTGCATTAATCAATATTATAAAGACGGTGTCAACTATTACTTATTTTATTAATTTATTCTCTTAATTATATCGATTGGATTTTCAATTCTATTTGAATGCTTTGGTTTGCTTATCTCTACTTAATATACGTACTTTTTCATTCACAAGATACATTTTTAATGCAAACTAAATTATTACTTCTCACGTTTACTTTTGGAATAACAAAATGAAACTTGTATTTATATTAACGGTTATTTATAGTACTTGATATGTTTTAATTTTGAAATAAAGAAAGATCTCTATTTACAAATAACGGCCATCTCTTACATCTTTTCAATTTCTGCTCAACATAAATGAATTTATTTTGAATAACTAACTTTTGCACTATAATTTTTTGACTTTTATTACGAGTCAATAAATTACTTAATTTTACTCTTATCAATATTCAACCGTGAGTCCTTAATTAATTTACGGACTTAATTAAGGTTTTTGTTGGCGGAGTAAAAAGGACAAAAACTAATCTTCACAGAAAAGCCCTAAAAAAGTTCCTAAAGCCGTTTTTATCTGAGGGACCATCAAGTTTATAGCAAAATGTGAGGGCATCTTTTTTAAGGATAATTCAATTTTAGATGTTTTCTTTACAAAAGTTAAAAATTATTTAAATCGTAAAGTGCGCATCAGTACGTTATTGGAATTGCAAACTTACGCATCGAATATGTACAGAAACTATCCATAATCAATGTTTTTTTATTAACAACAGTAATATGGCTTATTTATCTTTTAATGTATTTCAAGGCCTAAGCTTCTGTATTTTTTTATTTGTTATACAATTTTGTGCAAAATGTACAATATTTAGTATAAACATTACATGCATTTATATAAATGTTAAAACCTTAAATGCACTACTTTTAAAATGTTAAAACTTAGTTAATGTCCCTGATAAAAATACAATTGTGGTACTTTCCATTGAGTGATATTCCCCTAAAGAACTTGATTATAGGGGAGGGTGGTACTAACTGAGACAGAGTGAATAACTTTTAAACTAGGCGCGCGACTGCATCTGCTCTCATAGTCGGTATCGTTCAGAGAGGGTTCTCTGCTACCGTTGTTACACGAGCGGCCAAATCACAAGTTGCGTTGCGATAATATGAAGTTAGGTTACAGTAGTTTTGTTTATTTAATCTAATTCTTTTAGGTTAAAGTAGTTTTGTTTATCTAATCTAAACTAGTTTGGACCAATTTATTTATTTTTGGTGAAGTTCACGCAAGGAAAACTGCTGTAACCTAACAATTTTTTTGAAATTTTTTGAGTCCAAACTAGTTTAGAATAGATAAACAAAACTACTGTGACCTAACAGAAGGAGTATGTGTACATTTCCCGGTAGATTACGAACATTAACCGTAACATATATATGTAATACATTCATATTATTGGAACTCAACTTGTGATTTAGCCGCTCGTGTTGTTACTATAACCAATGTGTTGGGTGAAGATCGTTGGACGTAGAAATTAATCTGTGAACATCAGAGTTAAAAGTCTGTTTTTCAAGGTAAGAAAATATTTTTATAGTAATGTTTGTGAGTAAATTGTGGTGCATGATTAATTTTTGTGTTGGGATTTAATACTATCCTTGCTCCTCTGGGGTTTGTTTTCCAACCTCCAAATAGGTTTCGCCGAAGTCAAGCAGCGCTAAAATTAAATAAGTATGTTTTGAAAATTTTAGTATAGTACTAACTGAGACAGATGTCACAGTACTGAGACGTGTCTCACTTAATACTGTCCTTATTTCTTATTAAATATTAATTTATCATTAGGTAGTTAATGCAGCTATTATTAACTATAGATGTCGCGAAAGGAAACACTTCGCAAAATTGGAAATGCCTCGGAGGAGAATATGAAAGCGTCTTTACTACGTTTAGTATTAAATATTTTTCTGAGACGTTAGAGAAACTGGTTGAAAGAAAATAATTTGAATGATCACTGCATTACAGTCTATGCATATACGTTCATTGAGTTAAATAGCCACATTTCAGTTCTTACGTTGCAAAAGTGCAGATCGGAAAATCCGCCTTTTTTACCTTGGCTTTATTCAAGCAAACCATGCAAATCGATTTTTCGCCATACTAGGTCTATGACGATAACAAGATCGACAGTTAGAACTTATTCATTAAAGAACTCATGAGTCAGATACTGTACTTCATAAGGAACAGGACTTAAGCGTGCAATTTTACAATACTGAAATAGTCGGTTGGAACGTTGACTTCTGAGACGTTGTTCAATATCGGAATGCATTGAATCTGGATTCATTTGGGTATGTCCTTTATATAAATATTTTTGAATTATAGTGATCCTATTTTTTATTGCGCAATCGTTTAGAGCATTTGATAGAACAAAATTTCTGTTTTGAGCGACACATTCATTACTCCATAGTATTAACCTGGATTCATCATCACTTAATTGGGATATTACTTTTGTTTCAATCAAATGTGTCAATATTGAGAAGAACTCATTTGCGCCCAACGTACCTTCAATTTCGCTCCAAAGGTAACAATAACTATTGCTAGTGTTGATATCATATACCGTGAAATTATGCACTGCCAACTTGGTCTTATAGTACATGAGAGTTAGATTTAGGTACAAGTAATACAGACTGTAAATCCACGGTGAATACTATGTCTGTTTTAGAAGCCTTATCAAGATTTTTTTTAGTTCTGGCTTCCTCTTCTAGCTCTTCGTCAGTAACATTTTGTGAATTATGACCAACACACATGGCACATTGGTCTTTTTTAGGCCTGAACAACTATAATCTCATGTCGTCTTTATAAAAGTGAAATAGTGCGCATTTATTTTCCCACAATGGTTCCAAATAGAGCATATTCCTTGAAGCTCGATAATAATGGGAATCCATTTTTGGAATGGATTTGAGTAATTGTCGGACAAACTTATTTGGACCTTTTGTTTCCTCAGTTTTCCTTCTTGGTCGTTCCACACTTTGGCTCCCTGCAGATGTTGATAAGTTGTTATTGTGTTTTTAATCATTTTTTTGCAAGTTCTCTATGTTGCAGTTTATGTTTCAAGACATGCCTTCGGAATAATTTCGTCTACTAACCTCAGAGAGTCCTCGTCTTCTTTTGATTCAAACCTATAACGTATTTCCTCTTTTCAGGCCATGCTATTTTCTAAACATTTCTGAAATACTCGATTTCTTTGTTCCTCTGAAATGTTCTTGCATTGAAGTTTAGAATTAGAACCACGTAACTTACAGTTACAAAGCTCTTTCATAATTCGTTCTGGTTTTCTTATATTTCCACTTATCGTCGGTGTTCTTCTTTCCTTCATAAGAGTCACCTATTTAGCTTTTCTTCATATTTTCAATGGAATTACAACTTTAACCCACGCGTTTACGCTTCCTTTTTTTATTTGTGTCCTTTTCAGTATTTTGTACATCATTTTGTTCCCCTTCCAGGACTTCAGCTGCTTTAATCACTTCAATGTGTTTTATCATCCTTCAGCAGGTGCATTCTGCTATGGTGATTGTTATTTATTTTATTTTCTGTATCAGGGTGACTGTCGGCTAGAGACTCGACGGTTGTTTCCAGCGCTTCACCACTTTCGATTTTCATCATTTGAGATTCTAAAAATATTAATAATTTGATGGAGTGAGTCTGATATTTCTGCTTGGCCTACCATAATATCCATGGGCAGATCCATAATGTTATAATTGCCACGCTATCAGGTATGTCTAATTACCGTAACTCGAAGCTGCAGATTCTCATGAATACTCTTTATAAATTATTTAGTTTACATTATTCATTATTGCAATTGCAATGTGAACTATTACTTTGCAAAGAAATAACGATCTCTATCAGCAGATTTCCATAAGTGTTAGTATCATTATTAGTCATCTACTGGTTGTGTCATTCTTTGTAAGACCATGTTAACCATACGTTGGGACCTTGATATGTTAGTTCTAAAAAAATGTTCAGAGTTTACACAAAATAAAGGGGTAATAGTATATTAAGTATTAAGGTCAGTTAGTAGCTTCTACTGGTTAAGGATATGTATCCGAAACTAATAAAAAAACTTACTGACCGGAGTGCTTATACTGTTTTGCACGCTCAGTAAAATTGAAGTAATTAGAAAACTAAAACATGTTATACCAATTTTCACGAGTCCGAGCAGTTGCGTCATAACTAACTTTGTTTCATTACCACCTTTAGAACCCGCCTATTGTGCACGAGAGGATGCAGATAGAACTGATTTAGGTTGGCAATTCTGTCCGGTGTTGTCAAGCATTTCTGATATTAAACATTTAACTTGGACTATCACAAATTTGAGAGTGAGAGAAGTAAAAATTAACACAGTTATTTTGTAAATAACTAAAACGTTATTGTTATAGCGTGTGGCAAATGCTTTAGATTTCAACTTGTCTACCGTAAATCGACTATCGTCATCTGGGAAAATGGGTAGCATAATTTCTAGTCGTTTCTAGAAGAAACGGCCACGAAAAAACAAATAATTGATCTACCTCGTTCCAGGCAGGTCGCAATTCGTGATGTGATATATGATATGTACAAAGAAAGTATGTATTATTTGCAATGAATGTGTTCTTTATAGTACTGTTAATATGAAATATTTACAGAGCAAAATGTAACATTAACAAAAGATGGTCCTCGTAGGGGCTTAATGGAAATTAACAGCATTGATTCAAAACGTATTCATTTTCTGCGATCATATAAACAATATCAGACTGAAAAATTATACCAATTTGTGTATGTTGAGGCTTGGATTTTTTAAACCGGAACAGTTGCTAGGTCGTGGCAAGATAATGGTGTGAGATCGGTCAAATCACCTAAAGTGAATGGAAGGAGGTTTGTTTTTTATTATTTATTCATGCATTTTTATTTGACAATAATTTTCAGATATATAATTTTGTATGCTGGTAATGAAAATGGTGGTGCTGAGTTAATATTTTTTATTTTATTTTTAGTTAATATTTTCACATTAATTTATTTCTATTCTTCAAATAATTGTATAAATGTTAGTATAATTTCTCGTAAATATAATAAACAACATATTTTATTTATTTAGTTCTGTGGCTATAGATGTATAAGTTTTATTATTGTATAATTGGAAGTATCATGAAGGAATAACTCAATATAATATTCTCGTGAAATAACATCAATAACACATTCAAAAAGAAATATAAAACATAAATTTTATTATTGTGACAAAATAAACCTAACCCCTGATGCTTAGATTTGACGGTTGCCAAGCTGTTATTTTTCACAATCTGATAACATCGGCGTCCTCTGACAGTGTTATAATAGTGACGCAACTGCTCTGACTCGTAAAAATTACTATTAATGTCATAATAAATTCAGTAAAGTTGTCAAATCATCTGAGCGTATAGAAAAAATATTTCAAACGTATTATTTCCGATTCCTAGGCTCATAAACAATTTGTTTGTTTTTTCTGGAAAAAACATGAACTATTTTAACCGCTTTGTAAAAATATATTAATATTATTTTATTGTGAAATGGAGATACACATTTATAACATGTGTAGCGTCTCAAGGTACCCTATTTAAAAGTGTAATTTGAACTTATTCGCAATAATGCAAATTCACGAACAAAACAATCGCTAAGGGATATATCTTGACTTTACTGACAATAATCTACAATTATTATTATTTATTTACAAGTCTGATATTTAATAACCCGCAAACCTCAAATCTGATCAAAAGAATTGGCCGTCTAGTGGTAAGCGGCCCGTGTTAGGTGAATGAGATAGGATTGGATGAGATCAAGTGTTGTATCATATAGGACAGGTAAACAATGAAACTACTCAAATTAGAATTAACGAGCGTTGCGCAATGATGGTTCAACCCGTTAATTTACTAAGTTGGGAAAGAACCACTAAGAAAACCTAATTTATTAATAAATAAATTGCACAATCACAATAATAAATCAAATACCAAAAAAACGATGGAATGATTCAATATATAACAAAACACCATTAAATCCGGTTAAAGTGCGCACAAAATTATAAAATTAACAGAAGCAATTAACTAACTACACATAAACACAAAAAAAACAGCAGTGTAATCACACCCACAATTGTGTCATAAATAAATCAGAATAAAAATTGCAATACCAAACATGTGGCCCTATACAACCAATCATGCCGTAAATAAGAAAATAATAAGGCAGATTACGGTACATAAAAAATATAACAAACAGAAAAATTAAACAGGTACAATAATGTAACTGCAATGCAGTTTAACCACGCTTAGACAAGAACAACAAAATTGACAAGGAATTTACACGTATACAATCGTATAGCGAAAAATAAAAGCACAAAATACATACGTATAATTACGATAAATTACATATAAATAGAAATTAGTTCGTAGGCAAATAATTCTAAATAAGCCGACTGAATCAAAGACATTAAAAAAACTCAATAAAACAAAGCCTTGCAAGGGTAAGCGAAAATAAATCATAACACAGTGATCAGTAACCTACTCGCAAATCTGAGTAACTGCGATAGAAAATACAGTACCTATTTCTCAGCTTACACATTCATCTATACAAAACAATAAGAATGGGTTCGTTTAACAATAAAGATGGAATTTGAGATTTAATGTGATCTGGACCCATGTCTGTAAACCCCGGTCTCGTTTATAATGAATTACCGGAGGTCTATCATGCCAGGTTTTGTGCATGCATTATTTCCTCTACACAAATATTAATCAACGTTGCCAAGTCATATTAGCAATGAGGAGGGCCACGGTGCTGTCTGAAGCGGGCACCTTTTATTTTAACAGCTTTCAACTAAATGAACCTGCGTGCGTAATTAAATAACGCGTGTCTATTAATGATTGAAGCTGACGTCATGTCAAATCCAGGAAATTTCTTTGCTTAGTATTTACAACACAGAATTATATTGTAAAATCAATCGGTTTCTACCTTTTTTGCCATAGTCGCGCGTGTCTGTTTTTCATTAGCTTTTATTATAATTTTTCTGTTCATTCTTCATTCCTGTATTAATTTTTCGTTATATTCACAATCTGTTATTTTCATAACTCCTACAATAAGTTTTTCAAATTTGCGTAAGTAATATTCGATATAAACTTCCAGTTATGTTTAAAAATACCATGCGTTTCAAATTTGATTAACGATTTTGCAATGGTGTTTACCTCTGAGCAAGATGCCTTCATCTTAATTTAATTTTAACAAACAATGTTTATAATTACATCAGAGGTGATTACCCCATGGGACGCTTATGTCAATCGTTGCGAGCGAAATGAAGTGTACTGGTACCAACCTAACCAAAATTTGCTACATGACGTCAGCTTCAATCATTAACAGACGCCCGATACTTCTTGCAAGACAATGATTGATTTTAATAGGTTACATCGGCTTGTTAAATTGTTTTCTGCGAGCTTTAGTTTACATTAAAATATCTACTTACGATTGAATACAATCCTTTAGTTAAACACTATCGCCCAATAATTGACGGGTTAATATACGCCGTTTAAACCCATGACGATAACGATTATTTATAGATATATTGTTTACACACCCGCTTATTAAAAGTCGAATATTTAGCGATACATTTATTTATACGACGACTTCAATTTTGTGAACAACCAACACAGAAAAGAACAAAACCATATTAGCGATTTTAGTTTTACTAAATATATTAGTAGGCAGAAGGATTTATAATGAGGGTTTTTGATTAAACAATCAGATCGATCCGACCTGAATCGATACGAAACTGCAACTGGCTTTTTTCCTCCCAAATTCACCCCCTTTTTTAAGTATAAAAAACCAAGAATTATTACGTGACAATATTTTCATATTTATTACTAAAACAAATATTGATTTTTAAAATATGCACTCGTCCGTAGCAAACACTATATCTATGTCTCGAATTTCGTAGTACCAAACAAAGATGTCTTTTGATTTGCGGTATATTTCGTCGTAATTAATTTTTAAACTAGTGACGTTTTTACACCAAGAATGTACGTATAGAAATTTTCAATGATTCGTTAAGGTCGGTAAAGGCAGTTTCGAGCTGACACCTGTTTTCTACCCCAACATGTTTTTCTTTTCAACCCTTGGCTACATAAAATAAAATATCCCGAAAACATCAAATTACGACTTATTACCAAGATATTTAAACCCAATAATTATCTGTTCTATCGCGGTAGCAATTATAATTTGATATATTACAATAATAAATTTTCTCGGTTCCGCTATCTACACATTTAAAAGATCACACCTAATAAGAATAATGTGTATCTCCTTAGTAATTTATAAACGTGTAACATTAGAAACTAAAGGCATTTAATTGCGCAAATGTATATTAATAGGATTAGTATCACTTACCTTTTTATCAGTACACTAAAATAAGTGTAGATTTATGCTTTATAATAAACGTTTAAACATAAAAACATAACTAACCTCAACTTGCTTATATGCAGCGTGAACAAGGAGATACGCAACTTTCTTTGTGGAAAAGGAAAAGGCCACGTATTTCATTCCCTCCCCAAGGGGGAAGGCGGGCTGCTCGAGCTTTCCAAGCTCCTTCAGCCACAATCAAGGATTCCCAGCATACATACATATATTACGTATATATGTATGGTGGGATTAAGGATGGGTGTGGTCAGGATAGGATCGGAAGGAACGGATTTAGGGTTCTGAAGGGGAAAATACTACCCCAGCATTCGCGTAAGTAGCCGCACATGGTGTGCATATACGCAGTGACCATGCCGCTACATGTGTATGAGGAAAACCCCCTGAAAAAACCTCATACAAGGTAGACGGTAATGGGAATCGAACCCATTACCTCCCGAATGCTAAGCAGGTCGTGTCACCAGTACGCTACCAGCTCGGTTTTCTTTGTGAATAACTATAGTATGAACTTTCTTTGTGAATGTCTATAGTATGAAGTTACATCGTTTCTGTATTGCAAATAATGATTTCACTAATTATTAGCAATTACACATTTTGTCACATGATGCATAACACTCTTGTCTACGAGATGAAATTCGTTCAAAAGTGGAGTTAAACACTGTGATTTTAAACTAATATGGTTAAGTATTTCATATGCAGAGTTCAGTTTTATTGAGCACTTAGAAAAGAAGTCTGTATAATATCTTAATTAACATTGCTTCTACTGTTGCCTACATTCTTGTATTTTTTGTGGAGTAGATACCTCCTGATGATAACTTTAGCATTTATAAAATTGTTAATTTCATTATGAACAATATGGCATTAGTATTTAATAAGCAACATTAGCCAAGTTGTTAAGAATGTGTCATTATGTGTATTATTTGCTTTGCTAGCAGTGATTAGTGAAATAAAATATTTAGTATTTTGGTAATTAACATAACAGACATTGTTGAATATTAACCAAATTAATCTGATTGCTCTAAATTCTTGTAGCACCAATTGCATACATGACAATTTTTTAACCCATATGTAAACGCTCCACTGGTAAAATATGAGTAACGACATTTTTTTTTAATTTTAATTATCCATGTTGCTAATTTATTGCATATATAAAATATACTATAAACTAAGCATAAAAGATTTTCGTTGCAAGATAGACAGTATTAAAAAAAACAGTTTGAAAATAACATGTTTCACTATGGTGCAAAAACGTTCCATTGCTAAAATACATATAGCAAATTGGTTATTGTTGATGGTATAATTTAAATCATGGAATATGAGGATGTGTGTTGAACTTGTTCCACATATGAATTGTGTAATTGCCACATTTTACACCTTCGAGCTTTCTCTGCTTGTGTCACTACTAGATGGCCAACTGTATCGCAACACGCACTTTGTCAATATTGTTGGTTTTGGGTGCCCTTTTTAGCAGACGTAAAGCTATATATAGTATAGCTTCCAAGCATTTACTACTGTGCTGTCGACCGAATTACAAAATATCGGCCACCACCATTTTTTGTGTAACACTCTAGAGCTATGGCAATGGCATTGTCGTGAAGGTCCACCCATGTATTTATTGTATTCAGAGGTAACATTGGGTTGTGGAATTCTAATTTTTTTTTCCTTTCAACTGTAGCGTTTTGTTGTAATCAAGTTCCAGTACCAAAAAATCCTTTATGCTTTAGTTCAACAAACAGTTTATAAAAACAAAAATAATTATTGAAGAATATTTGACTTCCAAGTACGAAAGGTGATTTTTCTTTTTGGCTCATCCATCTGGCAATCAATAAAATAAATATCCATCAGAGGAACAAAGGCACCACAGTTTAAAACTAAACTGCGCAGGTTTACCCCTTATAAACATTTTGCAAGAATGTCTTCTAAAATATGGTATCATTTGCTCGTCGATAGATGAATTAAATACAAATACAATCCACTGTAAAAGGTAAAGGGTCGCACTTTCGAAAATTTATCACTTATATCTAGTAAACTGTTATCGGTTAAATGTAAATATTGTTTAATTGTTTGGTACTGATTACAACTCATGCAATATTTAACAATAGTTGCACCTCTATCTTCTTCATTGGACCAATACATTGGTATTTTAGGCAGGGTGTCACATCCAGAAAATATAATTATTCCTAAAAATTTTGTTAGTTCGATCCAGTCAAACTCAGAATTATGACAATTACTGTCTTTGGCGTATTTCAAAGAAAATCCAAGTATCATATTTGTTAACGATTCGTCAAAAAATAGAAAAATTAGATCTAATGGGATTTTACCAACTGGAAGTGCACTCAAAGTCGGATTGTCACAAAATATATTCCATCTGGCCTTATTTCCGTTTAAGAGTTTGCGGTGTAGAACTCGTAGAAGAGCACAATCGTTTTTTTTTTGCTGCAAGGGGTTCCTTGTCTGATCATCACCCACAATAATGTCGGAATTTGACAAGTGTAGCTCAAATGTGCCGGCAATATCCATCTGACGAAAACGGTCATTTTCAGCATTATCATCGATTTCTTCATTATCTGTGAGTTCATTTACTTCGGAAGGTACATACACGTATCAATAGTATCTAAAATTCTAAAAAGTCACAACAATAATTACTTGTATTTCAATTAATTGTTTTACACAATGTAGGCAATTACCTACAATTGAAGTGACTGCCTACCTCCACCTCGATCTAGTTCAATTACTTATATTAAAGTCAAGCTTTACATCAATTGGGGCTTGAATCTTGATAGTGCTGTTCTCTAGCAAAGTACAGGTCATATTATAAGTTTTTGTTATGAACGAATAAGTTGCTTTGGTATGTGTGAATCCTTGCGATATTGCAGGCTCACATTCCATTAATATAAGTAATTCGACTGTAATCTCATTATATTTAGAATTTACATCAGTTCTACATACATAAAGACAAAATTTACATCGATTGGGGCTTGAACCTTGGTGGCGCAGTGGTTAGCGCGGTACTCTAGCAAAGTACAGGTCGTAGGTTCGAATCCTACTCGAGGAAAACTTTTTATTTATGTATGTAATAAAATTAATAATAATTTTTAATTACAGGTCATATGTTCAAATCCTACTCCAGGTAAACTTTTTATTTATGTAATTAAAAATTATTATTAATTTTATTAAATACATAAATAAAAGTTTACCTCAGTAGGATTTGAACCTACGATCTTTTAATACCGCTAACCAACTGACAAGTCAATCGATAAATTTTAAGTATGTAGAACTGATGTAAAGTCTAAATATAACGAGATTACAATCAAATTACTTATATTAATGGAATGTGAGCCTATAATATCGCAAGGATTCACACATACCAAAACAACTTGACTAATGTTAAATTATTATAAGTTTTTGTTATGAATGAATAAGTTCAAAGGTAAACATGTAATTAAAAATTATTATTAATTTTATTAAATACATAAATAAAAAGTTTACCTTGAGTGGGATTTGAACCTACGACCTGTACTTTGCTAGAGTACCGTGCTAACCAACTGCGCCATCAAGGTTCAAGCACCAATCGATGTAAATTTTGTCTTTATGTATGTAGAACTGATGTAAATTTTAAATATAATGAGATTACAATCAAATTACTTATATTAATGGAATGCGAGCCTACAATATCACAAGGATTCACACATACCAAAGCAACTTGACTAATGTTAAATTATTATAAGTTTTTGTTATGAACGAATAAGTTCAAAGGTAAACATGTAATTAAAAATTATTATTAATTTTATTAAATACATAAATAAAAAGTTTACCTTGAGTGGGATTTGAACCTACGACCTGTACTTTGCTAGAGTACCGTGCTAACCAACTGCGCCATCAAGGTTCAAGCCCCAAACGATGCAAATTTTTATTTATGTATTTAATAAAATTAATAATAAGTTTTAATTACATATTTACCTTTGAACTTATTCGTTCATAACAAAAACTTATAATAATTTTTATTTATGTATTTAATAAAATTAATAATAATTTTTAATTGTTATGTCGTTTGGAATGTACGAACGATTTGGAGCGTGTTCCTGCCTATAGTGAGAAACACAAGGCAAAAAAGATTTTATATGATTAATAATAAGTTTTATCAAATGTTGGCTTTCTTTTTCACGATACTCATTTGTCTTTTGGAGGACTAATAAGATTTCTTAGTCATTATTAGGAGAATAGCCAAGAGTGGTCATGAAAAAACTTTTACATATCTTAATGAGAGTTTGGTTTTGTTTAAAAAAAGTACGTTTTATGGGGTGAATTTTTTTGTGATTATGTTCCTTCTGCTGTTCTTTTCTCCGCCTTATTATTTTGGTATCTTCAATACTTTTCAATAGAAACATTTTTCGTTGAAAATTTCGTGTTTATTTCTTTTCTTCAGTCTTCACTAATTTTCTCGAAACATTTACATTTACAATAATGAAAGGGTTTTATTGCTAACTTTGTCTTCTTCCTTTCATCACAAAGATTTATTCGCCTCTTCATCTATGTTTAATATATTCATATAATGTTCTACCACAAAAGAATCACTCAGAAGGGGACCAAAATTTTCTTCTGTGATAATCATTGAATTAATATCCAAAATATCAACGAAAGTAACTTGTTGGAAAACCCTAGTCAAAAGATTTTCTACATCATTGACAAGTATATTGATATTGGAACAATCTTCTCTAAAGAAATGTGTGTCTGTCGTTACCCATGCACACATAACAGCTAAGAAAACCATTGTCGAGTTTAATCTTATTGTCCAGTAATTTTTGTTGTACAGGAAATGTTTTAATGGTTTTAGATGTTTTGTTTTTTTCTTTTTGTGTCGTAACCGTTAGCATAAGGATTTTTTTACTTCTGTTAATTTTATGAAACAAGAAGACCCTTTTCTTCATCTGTAATCATCCAAAATTGGTGTTGCAACTAATTTTTGCATAATTTTTGTTGAATTATTTTAGAATGTAACAAGGCTCCTCTTAAAATAATAAATGGAGTTAGGCATTACGTCTACTTTAAAAATATTAACCTTTAACAAAAATGTCAAAAACATTACCTTAAATACTTACTCTTACAAATTAATTTACAGCCACAGATATTAGTGATAACAGCCGGATGTGCGATACACAGCTCTTTTGTATTCGAATTTACAGGACAGAATGTTACGTAAAAGGGCCACATGTGTACTATCCGATACACAATACAACAAGATAAATTATTGGAAACAGAATGAAGGTGATATTTTTAAAAAGGCCGCATGTGTTCACATGCGGCTCTCTTAGCTAATATTGACCTAGTTTAGTATATCACATGCGGCTTTTGATTCAAATAAAATACACATATGGCTTTTATCTCTAATACAGTAGACAAAAATCTAGGGTGGGGGTTATTTGTAATATTTTTAAACTCTTTTTTCTATATTTTATTTTTGAGATAAACATATGAATTTCGGTTTATGTATAGATTTAATATTATAAACTTTAAAACAACAATAACTCATTTTGTCAAAAAATGCACATACGGCTCTTTTCGTTAGCACGGCAGCCTAGTGCAGTTTCAACTTTAGAAAAACTCTCACACATGCTTTAAAAAAATATTTAACAAGGTGGTGTGTTCTGCGAAAACGAACAACGAATAGGAAATGGGTTAATGTTTTAGTTAACCTAGTTTCGTTTCTGAAAGAGTATAAATTTAGTTATTAAAATTACTGTGTGGTAATAGAAGACAAAAAACAAAATAACATTTTTATTTTAAATTTTAATTTATATGTATATCTAGCACAAAAAATAAACAAACATTATTGAAATGGAATGAATACTTCAAAGCAAATAAAATCTGAACAAAAAAATATTTCAAAATAATACTACGAATTCAAAACAAATCACAAATATTCAAGTAAAAACTTTGGTTATTTACATTGTAATATATAGATGTAATTTTGAACAAATCATTTATACCTATAAATGTTAAGTCTTAAAAATCAATTCACATTTTTTGTACCTGGTTAATATAGAAATACATTTTGACTCTTCTAAACTTAAATCTATTTCACTAAATGTCTAATGATTAAGAAATACGTGAAGGGTTTTTAAATGAAAGTAATTGATTAAAAATGTTAAGTATTCATAAACACGTTTATATCTAACTTAAACTTTTTTTTTACATTTTCTGATTTTTATATGCACTTTTTTTGTGTTTTTTTTTAAATTTACTGTATTAGGACCTTAAACTTACACCAAGGCTTACTTACATTTAATAATTCATACCTGTTCAATATAATACACTAGAAAAACTACACCTAAATGACATACAACAAAAGCATTATTTTATTAATTAAAAATGGCTTATTAAACTAAAATAATTCCACCTTCGATGCACATCCAAATTTGTACTTTGTACAATAAATGGTTATAAATGTAATTCCTAAAAATTACCTATTTTAAAAATTAATCATCACAAATAACACCTTACAAATGTTATAGTTAAGAAAAAATTTTGACAACTTGCTTAACCATACAATGAAGAACTGATATAAAATACATTATTTTAGTTATAGTACATTACACCTAAATATGAGAGAAAAAAAATTCAATTTCATAAAAAACTAAAAATAACACTAACATGAAATATAATATAATTTTGAACAGATATGAAACAACAGCTGGGATGAAGACTATTCTATAAGATACATCATGCATATGTTTTGAGCTCCAAGAGAAGACGGTAAAACTGCAGAAGTCGGTGAGAGAATGGCAAATCCAAGGAACATAAATGTTCGAATAAGTGTTGCTCGATCTGAACGATCTTTTTCAAATACCTAGAACAATAAAGGTAGAATTAAACAAAGCACTCAGTGTTGTTTTGATAATATCAAGCAGCATATCATCACAAAACTAATCGTTACAATATTCAGTGACGAAAGAAACGCTAATTTTAAAACAAAAATGTTTACCTTACATATTACTTGATAAAAATCAATATTGAAAAAATATTTTTAACTACAAGTCAAAATCAGTGCAGCAGAAGGTCAGCAAATTTCGTTATTTAAGTACTTTTACAGTGTCCCTGGATTGATGTAACTATACTTGAAAATGTTATTTTAAAAGAGTTTTTCTTATTCTGAAAATTTATTTAATCATATTTTAAAATAAAAATCTGTGGTAGGGCCTACAAACAAAATATACCCACATACCGCAAATGACATTTAATTTCTAAATCCAGTCAGTTCCACTCAGGAAATTCTAGCAACTTTTTACTTGCATATGAATTGGAATGACTAGCAGCATAGGTGAAAGCTTGAAACTTACTACCTGCGGAAATCTCTTAGAAATATGATGTTAATATTAATTAGAACTCAGTTTCACCAGATAAGCAACGAAGCGTTACTACATGGTATAGTGTCACCTACAGGGTTGAGATGATTTAAATCAGTTGATTAAAATCTGGATTTTAATCAGCATGATTTTTTAAATAAAATTCATGATTAATTTAGTTTAGGAAAGGGGGCTCAGATTTTAACACTCAAAAATGTATTTGTTCATAAAAAAATAAAACCTTGATGCATTTTTATGTGGTAATATTTATTATTTATTATAATAATCGAAAAGAAATACAGTATTCAGCTGCTTTTTACTAAAAAACTTAAAACTATTAAGAAATGTTTTTAATACAAAAAAGAGAACCATATTTAAAAAAAAAAAAAACTAAATATTGCTGAACTTAACTGTTTTGTCACAGCCAAGTATGTTTCTTATATCTGAATGTATGAATCCATCGGTAGAAACCATCCTCTCGATATCAGCAGAGGAAGCACAGGCACACGAAACAGAAATCACTATAGGCAGTATGTGGTTAATTTCTGGAACATCTACTTGGGATCTCCACCACTGTACTGCAGTTACATTTTTTATTACAGAAAACATAGTTTTGTGAAAAGGGTCTGACTCGGCTTCCAACTTAATAAGTAATGGTAATAATCCTGTATCTGCAAAATATTGGGAAACAATATCTAAAGCATCTCTCTTTTCTTCAGCTAGTAATGGATATTCTTTGTTTATATTTATTGTAGGATCCAACATTTATGCCAAAAAGTGAAAGGGGGTTACAGCTTGAACATATCCTTTATTAAATATTTGATACAGACGTAAGCTTCTTTCTTCTACAAAACTGTCACTGTTTCCATATGTAAACTGCTCGAGATAAAAATGCACCTTTCTGAAACTTTTTTAAAAATCACTGGATCAATTTCTTCTTTATGCTCTTCACATATTAATAACAATTTCGGCCATTCATTTACATAGATCTCAAGACAATCTGAAAGTGTATTCCATCAAACATCTTGAGGTAAGACCAATTTCTTTTCCCTTTTTTCTTTATACCAAGCATTTGGCAAATTGGTATTTCTGAAGTATTTCACAATTTGAACGATACGTTCTTTTACCTGCGATGCTGTTATTAATCATGTAATTTATGTAATTATAGGATAACTGAACGACTCAGAAATTTTTCTCTTCATACTGACCATGTTGGCCGCATTATCTGTCACAATACTAGTAACTTTACAGTTATATTCATTTTTACAACTTATTTATTGAGTTAATAGCCAACTCAGCAAGATAGCTGTATGGGGATGACCGGATGTATCTATACTTTCCAAGAGAACAGTTTCTATCCTCTGTTGTCAAAAGGACACAGATTATCGAATGGATCATCCATCTAAGGACATGCAAACAGACTGCCCAGAAAACTTCTTAAAACAGTTAGATTTTTCTTCCTCAAATATTTCATTCAGGAGCATTGACGATAACTGAAATCCAGATGGAGGAATGTAGCCGGGTCTTAGCGTTTCTATGGTTTTTCGAATTTCCTTATTTTCTATCGCTCTAAAACTTCAATTTGTTGCGAAACGGCTTTGGCCATTTGTCTGTCCAATTCTTTCTTCTTATCTTGTTCAGTTCGCACAATACATGAACCCAAATGACCGCTACTTCCACTATTTTCACTTTCACCTACACTTCCCTTTTCACAGTTCTCCCCTCTCCGTTTCTTTTGCAACTGGATAATTTCATTCTCACTAGTTCCAGGCTGTGACTGACAATCACCATGAAGAGTTTCAAGTTTCAATAGCAATGATATCACTAGTTTTACTTTCACAGATTTCCCAGTGACTGTTTGGTCTATCCACTAGACCTTGTAATTCTTTACCACACTTTTTACACAAATAACCTAGTGTGACAACCACTTTCTTTTTTTACAAAATGTTGCCAAATACTAAATTCCTTTCTGCCCCGGCTTGTTGTGACTCTTAAATGTCTTGCTAGATTACCCACAGAACCAAAAATATTCCTAATAACTAGAATAAGTGCGTGTCATTTATATAGCTGAGCGTTTTCTGCCAGTTTTTACAAGTCTCAACAATTCCCCAAACTCGCAAAGATTTCACGTTAAGACGTCGAGTTTTGCTTCCTATCTGTACTATTCCTGCCTGCTAGGGTTGCAAAGTTTAACAAATAGATTTTATTAAACGAGTAGAAACTTATATTAAACCCCGCGTTTAAACGCCCATCAAATACAAATGAGTCAGATTCTTAAATATTTGCTAATAAGACTAGGAGAAGCATAAAATCTACAAAAATCGTGATGTATAAAGGTACTTAGTTACGTAAATGATAGTTTTTTATTACAAGTGAAACTATCCTAAACTACTAAATGCTTCAAAATAAAAACACATTTTCATCGTTGTATATTTAATAGAAATAAGGTTTATGACCCCACATGCAGTATGCAGTAAATAAAAATGCTGACCTAAATTTGTAAGGTGGGTATAGAAAAAGACTTCTGCTAAATAGCTAAATTAAATATAATATAACTATTTGAATCATCACAATTTCAAGAATAAGGAATAAAGATTATTCTAATTTAATTTCTATTCTGAATAAAAATGCATCAGCACAATGAAGGAATGCTGTTTGTTTACCTTATCTTGTTTGTTTCAGTTATAGTAGTTTTATAGCGGGTTTAATACTCCCATTGTATGGCTTGAAAATTGCTGACATTAAAAGGTTTTGCCAGTTAAACCCGAAATTAAATTTTCGAAGGACGTTTAAACGTGAAACTGTAAACGTTTAATCGCTGCAACCCTACTTCCTGCAAATATTTGATTGCTTAAGAAAATAAACAGTTATCAACTTTTGATTTTTTTTTAATCATGATTTTTATCAACTCTGGTCACATATAAAGTCCTCATCATAGGTTTTTTTTTTCATAATTGCTGTTATAATTGAATACCACTCTGTAATATGATTATTCTTTGTTTGTCACATTTTTGTGGTCAGTTGTAAGTCTTGATATTTTTTTGATTTTGTAACATTGATTGATTTAGAAAATTGAAAAAAAAATATGGATTTGACAGTTTGACTAGTAAAAAGACTTTTCAATAAAAAATATAGTTAAAAAATAATAAAATATAGGAGCATCCTTTTATAGTTTATAGCTCAAGTAAGATTTTATATTGCTGATTTACGAAGAACTTTCAACCTTTGGATACAATCACTGAAAATGGATTAATCTCAGAGGATAACTGACGAAAGATGCAGTATGAATAAAATAGCAGACAAACCAGATAATTTAGAAGATTTTAGAGGATTTCTAAATGCTGATATGGAAGAATGTACAAAGTTTTAACTTGGGAAAATCTGAAAAAAATTACTAACACTAAAAAGAGCAAGGTTACTACGCAGTCGCTGTCTCAGAGCCAGATACTATGTTTAGAAATTTATGCAAAAAAAAGAAATTAGCAGAAATTGAAGAAAAACGTGAAGAAATTCGAGTAGAAGAAAATAAATTAAGAAGACAGAAAGAAATACTAGAAATGGAATTACAGTTAAAATTATCCAAAAGCTCTTGTAGTGAGAGTATAGCAGAAAGCAGAAAAGAAGATTTTCAGAGCATTGAAGATGACTTGGAAAGCATTCATAAGGTAAATAATTGGATAGAAAAAAATTATAGTCACTTTCAAGAAAATTTGAATTTATCTTGTGATAATCATGGAAAGATATCTCTATTGACCTCAATGGAAGGATGATTCAGTACAAAAACTTTCTTATGGTCCACAAAATGTCTTGAGGTAAGAAAATCGTCAGAGAACCGACTAGTTATTCACTACAAGATTTTAAATTATGGATAAATAATAAAGTTACCGCCGCAAGTTATGTGCAATCAACATAGACTCAAAAAACAAATCAATCTTTCAAGAGGACAATGGTAATGACGAATAGTAAGAAAAATGAAAAACATTCTTTAAAATGTTTACTTTGCAAACAGAACACAACATAGAAAGCTGCAAGAAATTTATAGAGAGTAGCATTAAAGAAAAATGGAACTTTGTGAAGAATAATAGAATATGCTTTTGCTGTTTGAAGTCGAATCATCGAATTTCGGATTGCCGTAAGAAACAAACATCTCGACAATTAAATGAAAATACCAGCCATCCTCAAGTTATAGCTCATACATCTCATCGATACAATGATATTTTACTGAAAATTACCCCAGTTATTTTAAGAACCAACGAGACAGAAATTAAAATCTATGCGCTGTTTGATGAAGGATCTACTATTAGTATTTTGGACGGGTCCAATTCATGTGGCAATGAAATATGTTCAAAATCTGGAAAATTTTAGACTGAAAATTAGACTTCTTAAGATTCAGTCTTTAACCTCCCCTTTAAGTCATACATTCATCGCTAAGTAAACAAACCATAGACGTAACATTAATTATTTGCAAAGACCCCTAGTAGGCAAAAATTAGAAAATTCATATTTTGTCTGCTTATTAACCTGAAGCGCAAATACATTTTACTACAACTTTTTAATAATAAAAATACATGATATACAGTCCTAGTCAGCTAAGAAGGCGAGCAACCGGCGCAACCCGATTCATGATTCCGAAAGCCGAATACTGTAAAAATACATGTCAGAGGCGTATCATATCTTCATTTACTTATTGTTATTCTGCATAATAATGCGTTCCCACAAGTGCATTTTTTTCAATAACTTAATTCGAATTTGATTATATATCACTAAAATATGTAATCATCGTGTAATTATAATTAAAAAAATGAAGTTGCACACAAAAACGTTACTTTTAAATTAAATGATGTAATAAAATTGGCCGAAGATGCATTTAAATCAACAACAAGAGAAGAGTGGAAAAGTGGATGTGACAAAAGTAATTGACATTGAAAATAAATATCGTGAAAGTGATAACATGTTAGATATAGAAATTGATCAATTAGTGATAAATGTGTATGAAGACAGTGACAGTGAATATCAAGTTTAGTGATTTAAGTTCAAGCGATAGTGAATGGCATTTTTTTATATATTAGGTATTTCTGTGTTTTATTAATTTTATAGCACCATTATTAGAATTTGAAATATATTTTGTTTGTCATAAAATAGGTACTTAATTACATTTATTGTACTAATATATTTAAATACAATAACTTTTTTTGAATAAAGATATCTACAAAAACAACATGTAACGACACTGACTTATAGATACGCGCCAATTTTACAAGCAGCGTAAATTCGTCTTTTGCGCATTGCCGCGCTCGCCTTCTTAGGTGGCTAAGACTGTAAGTGTTGTTTTTAACTGTTTATTGTTTGGTTACATTGACGCTATTAAAACCATAGTCACTCCAGAAATGTACGACTATGTCGCCGCTATGTTATATTGGAGCCAAACCAGGGTGACCACATTTGGTAGGTTTCTACTTTGTTAATAGATTTTTGACATAAACTGAAAAATCTAGTAGAGAAGTTTTCTTTGGTAGATTTTTGGTATATTCTAGCGACATCTCTTTCCCACGTAATTATACAGAAACACAGCGTTGAAATTTGATCCTATGGGAATCGGCACGTTTATATTATGATACCTAATATTAAATTTATAATAAAAAATATTTTATGAATGAAGGTGTGTGTGTCTGGCTAAATTTTTATTTCACTATCGGTCCTAATCGCTTAGTCCACATCCGTTGGTAATTAATCCTTCGGCGTTTATGCTACTGCTTAACTTACACTGATTGGGTAAATTAGATTTTGTCAGGTATTTCTTGATTTTGTTGACTTTACGTATATAAGCTATTTTGTATCAAAAGGACATGCCGTTTCCGTGTGAATCTTAAAAATAAAAATTCAGCACTCAGTTTATATCAGCTTATTAGTGTTTTAGCTGGTGCTGTAAGTGAGCAGTTTGCGAACTTTATTGTTGTTGTTTTTTTTTAATTATTGTTCGGAATTTGTTTTTGAAACATCTACAATGAAAAAAGTTATGATCAAATGTACCGTGCGGAATGGGAAACAAATCCGTTATTCTCATCCTGGTTAATGAAATCAAAAGATGGAAGTGCACATTGTAAGGCTTGTAATTGCAAGATACTTTGAAGGAGCATTCGATTTCTGCTAAACACAAAAAGCACATGGTTGGATTTTCTGGATGTTCTCAGGTTTGCATTTTTTTGCCGCTTTTATTTTTTGGTTCACATATAGGCTTTTCCATTATTTAGTTCTCCAACGGCATTTTTTACAGATTAATAATATTTCAAAAATACCGTTTTGGAAGATGAAGTGAAGAGGGCCGAAATAAAAATCGTAGCCATGCTCTTAGAACATAATATTCCATTTCGAGTAACGGATCATCTAAGTAATGTGATACAGACTTCATTTCATGATTCATAAATTGCAAAAAACTTTCAGTTCAAGAGAACAAAATCTGCTGCAATTGCATATAATGTTTTAGGCAGACAGTTCGAAAAAGCAATGCATGAAGATTTGCAACCGGGACCTTCTACGTTTTCAGTTATAATTGACGAAAGTACTGATATCACATAAAGAAAAATTTAGCAATTGCCATTAAATTTTTTTCTGCAAATACTAAAAAGAATAAAAACAAAATTTTTATGTTCTGTGGAAATCGAGAGTGAAACTGCCCAACATCTTTTTGAATCCCTTAATTCTGCTTTAACAGATCGTGGTCTCAATTTAAATAACATTATTGGTTTGCTGCAGATACCACTAATGTAATGTTCAGGGATCATATAAATCCAGATTGTGTATTTGTAAAATGTGTGTCATTCCATAGCGCTAGCTGTTAGTCATGCATGCAAAATATTACCACAATCTGTTGAGCAGTTGGTTAGAGATGTTTATAATTATTTTTCCTGTAGCAGCAAACGACAGCGCGAATTTGCACAATTTCAGGATTTTACGATATGAGATGGTTATCACTTCACAATGTATTAACAGAATTTTAGAACAATGGACTGTCCTAAAACTTTTTTTTCAGGGGGAATATTCGGAAGAAAAAAAATGTATCCTGTGAATTTTTATATAATTGTTTCAATGATGAGCTAATTAAATTATACTTGGATTTTCTTGATTTCGTGTTACCAATTGCCAATAAATTTAATGTTACATTTCAAGGTGATTATCCTGTGGTGCATCGATTATATCGAGATGCATCTGTCATGTATTTCTCTCTTTTAGCCTGTTACATGAAAAATAATTACATAAAAAATACTGCAATTCATAGTATTAACCCAAAGGCTTCAATACATTATTTACCTATTGATAAATTGTATTTGGGTGTTAACGTGGTCAAGCATTTAGAAAATCAAAAGGGTAAAATACCAAAAGAAAGCATTCAAGATTTTTTTCATAGATGTCAAGACTTTTTTATAGAACTTTGCTATCAAATACAATGTAGGATTACCTTTAGAAAATAAATTATTTGAAAATTTAACTTTTATTGACCCTCAAAGGGCAGTTTATGACGACTTTCAAAGCCTGTTTTCACTTACTTCAAAATTTAAAAACATAGTGCCGGAAAATAAAGTACAATGTATTGATAACTAGTGTAGAGAATTAAAAATAGATTTAGACGTTCAAAATCTGCTTTCTTCTGATATCAAAGATTCATCTGGCTGTTTTGATATTAAAAAGTTTTGGGTTAACCTGAGACAAATATACAACAATGATAGGGAACCTAAATATGTACCTTTGTTAAGCAATTGTTATGTTTGCCCGTTTCAAACGAATTAAAACCAAAGACAGAAACCGATTCGAAAATAAAAATGTATCTTCGATTATCCACGCTAAAGAAGGGTTAAAAGATGCTGGGGAGTATAACAATTTTCAATCGGACATTAACGTGTTGAAATCAGTCAGTGGTGATAAAGAATTGTATGTAAATATAAAGTATAAACATACTAATGAAAACTTGTAGATAATTATTACATAAGTAGTTTAGATATCTTTGTTTTTCTCATGTTTCTGTTCTTTATTGTTTACTGTTTTAGTTTAATTTTTAGTATATTTTCACTACCACCATCCGCAGTCCAAACGTTATATTTTTTATACTGTGGTTTTGATAATAAAATATTTAAATATTTGTGTGCAAGTAGTGCCATCTATTTGCAAAAAACATAAAATAACCCTATCGCACGAAAGAGAACTTCTTAGCGAACAACTAACTAGCCATGTCGGTAAGTCAGTATTATTTAGTAGATTCTAGTAGATTTTCAAGGAAAATAAAGTAGATTTGTGAAATAAAATGAGCCAAACGATTCCTTATAAAATGATAAGGAATGCTGGGTCTATTCTTGGTTAATCGTCGTTGTTCTTAATCTATTGACAAAAATAAAATTGTAACAAATTGTTTTCATTTGATTGTAAATAGCCCAAACAAGCAAACGTGATCAATTCTCACTACGTGAACTCTTTTTTGTCATAACATTAAGATTGCCAAAATAACATAAATGTAGAAATATATTCTTAAAATATACTCGTGATTATACGATTATGCGGTTTTGAAAACTGTGCTGTTATTGAATAAGGATGGCAAACCGCAACCGTTTTTAATCGCGCGTTGAATTCTCTTCCCCTGTTACCTCTACGTGCAGTTAGACGTTATCCTTGATCAACGAAATATATGTTCTATCCCTTGCTTAGCAATTATATAAATTAAGAAAAAGTCGATCTTTTCGTATTTATTAGTTTTAATGTACAGAAATCCTCTAAAAATATTGCGTATAACGCTTAGAATACGAGTTAACGAGAGTGTCATTTTTTCTTTATTACACGGTTTTTTAAATAATAGAAAGTGATGAAATCAGCATCAACCTCTAAGCATATACGTACTTTGGCATATACCTAAAAATGAAGGCAATCCATTAATTATTGTTTTAATTATTAATTCATAGATTGATCTTGCGCGAAGAATGGAGCAAAATGGTGTTTTCTTGAATATATTTCGCCCTTAGCTAAATGTAACACAAAATATCAAATTACGTTCACCTACACAGAAATAAATATATCGATTATGATGCAAGTTGTTGGATTAAAATCAGCCTAATAGTTTTCGAAATATAAACGTTTTAAGTTAGGTGACTAAGCTTTTTACTTTGATAGTAGTCTATAGTTTAATAATTAAAAAATGCTGCATCTTAAAGAGAAAATTGAAATTGTGCGAATATGTGGCGAAAATACATCGCGCTGAAAAGTAGCGAAGCAATATTTTTTATGCTAGATATCCTGGTAATCTAGGTCAAGTTCCTTATTAATCAAAATGTAACCAGTGGCGGGGAATTTTTAGGGGCTTAGAAAATTAAAAAAATTCATTGCTTCAAATTTTAAAAAGTTACAAAATTGAAAAAACAAACTAATACTTTTTTACATAATTTCAAAATAAAAAAAAATAACCAGTAGCACGCCGTTTTTAGGGTGCAAAATTGTGCATTTTTTAAATTTATAAACCGATTTTTTTTAAAGTCGAGTATTGGGTTTTTAACCCTTCAAAGGCTACGGTGACCATATGGTAACACCGGCAACACTGCACAAAATCACCGGACATATGGTCGGTTTTCCGAAAGAACGTGAGAAAGCGATGAAATTTACTCAGTTGAGATCGATGCTTGGCAGTGTGAACGTCGAATATTACTGTTTTACTGAATTCTGATTCGAAGTAATGATTAAAGTTGACGTGTTCATTAGTAGTTTCAAATAATGGAACCCAATTTCGTGTAAGTATCAAATTGGTATTTCAAACGCAATAGTTTTTGTTTATGTATGTTTTGATGGTTACTAAAATGTACTAAGAGCTTCCAGATAATATTAGATTTTGATATCCCTCTTTGTACAGAAGTAACTTTGATGCATAATTGACTATGACCGTATGGTGACACTAGCCAAACCTGAGAGAAAATCTTATTTTTTGTTCCAGAAGAGGTTTAACTCTTAAAGAGGCCTTAGATATGGCGTACAATGAAGAAGATGATAATAATGGTGTGTGTGTGTGACATATACATGTCACCACCGGAACCGGACATACCCGAGGATTCGGTGATGAAGACGGTGGGGAACCGGATAATTTATCACGTAACCAATTATCAACTGCAGTAGAAATTCACTTTTCCAACAACACACACATAACTGGCTTCGAAGATATTTTAGAAGAAGCGCCAGAAAATGCACACAATGAGGAACACAATGGAGCAGGCGGTAGCTTATCAGAAAGTGAAGTTATTCACTCTCCGAAATGTGGTTCAAGTAAATGTTCACAGAAAATGAACTCGAACAGAAAGAAGCAAAAGAAACTAAATGAAACACAAGACTTTGGATCGATGGTGATATAATGAAAACGACAGCAATATTTCCGCAGCCAGATTATTCTGAATTTATAGGAATTGTTTATCGATGATGATTTTGTTCATTTATTAGTACAGGAATCAAATAAATATGCGGTTTCTCAATTGTCCAGATCCCAAAATAGAATGACGAAATCAAGTGTTACCTTGGTATACTTATTTTGACTTGATTTAGACAGATTATGCGTTTTTTGCATTGTACGGACAATAACGAACCCCATACCGAAGACAAAATGTGGCAGCTTAAACCACTCATAGAAAAGCTTCAAATAAATTATTCAAAATATTTTAAGCCGACAATAATAATAATAAGCTTTCTTGTCCAACAGAGTTTACAAATCCAATAATAGGACAGTAAGTAAAACCCTAAACTAAAACTACGTAGTATAACATAAACTAGTTTCTTATGGAAAACAATGTGCATAAAAAAAGAAAAAAAAATCTTAACAAAAATCAAGTTTCCATATAAACAGTTAAACGACAAATTAATATAAAACAATTATTAACGTTAGTTTGAAACGTTCAATGCGGAAGAAAGAACAGAGGGAAGATTACAATTATTAATATCACATTTACGACTAATACAATTAAAGTTGCGACAAGCAGTAACAATAGGAGATTTAAACAATAAGTCTGTTCGTAAAATACAATAATTTTGAATTCCGGGATGAAGAACGAGGAACATGAAAAAGGATGTGACTTAGGAGCTGCGGGCAGTCAATAAGATTATGTAACAGACTATAGAGAAACGTGATACCATTCATGATTCTCCTGGAATCCAGTGACAAGAAGTGCAACGTAGATAGGAGTTCAGCATGATTAGTGTCTCTAGCGGGATAGATCCCCTCCATTTTAAAGTACAAAAACTTTAAAAGTTTCCTCTGAACGGTCTCCAAAGCAGTTTTGTGAATGCTATAAACCGGATTATGCATTAAAGACCAGTATTGAAGTTAAGATCAAACTAGAAAATATGAGTTACGACGAATGTATGGTAAAGTATTATGGGAAACATACCTGAAAACAATTTATCCGCGGAAAGTCTATTAGGTTCGGCCATAAAGTGTGGAGTTTAAATGCCGAAAATGGCTACTTAATCAACTTCGGCATTTATCAGGGAACTAATCTAAAGTCAGTAACAGAGCATGATCAAAAATTTGGAAAGCCCACTTCACCGTTATTTCTAATGCTAGACTCCTTGCCAAAGCATGCTCTTCGTTATCAAATTTACACACAATTTGTTTACAAGTTTCACACTGTTAACTGAACTAAAACAGAAAGGATATAGAGTTATAGGAACAGTTAGAGAAAATAGGGTTGCAAAGGTCTGTGCCATACCTACTAAATTGGAAATTGGAAGAAAAAAAGCGGGGTTCCATCGAAACTAAAATTTCATGTAGGTATAATACTGGAACGTTGGACTGACAATGCTCCTGTAACCATGCCTCAAATTCTTATGAATTCAATGCACTTCTTTCGTAAAGAGATATTCAAAGTCGGAGAAGAAAATTGTTCAAATTCCCCAGCCACATCTTATAAACGCCTTTAATAAATATATAGGTGGGACAGATCGCATGGACGAAGATATTGCACGGCACAGAATCGGTGTCCGAGGTAAGAAATGGTATTGGCCTTAACTAACTTGGCTCTTGGATACCACTGCAAATAACGCAATTCTGGCGCGCTAATGGCTAAATTGTATGATTCTCTATGTTCTCCATTAGTGTTATAAAAATAAGAAAATTTAAAGAGGATTTCCCAATGGGCGCTAAGTAAGGGTCCAAGTGATTCCTGAAAATCACAATTTTTGTATCCATCAGGTGTGCATAGCGTTCTGCTAAAATTATAGTTCGGAGTTTGGGATGTTTCATTGTCAGGTGGTTCACCTTCAGAAGACTCATGTAAAGGGCTATTCCATATATTCTTTAGGGTTTCAGTATTTTCCGTATAGTCTGGATCCGCTACTGAATCGTCGTTGTCGTAGTCGTCGTCACTATCCTTGTTTGATCTAATGGTGGATGCTTATCTACAGATTGAACTCTTTATCGTTCACCCCATTTAAAGTTTTCATCTAACAATAGAGTTTAATTAGTTTATTTTGAATTCAAACCCTGATTTTTGATAAAAACCTATGTTCTGTTAATATAATTTAACAATCCAAAAAGTCGCTAAGTAGTAATCGAGCAAGCGTACAAATATTTCAATCTCAAACTTAATTCATTTGACTAAATAGAGGCACGGTTAAATACAATTTAAAAAAACAGGAAAATGTTAATGTTTGCAATAAACATTTAGGCCGTCGCGTAAGTAATAGTAATTAGTTTTAATCCTGTAGTACATAGAAATATAAGATTCAAAAAACCAGTGTGACCAGCACATAAGTTTCTTATGCATGTGTGATCTTTCAGTACCAAACACGCACGAAAAAGAGCCTATCAATCGCAGAACAGCTACTTCTAATATTCATAATTCCTCATTTAATTGTATAAAAAAGAAAGTAATATTTAAAAATTATAAAACTATACATTTGATAATTTTTTTATTGTGAAAAAGGAATAAATAATATATAAAACTATCCGATAAGAATTAGTTTCTGTTTGTATAATATAATTTAACACGTGAGTCGAATAATACCTCTGTTTAAATTATTAAACAAAATAAATGACTATTCTTTATCACAAGAAATAAGAAAACCATAGCTGTATTAATTTAATATTTTATATACACACATCAGATATTTCAACTAAATAAATTAATTTTTGAGGCTTATTTAGTTTCATGTTTGATTTTGCAATTTGCGAAATGTCTTCTATAGAGTACCTTTATTTGTGAATACAGTTTTAAAAACTTGATATATCCGAGTTATTTCAAAACATAACTAAATATAAAATTTAATCAAAATTGGTTATGTATTTTTAAGTTATTGGGGCTACACACACACATGGACACCTCCCAACCCGAACCCCAACACACACACACACACACACACCAATGAACGAACGAACCCTAGTTCTAGGTCTAACTTCAATGTAAAAATAACCAGGGTATAATTAGGACAATTCCGTTTTGTTAACGTCTTATTTTGAAATTTTGGTGTTGTTTATGTTTAGAGATATAGTTATAAAGTTAATTTACTTAATTACAGTTCAGTTAAACTCTTATTAAGTTAAAATAAAATTGTAAAAATAATAGATACTAAACGTAATACATATACACCATTTAGTTTATTAGTCAGCATAATAAAAGGGCGTGTTTCGTTTGTATATTTAACATTAAATATACAAACAAATCACGCCCTATTTACGACTTTTCTCCTGGAGGTTACAAACATTGTGAATGGTTTATACAACTGACCACTTGGAAAGTATCGGTTTTTAAATGAATGTAACTAACACTAATAGATTTCAAGGAAATGATTACATATACTTCCGTCAACCTTTTTGCGGAGCAGCCTGTTTTTTATTCGTGCTCTATTCTATATTAAATTGTTTTAATTGGATATTCAGCCACGCCCAAAAGATCACCTTCACCTATCTTATGTTACATCTGTTATGATTCTCGTACCCTGTGGTTGTGTCTCATAGTGTTGTTTACCTTTTGCCCATATACATAGGCATTCAAAGAAACAAATACATTTTTGTAACAGGTCTTGATTTCTATTACCCACTCCATATTGCATTATAAACACAAACCATCATTCCTACAAAAATATGTAAATAATATGCATTAATGCTTCACAAAAATATACATACGAGGTCAACTAGTTTTGATCTTGACTATTTCATTTTTATATATTACTTCAAAGTTACAAGTTTTAGATTTATTCGGCGGATTATAGTTATAATTTAAGTCGATAACAGAGAAATAACAATTAGGAATACTATAGATAGTACAGTTAATTTGTCTCAAGGTATTAATGATTATTGCACTGACCACACATATACTCTATTTTTATTGATCGGTGGCAATGTAAACTTTCTACTAAAGCCTTTGTAACCTAGGAATAAGTAACAATTCATTGTGGTGTGTTTAACTGACATTAACCACTTCATAAATCATACATAACCTGATGGTATTCAAGAGTTACTAGTTTTTTAACAATTAGCAAAGAGTACTGTAACATGGGTGTATAATTCCATTAAAATTATTAGGGGCAAAGAGTAATATTGTCATGGATAAATGAAGTCACTTGTAAAACTGGAGATTGGTTTTGACATCGAAATTTTGAAGGCCATCGGGTTATTCGGTATTGTTTAACTTTAGGTTCACGTCATGATATTACATAAAAATGTAAATACAAAGAAATCGTATAACTATGGGATTTGTATTAAATACAAGAACATGGAAAAAGTAAGCATCAACCACAAAAAACGTGATTATAATGAGGTATTCACATTAAACCAATATCAATTTTCCAAATTAAAAAGATCAGAAAGTGTCAATATACAGAAACTAAAGTATAAATATAATACTCTGATATAGGTACATCATGTGCAAATGTGATATGTTTAGAAACCACTTTATTGTAACGCACAAACTCGTAATGCAAAATTGTTTTGAGTTTAATAACATGCAAGGCATGTAGGTACATAACTAACTCATATTGTTTGATTTGTTAGATTTAAACTTTAGATACTTTAATTAAAAAATCTTAAATGCAAACTAAGAATAGAGGCAATTACATTCAAGTTCAGAAAAAGATTACGAGATAAACCCGCGGTAAAACGATAGCAGTATAAACATGGAGGGTCTCGGCTAGCAAATAAGTGGTTAGACGTGAAGTTTTACGAGATCATGGAAATCAAACAATAAAGATATATGATAAAGTCAAGAAGGCGTAATCAGTTCTTAATTTGACGATCAATATTCCAGAATTACGAGGTTAATGTACATGAACTCAAAGGCAATGAACTAACGTTGATAATAAATTCAAACTCAAAAATCTAGCAAACTGTAATCAGTAAAAAAAAAAAAATAATAAAATTCCAATAAAATAGTTCTGTTAAAATTCACTAACCAATTCCCAAAATAAAATATTACTGTTCTAACAATTATTTGTTTTATTAATAACGATGACCAACTTAAGCCAAGCAAGTTTACCCAGCCAAGCTAAACATGTTTAAAAATGTTAGCCCACAAAAACAAAATAAAAGATTCATATTTCGATCAGACGGTCGATTATATTAATATTCTTAAAAAAACAACCGTTCATTGAAATTAATAATAAACTTGATTTCAACACTAAATTCAAATTTAAAAGTCCTGTTTGTATAATATTCGTCTTGCGTAACTAATTAATAAAATAAACAATAAATGACAACTCCATTCACTTATGTACACGAAAATGAACATACAATTTTTTTAATCCACTTTGGACCAGGTTTGTTCAATAAACAAATCATTAATTCATTCAGTGAAAGTAATGTTTAAGCCTGTCTCAAATGGCAAACAAGCAAAATATTAATATGTTCAAAGGTTTATTTCAACACACAAATGAAAAAACAACAGTTGAAACACGGTAACTAATGAACTAAACCAAATCGTTAGGCTAAATCTCTATCAAGACGAATTCAATTTCATAGTTGGTGAATGTGCCAAAAATGTTAATAAACAAAACTTGTTTCATAATGAGAAAAATTTTGTTTTAAGTGCTAAACGAATGATCCTGGCTGTTCAAACGAACAATTTTGTTTTGTCCTAAAACTACCTAAGTCTAAATGAACACGCATTTTAAAATATCAATAATAGTATATTATTCAATGAGCGTATAATGATGGTTATTATTCACGAGGTGAAGTTTAATTTTATTCTCGGTGATTTAGGCTACTCGCCTGCGGCTCGTGGCCGTAAACTTCACCTCGCAAATAATAGCCATTATACGCGAGTAGAATACTATACTTTATCCACGACTACTAAATATTTTTGTTAAAGTTTTTTTTGTTGGAAAATTTTGTTACATTACATACATATTTTTAGAAACACTATTTTATTCTAACAAATATTTCATAAAATACATTATTGTTCATTTATACACAGTACATAGTTATCGAAAATTATAATAATCGTATAATATCTCATAATAATTAACACAAAAATCTATGTATTTAGCTTAACAAATATCACGTACCTAATCTTACAAGATGATATTAATAATTGTAATATTTGAACAATTGGTCAAGTTAATCGCAGGGATAGAATTAACATCAAAACTAATGTTTTGGTGACTTAAAACATTTGAATTATATGTACATTGATTCGTTTGGTTTACTTTTGGTTGAATTGAAGATATTTTGTTGGCCGTATCGGTTTTATTTTTGACGGATTCGTCTATGTAACCTTCTGCTACGGCGGTGGACTTCCATCCACTGTGTCTTTTCAGAGCAGTAATATCCTGCGGAAACTGTGCCCAGCATATTGTTCTGGATTCGGTAATTTGAGGAAAGCAGCGATTTTTGTAAATTTGTTTATCCCAATTCTCTGAGTTGTACATTTACCATTTTGGTAATTTAAAAAGAATGTGTCACTGGTTACATGACTTGGTGGAAGACATATATGTCTTGCATATTTTGTAAAAGTTATCCGTAACAGTAAATTTTCGGCAAATTTTTGTCTTGGTATTTGGCACATTAACCAAAAAAGCTGATCCAAGATCTTGTAAATGGGTTATTTTCATTTCATACAACTCATTACTTCTGCATGCACCCATTACTCCCATTATTAAAGCAACCTTAAATTACAGAATGTAATGAAATCACTATGTGAAAGATTTACTTAATATCTTACCTTTGTTGCTAGGTATTTATCATCAGATGCTTTAATTAAAAAGTTATTGATATCTTCGCTAGAAAAAGTTTTCGCTTTTTAGGCTGAAAATTTTCTGATTTTCTTTTTAGTAATGCTCGTAATTTTTTATAATCTTCTAAATTTATACCTTGATGTAAGGTGATTGTACTTTTAAGCATTGCGGATAATTCAGTAAAGTATACTAATAAAGTCGATTCAGAAAATGAAGTGGTTTTCCTTTCCTTTTGCCAGTTCAAAAAATATTCATAGGCCATATTATATACTTTCCTTGACTTTTCCGGCAATAAATTTAATGAGGCAACTTCAGCAGCTTCTCTAATTTCTGGTGGTGTTTTCATTTTCTATATCCATTTTTAGTTCGTTTTTTAACACAATTTAACACAGAAATCTACACACACAAACAATAATGTCAACAGGTGTAAGTCAAATTTGTTTTGTTTTAAAAGCTAGTTCGATTTATAAAATGTTTCGAAAAACATGGTATGTTAAGAAACAAATTTACGACACGCACATTCGAAGTCGCTGATGTCTCAGTGTAGATGCTCCTTACCTTCCAACCGCGGATCCCGCGTTCGAATCTGGTCTAGGAAAATTCACTTTTTTAATTTTTTTTATGTACAGAACTGAATAGAAAGTATTTAGTGGTTTACACGATAAAATTTTAAAAACCGATTGTTTGTAGCAAAACAATAAAATATTATAGCTAAATCAAGGAAGCATCTGGCAGCAGTGATTAATGACTCATTCATTACTGCCGTGAATAATGGGTATTATTAAGGTCGAGCAAACAGACGTATAATGGATACATTATACAATAGTCGTGGATAAAAATATTAAAGTATTTCTAAAGCACTCCGCTGTTGTCAAGTCAGTTTGTGAAATTTTGAAGGCATAATTTTGTAGAGATAGAAATTCATCTTACAACGTAGGATGCACCGCATCTAAAGTCTGAATCAGGCACGTGGCGAAGCGGCGATAAAATTGTGATATTTGCTCAGTTCATGCAGTATATAGACGATCAGTCAGCTTTATAGACTGACATATAATGATACTACATATTTTATAAACCATAACATATTTGTGGAAAGTAATATTTTGGATGTAAAAGGCGTAAAATAATACCTACAAAATTTACGACTTACCTTTGGATACAACTCACTCATTTTACAATTTGAAATTGTTAATAAATTACGAAATTGTAAACATAGCCCAATTTCTACAGAGTACTTTTATATGATGTTTGAAGCAAAAAATCGTAAGCCAAACGACAGAAAACTCCCGCCGGTGCAAATTAGACATCAGAAAAATTATGCCCAGATAATAATTTAAGCTGTACTAAAAAAAAAAATTACAATCTCTGCAACTTAAAAGTTTGTTACATTTTAGATACAATTTGTGCAAATTATCTACCCATTATTTTTCTAATATCTAATTGCGTAAAATAATTAAAATTGTCTTTGGCAGAAATGATTTATTTACACATTTTTTTCATTTTCCCACATGTATTATTACAACACTGCACCGAGTGGAATTTTCTTCTCTTTGTATTGCGATGGATTTTATGCTTCAACCATTCTATAATTTCAAATTGTAAAATGGGCGAGTTGTGCCCGAATCCAGGTCGCCCATTTTACAATTTGAAATTGTTAAAAAATTACGGAAATGTAAACATTGACCAATTTCTGCCGAGTTTATTAACAATTTCAAATTGTAAAAATGGCGAGTTGTACCCGAATGCAAGTCGTAAATATTATCTTATTTTGTTTCACAACCAAAATATTACTTTTAAAAGAACAGAAATATGTCTATGGTTTATAAATAGTGTCATTATCTGCCACACTATTGTATTCTTAGATAACTAAGTCCGGAGTGCAAAAATAATTAAACCAAGTATTGAGCAGTGATCAAGAATCAAATATTCAATATTTAAAAAAAAATGAACACGTACGTTCAGCTGCGTTGGTATTGGTCTACACCTCCATTTCTATTACACAAAATCAAACCACGATAGAGACCCTTCAATGAGAGTTTGACCAAAGACGCCATTTTATTTTGTTATCTTGATTTTTTTCACAAGATTAAGGGCTTTTTTAAACAAAACTATTGCATTTCACGGCCGTTAAATGCAATAGTCCTTAACCTTTAATTTTAAATTTACACACGAATTCACTACGATGCAAATTAAAAAACCAAATGTAGATTGGGAAATTTATTAAAAGGATAACAAAAGGACAAAACAATTGATCTTTTTCATAATTATATTATTATGGAATGCATTGCCATGCTTTCGCTAGCACGAGACATTTTCAGTATTTTATTTTTCCGACAAAAAATTTTTAAGCGGAACCTAATAAACCTGTTCATTATTTTCTTCCTCAAATTGTGACAGCTTAAAATATGACTGCCTTTGATGGAAGAATATTTCTGTTGCAAAAACGAAATGGGATCTTTAATTTGTTTAATGATATTTTGATGTTAATAAATTCAAAAGTGTTCTTATTAGGAAAAAATAAAGTGTTGTTACGATAACGTCGTAGCTTAACTAATTTCGAATATGGATAATTAGTAGCTGTTTTAGAGCCTAATGAAGCTATACAATATTGGCACACGGTAGTTGGGTAGCTTTTTCTAATACTTGCAACAAGGTATCCAGCGGCACTGTATACTGTCAATGTGTTAAAATAACCTCACTGTTTTATTAAAATAAATAGTATAAAATTAAAAATGGTACGTATTTGTATCGTTTCAGTTAGGTAATGACACATACAACTGAAAATCCAAAGGAAAACCTCTTTTCTTGTACGGTAAAATATTTTTGCCTTAGTCGACGCGGTAAAAATTTAAATTGTGATATAAAATGGCGGCACCAATCAAAACTTGGCAACGCTTTGGCCAGACTCTTACTTGAGGGTCTCTAAACCACGAATTCTTGTTACGCCATCTTGTAGGACTAGCCCCATTATTATTTATTAATTAGATTTTAATACAAAACCATATTAACAGATTAAATAAGCAGTTTCTAGATTTGATGGATGACTTAATTTCGTTTCTACTTTTAAGTTTTAATGTAGCTACCATTGTTTTAATGCATTGTAGTTTTTGTAGATAAATTTAAGTAATAATTATTATAAGTTTTTGTTATGAACGAATAAGTTCAAAGGTAGATATGTAATTAAAAATTATTAATTTTATTAAATACATAAATTAATTTCATTATATTTAGAATTTACATCAGTTCTACATACACAAAGACAAAAAATTTACATCGATTGGGGCTTGAACCTTGATGGCGCAGTTGGTTAGCGCGGTACTCTAGCAAAGTACAGGTCGTAGGTTCAAATCCTACTCGAGGTAAGCTTTTTATTTATGTATTTAATAAAATTAATAATAATTTTTAATTAAATTTAAGTAATGTTTATTTATTACATGTGTTATCCGTTTTGTTGTCAAATCGTCGGATTTTTGGAAATGTTCGTAGAAATAAGCAACGTAGTTTTTCCTCCTCTCACATAGAGTATAGCAATTAATAATAGGGGCTTGGTTATTTTTATGTGAAATTTCTTGGTACACACGAGTGAAAGGTATTGATGACGTTTTAAGGTCGTACACGTTCGATTCAGTTTTTCTCGTATCTGAGCTTTCCTATCTTAATTTGGATGTAATTTGTAATCATTCTGAGTACAAAAACTAAATTTAATGCGAGGGACAGAGTTAGTTGTATAATTAACACGTGGCAAAAAATTGAATTCGGGGATATGCAGACATTCCTGTCGTTTTCTTTCAAGAGTTTAAGATTTAAAAAATTTTAAAACTGAATGTTGAATTAGAACTGTGGCACGACATTTGGATCTAAATAGAATTAAGGGTTTTGTATTATTATTATTTACACATTATAGTGTATAGGTTAAGTTTATTTTATCCCAATGTCACCTGAAAAGTTCATGTTATTTTTATTTACTATTGATGTTCAGTATTCATAATAAATTAGAAAGCTCATCAAAATAAACCATAAAGTTTACAGAGGATTTGATAACCAAAACATTCAATTAAATTCAGATAAATATACAGAATCTGCAAATAATTTAGGCGTTGTAGTTGATTTTAAATTTAATCCGCACTTCAATAAATGTATACAAAAAGAACACCTTTCATTAAAAGATATTTATTCTAATAAGCATTTTTTTAAATACAAAATTAAAAATCATGCTGTGTGAAACATTAGGATTGCCTTGTTTCTATTTTTGGGGTACAATATATGTTACATACACAGAGTTTGAAACAAAAAGACATAAAACGGCTTAACAAGAATAGAAGACGCTTTTTGCATTCTTCAATAATATACCACAAAATAATTACATCCAAACTACCTGCGTACTTGTATAATAAAATACAGTTTAGAATTGATGTTCATCATTTCAATATTCGTATCAAGGGTATACTATCATAATCATTGGTGTTCTGCTTGCGCAGGCCCCTAGTATTTCCCCCAATCATCCTTTTTCTGTGCCGCCTCTTTCATGTTCTTATACCCTCCATAGAGCAACTTGATGCCGCCAATCATTATTCATTTACTTCTTTTTACATTCCCTTCCACCAATCCCTCCAAAACGTCTCTCAACAAACATGGCCTTTTCAGCACATGTCCCATCCAATTTCTTTTCCTTTGTTCAATTGTCTTTAGCAACTCTTCTCAAAATTTCTTCGTGCCTAATCTTGTCAATCCATTTTATTTTCAGCACTGTTCTTAGATCCACATTTCCATCTTTGATAGACTCAAAGTTTTACTACCGTACAAGAAAACATTCGACTAATCTTTTCTTCAGGGTCATGTCTAATTTACTATTCAATAAGATCTTAGATAAAAATTCCTGTATTGCCATACCAGTTCTTGCTTTTATCTCTCTTCCACCACTCCAGCTAGGTATTTGTACCTTTCCACCTGTTCTAACTTTTCTGTCGCTACAGTAATGTTCAATGTCTCTTTTTTACCTATAACTTTTGACTTTTTAATTATTCTCAATCTATATTCTTTTTCCGACTCTTTCAGATGTTTCAACATAACTTCAAGTTCGTTTCTACTCTCAGCAAAGATGACCATACCATCTGCAAATCGGACACTCCCAATGTTTCTTCCTCCTCCTCCTTCACTTTCTGATTCATCTACAATCCGCTAATTAGCCTCCTCTCTCCAATCGACTCCCTTTTGTTTCAATATTTCCAGTAATTTTTCGCATAAAGTACAGTCAAAGTTTTTTCCAGATCCACGAAGCAAATGTCTCTGTCTCTTTCTGTGTGTCTCTCTATCATTGACTTTACCATCCCTAGTGCCTCAGTTGTGCCAATTCCCTTTCGGAATCCAAACTGCTCTTCTGCCACACTTTCCACCATCACCCTAATCATACGCCTGTTTATCAGTATGAGCAGTATTTTTGCTGCGTCGACTGATTGTCCTGTGTTCTGCACACTTCTTTGTCCATTTTGTCTTTGCCAGTGGAAATCTTCAGGCCATTTTCCACTCTCATATGTCTCATTGCACAGTGATGTTCACTCTTTCATGCCTTCCACCTGCAGACACCTTAATATTTCCACTGTAATTTCATCTATTCGCAATGCTTTGCCGCTCTTCATATTCTTCATTGCAGCTCTTATCTCGTGATATTAGGGCCGATGTTTTCTTTTGACACTCCCCCTTCTGATTCTAAATTAAGAACTTTATCCTTTGCTGCTTATAGGTCTTCCATGTACTCGTTCCATCTTGCCAGTATTTCTGTTTCTTCTTTTAAAACTGTGCCACCCTTGCACTCTATCTAGTTGCATGTCACCCTGTTTTGTCCTTGCCCGTTGCCCATCCTCTCACTATGTTGTAAACTAGATCATGCCTCCCTGCCTTAGCGACTTCCTCGATTTCTTCACATTCTTTTTTAACCATTTCTCTCTTGCTTTATCTGTCTCTTTTCTCGATTCTGTGTTTAGTCTCCTATACGCCATTTTTCCTTCTTTGGTATTTAATATTTTCAACTTTCTTCTTTCTTCAATTGTATCAATTATGCTTTGTGTTACCCAAGGTTTCTTAGGTCTTATGTCTTTCTTCTATCCTACGTTATTTTCGCAAACTGTTTGTATGCCATGCTTTACTCTTTCCCATTTCTCCTCACTACTCTCTACTTCTGTTGTGTTTAAGGACTTTATATGTATTTCCATGTCCAAGACTATTTCTTCAATGTCCAGAGAGTTCAGTCTTTCACTGTAAAATCTATTTTCTTTCTGTAGAGATCTCTTGTGATTTACAAGTGTGCAATCTTATTTTATGGTGTTCAAACCACGTGTTGTTAACTATCAACTTATTTTCCTTACAAAACTCTATTACTAGATCTCCTCTCTCAGTTCTCGATCCCAGGCCATATTTTCCAACCACTCCCTCCACCTCTTCTTCCCCAACACTAGCATTCCAGTCTCCCATCACAATGTGATAGCACCCTTGTCCTTCCTCTTTCAAGATTTCGTCAATCCGATCCTAGGTTATCGGTTTTTGACAAAAACACTTTAAAATATTCACACTATATACAGGGTGGGCCACCACCAACGAGACG
Source organism: Vesta saturnalis (assembly GCA_036346205.1). Taxonomy (NCBI): domain Eukaryota; kingdom Metazoa; phylum Arthropoda; class Insecta; order Coleoptera; family Lampyridae; genus Vesta; species Vesta saturnalis. The sequence goes on along the minus strand of JARFJB010001233.1, from coordinate 1,319,624 downwards.
GTCTTTTGTATCTAGGCAATACGTTTTTTCAAATTTGTTTTTCAGGGGGGTTATGTATATCAGTAGTGGCCACATTTTAAAATTATTTTCGTACATACTGGGTATTCCAGAAAAGCGTGGCTTATCAAACATATATTTTTTTAATGGAAAACCCTGTATTTTCGTTCAATTTTGGATAGTACTGTAAAAATAAGGTGCACTTTAATAAATGGTCCCTATAGGTAAATATTACAGTTTTCGACATATTTTGAATTTTATGAAAATAATAGGTTTTCGAAAAAAAATCATACTGACCGAAACAATTAAATCAGAATGACAAAATTCTAGTTGTAAATATAGAAGTAGTTACCCTTTGAATCGCTATAGCAAATGATTCTTAATTCCTTACAGGGTGTTCAAAATTTTCAGTTGTAAAATAATTACATTCAAATCACATTATCTTGGTAATTTTAAATGTAACACTCCGTATTTTATTAATCTACGTTATTCAAAAAAACATTCTCTATCATTTGGTATATGGGTTTCCTATACCTAAATATTACAGTTTTTTTTTTGTTATTCAATATTTTCTTAAATTTAATGTATTTATTTATGAGATAAAAGACATATTCGAATAATTATTATCATTTTTATTCTTAACACGCAAGTAAATTAAAAGTTATTAACTAAAAACATAAAAACGGCAAAATATTTGTTTTTATGAGAGAAGTAATAATTATAATAACAAAAACGAACAACACGCTGAGAAAAAATTAATTTTACTCTAACATATGCTCAAAATGTCTGCCATCTGCCTGAATACAACAATTAATTCTATTTTCAAAAGATTTTCTTATTTTATTTAACATTTCCGGCGTTATAGTGTTGAATGCATTAGAAAGTCTTATTTTCATATCCTCGGGAGTAGTGGGGACTATTTGCTTTACTATAAGTTGAACAATTCCCCATATAGTGAAATCCATTGGAGTAACATCTGGAGAACTAGGTGGCCAATTACAATGACCACCCCTGCCTATCCACCTATTCCTAATTTTCTGTTCAGATACTCTCTGACAGGTCGGGCAAAATGAGCGGGTGCTCCGTCCAACTGGAGCCAATTTTTTTTTCGTATATTTAATGGAATATGCACATGGGGTATCCAAAAATCACGTTTTAAGAAATTAAAAAATTTTCTTCCATGTAGGTGGCCATCAAAGAAATATGGTCCAATCACATAATCGCCTAATATTCCTGCCCAAACGCTTACAGTCCATCGGTGTTGGTGATCAACAGTACGAAATAGATGTCTGTTTTCAGTATCGTAATAGTGGTAATTACGCCTATTTACTATACCATCACTCTGAATAGTGCATTCATCTGTAAATTCCACGAATTTAAAAAAATCAGGCCATAAGCAAAAGTTTAGTATAGTCCCTTTAGACAAATGTTGATGTAACTGAATATGAAATGGATAATATCCATTTTTTTTAAGTATCCTACGGACACTTGTTCGACTGATACCTGTTTCATTCGAAATTTTTCTAGTACTTGTATGAGGGTCATCAGTAACAGAGAGTACTACATGCAACTAACAAAGTAGCACGAAATCTATTCAACAACCTTTCAAAAATTTCTTTTCTTGGATGTTCTCGGTCGGGGTACTTTTGAGCATACAATCTAAAAACCAGAAAACAATTTTCTAAACATTCCCCAATGCACAGTATCATATCAATTCTTTCTTGTAATCCGTATTTCATTTTAAACTATTATTTTAACGATTTAACAATAAGTAAAATTATTGTGCAATAAGTTAGAGACTTAATAAAACTTTTAATTGTATTATGTCTAAAAAGACATTTTTTGTTATAAGGGATTAACATTAAATTTAAGAAATGACAAAAAGCAACCTACTATATTAAATTTTTGTTGTATTATACGAGATTTTACATTAAATTTAAGAAAATGTTGAATAACAAAAAAAACTGTAATATTTAGGTATAGGAAACCCATATACCAAACGATAGAGAATGTTTTTTGAATAATGAAGATTAATAAAATACAGGGTGTTACATTTAAAATTACCAAGATAACGTGATTTGAATGTAATTATTTTACAACTGAAAATTTTGAACACCCTGTAAGGAATTAAGAATCATTTGCTATAGCGATTCAAAGGGTAACAACTTTAAAATTGAACCAAAATACAGAGTCTTCCACTAAAAAAAACATAAGTTTGATAAGCCACGCTTTTCTGGAACACCCAGTATGTACAAAAATAATTTTAAAATGTGGCCACTACTGATATACATAACTCCCCTGAAAAATAAGTTTGAAAAAACGTATTGCCTAGATACAAAAGACCGTCCCAGCCTGTACATGTATATGTGTGTGTGTATATATATATATATATATATATATATATATATATATATATATATATATATATATATATATCATATATACAGGGTGGTCTAGACCTAGCGTTATAATTGAGTGCATGCTCTGCCATGATCCTTCGTTTGACTAGATACCCTAACGAACATTTTCCTCTGTAAAACATTTAGAGAACATTTAGGTTTGATGAAAACTGAGGCTCGTTGCCTACGCTATATATATATATATATATATATATATATATATATATATATATATATATATATATATATATACATATAATATATACAGGGTGGTCTAGACCTACCGTTAAAATTTTTTTTGGGTGATTAAACGTGACCCAAATACACAATTAAAAAAATTCCATTTCACACACCCACTTAAAGAAAAATTATTTTGATTTTTTCCAAAAAAAACTGTACACCCAAAAATTTAGAAATTCTGGGAGATTTTGATACATGCCTCGAACTTTAACACTACTATTGTATTCTACATTAAATATCAATTAAGGATGGATAGCTTATGATCAGCCTGAATCTACACAACCACTAATTAAATTGATTAGAACTGTGAAGTTATCATTATCTTAAAAAAAAACAGGAAAAAGCTTATACACACACAATTCTTTAAAAAAAATTGCTAGACAGCAGCAAATGCTATAAAAACTGCTTCAAAATCTAAGCTTTCAGAAGACAGGAGATATTTTATTCGTCACCATTTAAGTGCAACTATGCCAGTTTGTATAGTGTAAAACGTGGTTTGAAAAAAATTATAATTCAACTCTATCAAACTAAAAAGACACACATGAACATTTTTATTATTACAACTATAGCATAAGGTTACAGTTAATTTGTATAGCCCACCTTATGATGAGATAAGGTATCGCGCACAGATTTTATGTTTTTTTAGTGGGTTTGAATCATTTACTCATTGGTAGTTATTTCAAGATGTCGCTTTCAAATCGGGAATATGTGGAAATTTGAGAAATTCTTCTTTGATGTCCCTTTTAATTATCATTTCGAACACCCTGTAATTTCCCTAAACCATTCTCTGTAAACTCCCTGCGAATTCTTACGAAAACATGACGAGCAGGATGCCTCCTATTTGGATATCTTCTTATGCATTCTCTAACTGCTGCTCTTGGATTCTCCCATTAGCAAAACCATAAATAAAATAGATCTCCGCAATTTCTTGATTTGTAAAGTTAAAAGGCATTTTAAAGATATTTAATTAAATTAATAAAAACTTTTAATATCTAGAACATATTAGTATGTTACAACTGTCAAAACGCATTACTACGATTGTTTATTGACATGGAAACACCAATTCATAGCAAACTTTAACTTTTTTTTTTGACATTTTGACAGTTGTAACATACTAATATGTACTAAGTACTAAAAGTGTTTATTAATTTAATTAATTACATACATATTAAAATGCCTTATAACTTTACAAAGTCATTGAAATTCGGATATCCATTTTATGTGGGTTTTGCTAATAGGAATTAGAGAGCAGTCAGGAAACAAGAAGCTATCCAAATAGATGCATGTATTCCATATTTAGATAGACGGTCTAGTTTCGTGATCCCTAAGGTCTCCGGATATCACATTATTAGACTTTTTCGTGTGGGGTTTTTTAAAGGAAAGAGTTTTATGCGACTCCAGTGAACACACAGAATGAATTTACTGATCGCATAAGAAATGCTTCCAATGAGATGATTCCATATTTAGTGAATTTAGATCGGTCCATTGTTCGTCGATGCGAGTTGTGCGTTCAGAGCAACGATTCTCATTTTGAACAATTTCTGTAAATTTGTATGTGTGTATTTTTAATTAAAGTTATTCAATGTTATGCATCTTATCGAAATAAAATCAGTTGACCGTTGTTAAAGTCGGTGGCGTAGGTATAGGTAGAAATGTTCTGACTACTCCAGAACATGCGCCATAGCGTGTCCCAAATTGCAAACCCGTATCTCAAACCGTTTATGAAATATTACAAAAAATGTTTAAAAAAATTAGAAATTGGAAACGGAGCGTTTTCGGGCACATGTTTATATGAACTTTTCTTTTCGTTGTAGAATTAGCCCTTAAAGTTTGGCAGAAAAATGTGCCTGTATGTATGTATGTATATGTATGTATATGTATATGTATGTGTATATATATATATATATATATATATATATATATATATATATATATATATATATATATATATATATATATATATATATATATATATATAGCTGATTCCTCTGGCCAAAAGGAACAAAAATTGTTAATACAGGGTGTGTCTATTGTTGATGGTTTCCAAGATGTTAACTTTTTTAATTTTTTCTATTTCGTGGACTTATTTTTAAATCACGCTGTATCTTCCAAACTAGAAGAGTTACAAGAAAACACATTAGGAGAAATTTGTAGAAGATGAAATTGCCTTAAAAAATATTGAATTCATTCGAGACAAACTCATCATTCAACATTTTTAATGACAATGAATTCAGAAATTATTTTTTTTCAAATCCCAAGACAAATTTCCAAGAGGAATATTTTTCCAATAGAGATGGATTTGATACATGGCCGATAAAGGAAAAACTTCCTTTTTTCATAAGCTTCACAACGATATGAAAAAACTTATGGTTGACGTACTAATTACTGAATTGTTACAGGAATACACCTCAGGAAAAACTTTTAGAGCATAAAATTACCTTCAAAAATATGGTAGAGTAGATGAGAATTGACGATTTGTCCCTCACTTTTCAATCAATCTGTACATTTACGGCAAGAAATACGTCTCCTTTACTGATATCTTTTCATCACCGTAGCAACGACTTGACATTAGTAAGTTATTTGTCAAAATTTGTTTGCTATTACAGTTTTGCTGATTTCAATACGAGTTCTTTCTGTTGTAGTGATATTGTAATTTAGTTTTTGAGTCGTTCTTGTTCTTGTTATTATTATTGTTCTTGTTCGTGTTCGTGTTTTCCTTCCTGAGTCATGTTTTCAAATGAAGAATATGCCGATATTCATTATTATTATGGTGTTGCCCAAGGGAATGCGAGTAAGGCTGCTAGACTGTATGCAGCTGTTTTCCCAAGAAGAATTCATCCAGAAAGAGGGGTGAGATCTGGAGATCTTGGAGGCCACGCCACTGTACCACCTCTTCCAATCCAACGTTGGGGATAATGTTCGTTTAGCCAGTCTCTCACACCTCTTCCGTAGTGGGCAGGACAATCATCAAGTTGAACCCACATATCTGCTCTTGTTGCCAATGAAACCTCCTGAATTCTGAATTTTTTAATTTCTGATGGGTGGAGGGGAGGGGCGTATGTTGTTACTATTCTACGTTTTTTTCTAAACACCCTTACGAGCACTTTATAAACCTTTTAACTGTTGCAAAAATTTTTAGGTGAAAGGCTTCGTTGCCTACACTAATAAGAGCAAGTCAGTTAACCCTAGGATACTTAACCAATAAAAGATCGGCATTTACATAATGCGAGTTTCTGAGACACGTTATTTAAAATCATGTATAGTCAGAATTTAGAAACAAAATTATTGAAGTAAAACTTATTTGTTTATATACATTACAAATCTGAGATTAAATATGAAAGTGAGCATTATTATAATGGTGATGATTTCAGACTTCCTCTTAGCGTCATCATTGATAGGTGCGTCGTGGTGAATGGAGATTAGTACAATTACGCATTTGTTCTTTTTACGTGCGTAACTTACCATAAATACGTTATTTCGAAAACAAAACAATGAAGAGCAGACTACACACAAGAGTTTGTACTACTTCAAGCCCTAGGTTTTTATGTGGAGATTCTCCGGGCTGGCGACCAACATAAACTGAGCCATCTAGAGCATAATCAGACTTAGATTCACACATCCAAAATATTTTAAGTTCATATTTTACCGGTTTACTTGGGATATATTGAATTGAACTTATCGGTTTCCAAACGTGCATTCCGGGTTTTTTTGCCATCAAGTCTGACGAATCTTCGTATTTCTTCAAAGCGAAATACGGACATTGTGATTCGGTATATAGAATTGGCAAATGCACTACAAAATAGTTCCCTTGCAGAAACATCCCAGCTTCTGTCAACTCCCGCATGAATAAGTAAACCACAGAAAGCAAGAAATTCATCGACTGAGTTATATCTTTTCACGGTTTTCCTTTTGCTCCGTAAACACGTCTCCCCTCTAAATTAGTACAGTTCACAATTTCTTGTACAATAACTGGAGTTACAAATAACTGAAACACTTCGTCTGGTGTTGCAGCCATATGTTTTCTGGCTAGTTCTGACGCACGTCGAATAATGTTGTGTGGTTGAATTTTATTTTTTGTTGGAAGTTCCAAACTGCAATCCAGACCACTTGGAGCAATGTAACCACTCGTTGAAAAATTACCAATATCGTCAACATCAACGTCTGAATTATCGTCATCACCAGAATTGGATCCAGAATACTCGTCAGAAACCAATTCAAAATTTGCGTCTTCTGTGTCATCGTTGCTTCTTCTGACACATCACTTTCTTCAGAAGGCAGATCATCACTTTCAGCTGTCCACTGCGACACTGACTCTTCATAGACACGGTCACCAAATCTCACGCTTTTCACATTCTTTTTTGACCCCATTATCATACATGTTTCACAAGTTCACTCAATGCAACTTTTATTACAACTGAATGAAAATCAGCTGCGCCTACTTTTATACATCCATCAGTAATGCAGGTTTCAACTTGCACAGACACGTACAATTCCGTGCTGCAGTGCTGGACAAATTATAATAACTATCAGCCTCGTACCAATTTTATAGGAACTAGTTGTACACGGACTTAGCGAGGCCCGGTTTATGTAAATACGGGGTACTAATGGAAAAGATTTATTTTTCGATTTCTAAATATACTTGAATGTTTTTTTAATCAAGTGTGTGGTGAATGAATACGTGTTTAGAGCATATCTGAATGCTCAAGCCGATTGAAATTATTTTAAGCAAATTGAGTAATTAAAATCTCTCCGAGCCTAAGAGGCTCAGTTTATGCATCCTAGGCTTAAGAATTGTGATTGCTATAGATTACATTGGTATACAATAACGTCAGTAACATAAACTCACTTTATAAAAAGTTACCCTTCGCACAATTCAGGAAAAGACTATCAACAACTGTTAGAAGCTAACTTTATCAATGCTAAAGCAACCCTGGTTGCTTATTGCTTGTTCTTTGTTTATTTACCTGTTTGGTTCTTTAATTTCACTGTAGTTTTTTTTGCACTCCTTTCTTATTATTTTTTCTTGGTTCTTGTTAAATTATAAGTACACATAATTACAAAAAAATATATCAAGGTATAAGTGGAAGATCAGATTTTTACTATTTATGTAAAGGCTATAAAACTTCGCCTTGAGGCTTCCTTATATCATGTACCAATAAGTTTTCATTTTCTTATGTCAACAACTAAATAAGGAAATAAAAGACGCATTAATATATTATTATGGCCTTCAAATAAAACCAGTCCGCTTTTATTCTATATTTAAAAAAGTGGTTAATTTTTACGATGAACTTTGTTATTACGCATAATATTTTGCAAATGTATGCCAAAAATTAATCTGGCATATACTAGTTTATATCCACTCAAAGTGTATTTTGAGGAAAATGCCAATTAATCTTACTTTTGCGTAGTATTATTTTATTTATAACAGTAAATATTCTAGCATAATGACAGATAAGATATCAATAAGGAAAATTGGATAAAAACATCCAAACATCAATTAGGAAAACTACTTGTTGAGTTTTATCTTTATTGACATTTTTATTACGTAAACTAAAATTCAGGATTATTATAAGTATTTGTTATGAACGAATAAGTTCAAAAGTAAATATGTAATTAAAAATTAATATTAATTTTATTAAATACATAAATAAAAAGTTTACCTCGAGTAGGATTTGAACCTACGACCTTTCCTTTGCTAGAGTACCGCGCTAACCAACTGCACTATCGAGATTCAAGCCCCAATCGATGTAAAGTTTGTCTTTATGTATGTAGAACTGATGTTAATTCTAAACATAATCAGATTACAATCAAATTACTTATATTAAAGACAAGCTTTACATCGATTGGGGCTTGAATCTCGATAGCGCAGTTGGTTAGCGCGGTACTCTAGCAAAGTAGGTTCAAATCCTACTCGAGGTAAATTTTTTATTTATGTATTTAATAAAATTAATATTAAATCTCAGGAATTATTTAAAATGTATTCATTAATATATTTTTATATAACTTACCACAATCACATCTCGACATTTTAATTGTTCCTCAGCTGCTTCTAAAAGTGCTATAAATGCTTCTCTCGATCCCTCTGGAAGCATGGTGGGAGGAAGTGCAACAAATAAAGTGCGGTTAAGCAAAACTGCATCCCAAGGTTGACGAGCTGTTTTAAAAGTAAGCCTTAGTGGCGGTGGACCTTCATTTTCCTTGTTAGGGACATCAGGACCACCACAGAGGCCCTGTGCCCAGAGACACCTTAAAACAATCGGCGAACGACGCACTCATAGCAGAACGTTTACTGTTTAGCATAAACTCTTCCCTGAAAGCAAGAGCAAAAAGTCAATCGTATACAAGGTCACTTATCTCTAAAAATAGTTACATAATAAAAAAATTACTAACTCAAAAGCTCATAAATATTATCTCCAGGGAAACAAAAACAACTAAAAAAATTTAAAAATAAAACTTTTCTGTGCCAATATCATTTTGGCAGTGATCCTTTACATGAATTGATGTGTAAGTACATCAATAAAGGGAAAACCACTAATTATATAATTACACAAACAAATACCTTCATTTCTTTCATAAACACAAATTTAGCTGGTTTTTTTACTATTTTGTGTTTATGAGTCCATTATGAAACAAATGAGTGCAAGTAATGATTATTTACCACTGAACTGTATAAGTACAGTTGAGTGTTATTTACTGTTAAAACTGAAATTTTTTTTCCTGGTGTTGGTACATTATTCGAATGTACCAACACTAAATATAAGAAGGTAATAATTTAACATACACCATCAATAAGGTGAATAATTACTTCTTTTTACTTAATGCTATAGACTATAATCGGTCATAAGTTATGGGCAATTTTAACCTCTTTAGAATTAGTCCTGACATATTTTTATCTAAAAACCGCCGGTATCGAAATATGTAAGGGGCAAGATGAAAAATTGTCATATCACTACAGCGCCATCTTTAAAGCACACTATATCAACGTTTGTATTAACAGTGACAGGAAAAAAAAAAGAAAATAAAATTGAATGATGGTTTTGGATTCAAATTGTGTATAAAATTTGCAAAAATACAGTTATAAGGAAACGAAGACTAAAACTAATCACTCTTAATCGTAGGTTTAAATAAACAATATGCTTAAACATTCATTTTAATAATTAATTAAAAAATAGTATTTCCATTAATGGTAGATGAATTAGAAAATATTTGTGCACTTATTTGAGACTTACAATTTAATTTTATATAATTGAATGCCTGTATCTCTGTAATTTACTGTCGGTTGAAATTAGTATTTAAATATACTAGAGGTTTCAAATGAATCCAAAATGTATGTCTCTTCATTAATAAAAGTACGTACGTTTTTATTTTTATCGAAATTTCTTATTGAATTTGTATAATGATGAGAGTTGATGAATGTGACGTCATCAAAAAGCATTGCAAATAATCGACGAATTGTATTGGTTAACTCTTTAAAGCACGGTGGTTAGCAGAAAAAACCACCAATTTCTCGGTGGTTACTGTAAACAACCAGAAAATTCAGACTATTGTATGCACTTATGCACGGTGGTTAATCATGCAAACCGCCTAAAGTAGTTATAGAAACAGTTCATAGATGTCGCCACAAATAGCGTTTGCAAATTTATTGTTTTAACTTGAAGTGACAGGCATTATAATGTGATTAGGAGGTAAAAAAAAAACGTTGTCGTTTTTCCGTATATGTGTTTATTAGTTTTACATTGTATATTGCAATTTGGACCTACATTTTTTGGACGTTTGGTGGTTTGATTGAATTTAAAAAGGTGGGCATAGTTGACAAGGGGAATATTAATCGGATACCGATTTATATGACAAAAAAGAAATGGTTAGTGGTAGTGTTCACCGTGCGTATGAGGTAACTAGCGAGTCGACGCATTCCTGGTATCTTACAGAAGTTTTATAGTAGAGGTAATTTTGTTATTTTTTATAAAGTAATTGTGGATGTGGCTGTACTTTTATAACTGGAAAATTGTGATGTTTCTGTCCTTGGCCATAGTCTGGAATGATTGGATTTTTATAATAGGAGAAAACAACTAAAAAGCACTGGTGTAAAGGTACAGTGTTTTCAAATACTCGAATACCTTTTAGTAATTTTTTTACTTTTTCAATGCTAAGTAATTAGTTTTACATGGCATTTCCGGACTATGGTAAATAAAAAAAAAAAACATCGCAAATTACTTCTTCTATAAACTTCTTCAAAGAATTATTGAATCACAACACCGTATCGTAACAATTGTGATTCAGTGTAGTAAAAATTTGTGATTTGACTCTAAAGCAGGGGTGATGATCAATCTGGAAAGTGTCTAGCATCTCGGGTTGTTTTGAACCTAGTACAAGACTTCACTAAAAAAAATCATAAATCTATGTATTGATAATTTTTTCAATGGATATGAGCTTTTATTGACCCTGAAAAAGCATAAAATTTTTGCTTGTGGTACAGTGCGACCACAACGAAAATATTTACCAAATTTATTAGATGAAAAAAAATTAAAAAGAGGTGAATATGATTGGAAGCGTACCGAGGATGGAATAACGATGTTCAAGTGGAAAGATAAAAAGGCAGTAAATTTGTTGTCCAATTTCCATGATCCAAATCAGAATCTTATTATTCAAAGAAAGGAAAAAGATGGTAGTATTTCTGATATTCCATGTCCTCAAATTTTAAGAGATTACAACTCTAATATGATGACAACTTTGATAGGTTAAAAAACGACTACCAAATTGATCGAAAGAGTAAGAAATGGTACCTACGATTATTTATTCATTTTTTTGATGCCGCTATTATTAACTTGTCCTAAACGTAATTCAGTTCAAGTTAAAAGTCATAAACCTTACGTGAGCAAGAACATAAGATTAGAATCGTCCCGACACCAGCCAATAAGAAGTACATCAAAACGCTGTACAGCATGCAGTACCAAAAAAGTGCCCATTCGCACCATTTGGATGTGTTCCACATGCAACGTTCCCTTGTGCTTGCGAAAAGGAAAAGACTGTTTTCAAAATTTTCACAAAAAATGTGTTTTAATATTTCACCTTATCTTTATTTTGCCTTCTGCAGATGCACAGTGGTTACCTGAGCTAACCACTTATTTTTTTATGATTTGACCATAAAAAAAATTGAATCAGCAAAATGTCATCAATTACGTCATTTTTGTACCTAAATGTTTTTTTTTTGTAAAAATAAATTGTTTTTATTTTTCAAACTTATTCTGTGCTTCAAGGGTCTAGAAAAAATCCTATATCTTGTGCTTCAAAGAGTTAAGGAACACTTTTCAAACGTGTTTTGCTGAATTGTTAAAAAGATGACAAATTCAAACAAAAATTTCAAGTTTTTTAAAAGTGGGGATCTAATTCGTACTCGTCAGAAGAATTATTAGGATTAGAAAACAAAACAACAAAGTCCGTTAAAATTCAAAATTACATACCTTGCGTTGCATCTACGTATAGTGACATGGATTTTAAGTCTCCTTTTAGACTTACTCGAACTGTAGAGGTTAGGTACATATCACTTTTAAAGCACTTAGGTACTAACTTACATAACTTGTTCCAGTTACTTTTAGAAGATTTACAGCTAAAACCTTTTAAATTAAATATAACTAAACCTTCAGTTGCCCCACTGGACTAATTTTTGGTGACATAATGGGTGGTTGTGAATCAAGAGTCTTTTAGGGGTATTGCTGATAAGTTTGGTGTTAGTAGGGGTAACACCCGCACAATTTTTATAAGGTCTACTATGGCTAAATCTATTAGATGAGCAATTATGTATTCGTGAAAATCGTGGGCATTTCGAACATTTAGTGTAAAAACCCGTACCTACTTATTCAATTTTTTTTCTGTTTTGTGTTATTCGTTGTTTTTTTTTTAAATTGTTTCCTGTTCTGTGTTAATGTCATACACTTAAAACCGTTTTTAAGTTCTAAATAATTTACAATATTTTTACCTTATAGTTGTTTCTGAAACAATAATTATTCTCTCATGAAAATTATTAATTGTTTCATTTTAAAATAATTTATTAATTCGGTCAGAATTATTTGTTAAAACCTCAAATAACTCCAAAACCAGTAATTTTTTTGACTTTCAACAAGAGTATCTTTTTTGTGGCAAATTGTTTAAAAATAAAATTTTTTTCAAAAAATTAAAAATATGGAGCGACGCTCCTGTACAAAATATTAAAAATTTGTCCACACTATCTTTTATGACCAAATCAGGTATTTCTGATCTAAATTTCATTTAGGTATCTTAAACCGTTTCAGAGATATAATTTTTGGGGCCACTTTTACAGGGCCGTATCTTCTTAAGGAGGCTATTTTTTAATATTCTATTTACCCTAGCAATTAGCGGAACATTTTTTGAAACACCCAGTAGAACAGATGTTTGGCAAATTAAAGGACCTGAGACGTTTAAACTTTTTAAATATTCATTGTGAAAATGATGAATCGCAAGTTGCGTGGAACCACATACAAGCTGTAACCAAATATTTGTATGTAAAGCTAAGACGACCCTTTCAGAGAAGCCTGTTGTAATTGACAGTTTCTCACATGTTTAAAAAAAAAACAATTGAAGAACTAGTTGATTTCTGCGAATGCAAAAAAAAAACAACGGTTCATCGCCTGAAAAATAAATCCAAAAAGATCAACTCAAAGGAGAATTTAGAATCTAATCAATCTACTAGGGAAGACAATAAATTAGAAACAAAACTTCAGCAAAAACAGCAGCGATGAAGAGAATATTGAAAGTTTGAGAACTCAAATCGAAATAGAGATTACTCTAAAGTCTAAAACATGAGTGAAAAAATCCACAAACAGATAGTACTACTCCAGGCATTTACGTGTTCGTTGATCTTGTTGAAGGCGAGAAATGCAACACAATCACTTACGTTTGTGTAGTTAATTCTATACAGGGAAATAAATATGCTGTTACAGGGTTTTAGCATAGATGCTACAAAAAACTACTTGCATTTGAAATGAAAACGATAACTTTCTAATAAATTTTATGTCCATCGAGGCTCTACTACCAACTCCTTTAATAACTATTCAAGATCGAAAAATGGTCTTAAATTCAAATATTTACCATTACATACAATGTGAAGCAATTTTTAAATAAAGTTTTTGCATTTCAAAAGGTATAAACTTTAATATGAGGTAAGTGTGAACGGGGTAATTGTAAACAATGCAGTAGACATATCTGCTTCCACTGAGCGACAGAAAAACATTTGTTTACATTTTTCCCTGTTAGAACAGGTACATACCTTAGATAGTTTCAAAATTACATGTTTACAATTAACCCCCAAAACATGGGGTAAATTTGCACCCGCTCATAATGAAAGATCAATTATACAACCCAGAAAAACGGACTAAGAACGTAACCGTACCTAGATTCAATTTTCCCCGTTTGGTTTTTCAGGAGGGGCATTATCAGAGGAATCAATAACGCCCAATAAAAATTTTATTATTTTTTATTATAACGTTAGATCTATCACGAATAAAGTGGTTGAGCGAGAAGCAATTTACTGCCTTAAACTGTCACACTGTCTAACTGAGCATTGGTTAATGAATAAGGATGCAACTATGTTTAAAATGAAAGTCTTACTTCACGGCCACGTTTTTTAGCAGGAATTCAACAGCACATGGGAGCACAATGATTTTGGTAAAAAAATAAATCCAATTTGTAATTATGGACAAAGTAAACTGTTTATAAAAAGAAAGTGACTGTGAATTACCATCAATAAGCATTCCAACCCTTAATCTAATTATCGTAGCAGTGTACTGTGCACCATCCGGTAATATAAACAAATTTTTCGAAATAATGTATTGTTTAATATTATTACGGCACTTAAAAATTAAAATATTATAGTAGTAGGTGATTATAATATACGATTCAACACGTCGGATATTAAGAGCACGGAATTTACAGATATATGTTCGATCTTTGGTTTAACGCAATGCATTGGTAAACCAACCTCGTATTCAAATTGCATTCACAACATACTCACAAATTTAAATAGCCAATCTTTTACTTCTTATGTAGTCCAACCTGCTTAATCTCATCATACGGGACTAGTAATGACAATTGCAGTACCGGAGCACAAACCTCACATCAGTATTAAATGTATATCAGGAGACACCTGAAGGTTATAATATCTTTGGTTATATCATTCAACACCTTGACTGGGCGTTTGTGGATGCTGATATAGATTTGGAACAAAAGTTTAATACTTTTCACCATATGTTAATGTATGTGTATGATACTGCTTTCCCATTGAAAAGCATCTATATAAAACATTGATTAAAGAGAAGAAACAAAGGTTGGTTTAATGAAAATTTGCGTAAATTGCGTGAACATATCGATTTGTTGTACGATTATGATAAAATGTATCCTGAACTACAGTTTCATGCCACACTTCAAGCATATGAAAAAACATTATAAGAAAGCAGTTAATTAATTATTAATTACAACAATCATTTTATCAATTCTTCCGCAAATAAATGTGTAGCGGGGTGGTCACTAATTAATAATTGTCGCAATAATAATCACATTACACCGAACACAGTGTTATCTGCAAAAGACATGAACAATTTTTTTACCAATATTGCAACAGAAACGCATATGACCATAAACGGTAACCGTAATGGGTCTAATTACTTAAAAGACGTTAAATATGCCATATCGAGACCGAATTCAACGTTGAGCCTGTTATTTATACTGAAGTTATATATTGTCTCTAAATTGGTGAATAGTAATAGCAAAGATATTTTTGGTTTTTCCGTAAATTTAATACAATCTGTTATTGACATCATCTACGTACCATTGACTAAGATAATTAATCAGTGTATTAGTAATTCGTCTTTTCCCTCGATTTTGAAAGTATCTAGGGTAATATGTCTGTTTAAAAAACCAACCAACCAACAAACAACCGACCAATATCGTCAACCCGTCACTGTCGAAAATTATTGAAATTGTGATCAAAAATCGTGTTATATAGAACGAACCTTCTAAATACTAGCCAATACGGTTTAGACCGGGAATGTCAACCACAACTGCACTAATCAGTTTTGTTTCTGGCCTCTTTTGAAAAAGGGGAATATGTGGTTTCCACTTTTTGCGACATAACAAAGGCAATTTGATTGCGTCGAACACACTCTGTTACTCAAAAAAATTGTTTCTTTACAAATTTAGCTCGTCATCCATAAACATTATACAATCATTTCTAACAGGTAGATCACAAATTGAATTAAAAAAAAAATATGTCATCTCCGTTACCAGTCACACATGGAGTGCCACAGGGGCCAGTACTCGGCCCTATACTTTTTCTGCTATATGTTAATCATATAATCGCATCATTAATAAATTATAAATTAACGTTGTTTGCTGACGATACAACTATAACAGTTGTCGATAAAGATTTTAATCTTGCATCTACGAATGTAAAACACGCTCTGGAAAAAGCTAAAAACTGGTTCGAAGAAAACTATCTATTACTAAATAACGCAAACTATGGTCTTCAGTCTAAAGAAATTAGAATTTAGAATTAGTACAACATCCTGCATATGTCAAGTTTCTTGGAATATTATTATATGAAAAACTGACTTGGAATCAGTATACAAATTATGTGGCGAATTCTTTAACCAAATTTATATATCTATTAAAAAATTTAGTTATCCAAGTTTCTACAGAAATTCTACTCATGACAAATCATGCATTATTTCAGTCTAAAATTACGTACGCTCTACTAGCCTGGGGTCACGCGCCGGGGTCTAAAAGAATTTTCAGAGGCGTTCATTTTAAGCTGTGTTGTGTATGTTAAGGATAACCATCAACACTATAGAATGAATAACCAAATACATACCTATAATACACGATCTAACACTAACATATGTGCAAATTTTTATCGTTTAAATAAATCTTATAATGCGATCAATAAATTAGCAATTGAATGTTACAATAAGCTATCCAATACAACCAAAAGTCTAAATGCACAAAAATATTAAAATATTTTCTCCTTAATGCAGAATTCTATAGTGTGAATGATTACCTACAAAACTGAGATATTTAGATATACATAATGTAACTAGGGCGCATAATAACGATTAAGGTATTTGGCTTGTGTAAAATACTATTGTATTGTTGGCACGTAATAAATTATTATTATTATTAAATGTAAACACTATGGGGTAATGGTAAACTTAATTTTTTACAAACTTACTTTTTTCGGAATAAAAAATGATTACACCTTTTAAAACTAACCCATAAGGGACTAATAAAAAAACAAGCCTGAATAAGCGCTATAACAATTTGTGTTTTTAGGCGAGTATGAATCTGAAAATTTCGTTTCTACAGTTTGAAATAATGTTTGAGATAATCGATTAGAATTTGTGCATTTTTACATTTAGGTACTGGTGCATTTTGTTATTCTATTTAAGCGTTTACGAAAATTGTACCATTTACCCCATAATTTTTGGTGATTCTGAAATTTATTGATTTTTTTAACTAAATTAAAAAAATATAATAGAAATTCATTTAATAAGCCATATTTTCGACTAAGATACAAAACGATTTAAAAATTCGAAGACTGGAGCAGGAAGGCCTACATACAGTCTAGTTATACTATTTCTCACAGAAAATATATTAAGCTTTTTTTATAAAATAATATCTGAAAAATTTGATGTAGCAAATCCAGAGCATATGTAAATGTACATAAAGTATGCAGCTAGTTAGTATAATCTGAAGCAGTTAATATTATTTCAACATTTGCAGAGACAAAAAATTCCTAAGGCTATTGGAGCCCTGTTCATCGATGATTTTAACGCCCGACACAAACAGAGGTGTGATAAGTTTAACATATGTATTTGTCTGCGGCATCGTAGCTCTCAAACGCAGGAAACGATTTTGAATTTGATTTATTTTTTGTTTGAAAGGTCGAGAGTGTTCTTGGCTATGATTCAAGAAAATCTGTTTAGTCGTTTGAAGATCAGCTCTTTTCTAGTTGATGAAGGGATTTTTTTAAATTTTTACAGTTTTTTTTCGGGGGCTTTTAAATTTTTACACAATTTCCGCTGCTATTGCAGGTAGATATTTCAAAGATTGTGATTACAGGATGTCAGGGTAGCGTCCACGATGCTCGGGTTGTAAAAAATCTCAAGTATGTAAAAAATTGTAAGAAGATTCACAAGAATTGTTACTGTCAATAGTGATATCCTTGCCGATTATGCTTATAGACAAATCAATTATACTTTGACAATTTTTCGAGACAATGATGATTTGACTCATTTAAAAATGTTACAATTAAACTAAATTAAATTAAATATTATTAAATAAACAAAACTGCAATATCTGCTTTACAGATTTAGAGAAACAAGAACCCACAAGCACCAAAATTATACGGTCTCATAAAACTACACAAACAAAACATGCCCATTAGACCAGTACATTCTTACATCCAAGCACCTAATCATATTTTAGCAAATAAACTAACCACAGACAAAATTACCGCTACATAATATGCTTGCACGTTTTGAAGTTACTAGTATGTTTTCAAAAATACCCCCTCAATGCGTTTATTACAAAAAATTATTTAATAATAACGCTCATTTAGTTACAAGAATAGATCAACTGTTTGATCTCTGTGTTAATCAAAATTATTTCACATTTCACAATTTCGCCGATTTTAGCTAATATCTTTGTGGATAATTTAGAACAAATTTTTTAATTAAATGTTTTTGATAAGATTGTATTTTTGTCTCATTATGTTAATATTTTAGCATGTTTTGATTATTCATCAGATTTCATTGATGACACTAGAAAAATAACTAAATAGAGCCATTAATTCTCTAGGTTTACACAAGAATTAATACACTGAACAAGTTTTCCATTTACAGAAAACCTACACATACAGACATTACATACAATCCCAAACGATTCATGTCACCGTAAAACATATAAATTAGCTGCATGTAAATCATTAATGCAGAGCAATGTAATTACCATTAAACCAAACAAATTTCAATAAAGAAATATCGATTATAAAACAAACTGCACAAGCAAATGGTTACATTTCAAATATAATTAACACTAGTTAAAAATCAAGAGTACAAATTGTCTACCAAACACATTTACCCAAGTATCACAGAAACGACTGAAATATATATATATATATATATATATATATATATATATATATATATATATATATATATAAATGTATATATATATATATATATATATATATATGTATATATATATATATATATATATATATATACAGCTTACGTTTACAAAATAACAAGAAGTACAAAGTAGCTTTCAAAACTAATACGAATGTTCTTAAATGTTTATTTTAATGCCAAAAATACAAATAACGAAATTTTGAAGTCGGGTGTTTATAAATTTAACTGCACATTCTGTAATTATATTTATATTGGACAAACACTTAGGAACTTTAATATTAGATATAAAGAACACATTAGATCAGGGGTTCCCAAAGTGCGGCTCTCGGGTCAAATGCGGCCCGAAAAGCCTGTGAATGCGTCCCGCGATATCGATACATTATATTTTTATTAAAAAATAAATAAGTAAATAGTAAAATAATACAATAAAATATTTTAATATTTTTAATAAATTCTTACAGATTATGAACGAAATGCGTCTTTCCCGCAATTCTATTTCTATTTGAGACGACAACGCAGTAGTGTTTACATGTGCTCTGCTATCTATATCGGTGCTACCTGTTGAAATAATAAAACCTTTATTATTTTTAGTTACAGGTAATAATTTCAATTTTGTTTAAGTTTTAAGTCATGTAAATATGCATAAAGATATTTTGTATTGTAGAAAATGGAAGATAAAAATGAAAATTCAAAAAAGCGCAAAATAACACAAGAGAAACGAAAATTTCAAGAAAAATGGGGTATTTTATATTTTGTAATTGAACAAAAAAATCAAATTACGTGTCTTATATGCCAACAAAATGTGTCCGTTTTCAAAGAATACAATATAAAACGACACTACGATACACATCACAGTAATTATAATCATATTACTGGTAATGAAAGACAAATAAAATATGAATCCCTACAAAAGTCCTTTAGTGGTCAGAAATCTTTTCAAACAAAATGAATCCTCCGTTTTGGCTAGCTATGTTATAGCGCAAGAAATTGCCAAACATAGTAAACCATTTTTAGAAGGACAATTTTTTTAAAATTGTATGTTGAAAGTTGTTGACATTGTGTGCCCGTTATTCAATGATATTAGTTGCTCGAAAATGACCATTACTCGTAGAATTGAAGATATTGATGAGAATATTTTACATCAGTTACAAGAAATTTCAAAATCGTTTACTGCTTTTTCCATTGCTTTGGACGAAAGTACCGATATCTGCGATTCGGCACAACTGTTAATACTTATTCGTGGTGTTACTGAAAATTTTATGATATTTGAAGAGTTATTGTTAATGGAAAGTTTAAAAGACCGTACAAGGGGATGTGATACATTTTCCACGGTAGAACATGCTTTTGATTCGAACAATATTAATTGGGACAATTTGGTAGGAGTAACTACAGACGGTGCTCCATCTCTGATGGGCCACAAACAAGACTTTATACATTTTTTAAAAAACAACTTGCAGGATCTAACAATACCAATAAATTATCACTGTATTATTCATCAGGAAAATCTTATAGCTCAAGTGTTGAAAATGTATAGCCATGAATGATGTTATTAAGACAGTTAATTTTATCAAAAAACATGCTCTCAATCACCGCCAATTTAAAACTCTTTTAGCAGAGTCTGAATCTCCATTTGGAGACGTTATATATTTTTCAGATGTCAGATGGCTTTAAAGAGGACAAACATTCAAAAGGTTTTTCAGTTTAAGAAAAGAAATTACAGTTTTTAACTGAAAAAAATCGTGATGTTGCTTCATTACAAGATATTAACTGGTTATGCGACTTGATATTTCTAGTAAACGTAATTGGTGTTATGGACGAATTAAATTTAAAACTGCAAGGTAATGGTAAGCTTATTTATGATCTTCTTGGATATGTAAATTCCACGGAAAGAAAATTTCATTTATTACAAGAACAGCTTCAAATTGGTAACCTTTGTCATTTTGAAACATGTGAAATATTAGTAAAGGAAAATACCGAGGCATCAGTTATTCTTCAATCGGAACAGTATTACAAAATCATACAGAGTTTGTCAGAAGATTTTGACAAACATTTCAATGATTTTAAGAGTCACGCGGACAACTACATTTTATTTTCAGATCCATTTTCTTGCAATCCGCGTTACGTTTCTGAAGAGATGCAATTTGAATTGATAGAATTATAGGAAAATATCGATGCTAAGAATTCTTATCGGAACAATTCCTTAATTGATTTTTATAAAGAATTATCATGAGTGAATTATCCGAAAATACGAAAACATGCTCAATAAATGTTTTCATTATTTGGGAGCACATATATTTGCGAAAAAACTTTTTCAGTTATGAGCATAAATAAGTCGAAATTAAGATCAAAATTGAGTGATAATCATTTACAAGCACTATTAAAAATACATTCGACGTACATACAAGCAAAGTTTAATGACATTAAAATAAAACAACACAATACAAATGAATAAATTTGTTACAAGTTTTTATATTCACGTTATTTTTGTTAGTGTTAATTAATAGTACTAGTTTGTAATCATTGTTGCAATGATTAAAAATTTATATTTAGAATTATAAGTTTAGTTCCAGTTACATTTGTTTTTGTTAATAAATAATAGATTATTAGTTTGTAATACTTGTTGCTATAGTTATAGTTCTGTATTTACAATAAGAGTGATTTTACTTTCGTGTTTAGTATACTAATAAAAAAGAAATAGTTAAATATATTTAAAACAAAAAAAATGGTGGTTATTGTTTTGATTTTATTCAGTTTTTTTTTTGCCCGCCAAAAATTTCGATAATATTGAATTGGCCCGCCTAAGAAAAACTTTGGGAACCCCTGCATTAGATGTTACAAATATACACACACTGACAAATCAAAACATTTAATAGTAAATAACCTTCACTTCACAAAACAACATTAAATATTTTCCTTTTTTTAATAAAAAAGACAAACTAGATGGTTTGAAAGCATTCGAAACTTTATAAACTTAAACAAAAAGTACCTTTAATGAACGAAAATGTTCATCTTATAGACTCACCTTTAACAAACATTTTAAATCTAGAATTATAATTTACAACTTTACCTTAATGATTTGTTACCACAACTGCTTGTTTGTTATTTTATTTATATATGTTCTATTGGCTTATAAACGGAAATTTGGAATATTACAGCAAATGCTTTATATTAAAATACTATAAAAACTTACAAATTCAAAATTAATATTGCTTTATAACTAAGAAAGGTGGCCGACCATATCTCTTTTTTACGGTTGCTGTCAAAATTAGGTGAAGGGAAATCATAGTGTGTGACTTGGACTTGGAAACTGGTTGTTTGAATTTGTCGACATTGGTCTCGATATTAAAGATATATCTGATAGTACCAAACAAAGACAGTGACACTATGACCTTGAATTAGAATACCGACATCTATGATTGCAATAATAGTCATAACATAACATACCGAGATATATTAATGACTAAATACATACTGTAATTTTGTAAAATCTTACCTTTCCGTCTTTCAACTGCTATTTAATCGGTTCAATCTAGTAGTTAAATTTTCATATTATACGTACAATTTTAAGTACGTATCGTGAAGTACTTTATTAAAACAAAAGGCAAACACATATAATAGGAAATGATATCACAATGTCCAGCAGTAAAATGTGTCATTGTATATCCCGCTTGATTACAACACGTTTTAAATCTTTACGAAATAAAAGTTTTCATATAATTTAATTTAATCTGTAAAATCACTTGTTATTAAATACCTGAATTGCTGCTGACAAGAAGTTCGACAAATGCCGTGGCGACAAATGAGAAAGTATACAAGCTACCTACCAATTTGATAAGAAAAAAGCATAAACATTATCAATTCTATTTTTAGCATTCTGATAAACATTAGACCAAATTTGGAGCAAGGATATACAGTCTAATGAGTCATTAGTAATTGACAAGAACGCCTACTGAATTTATTTCGAGCTATGAGAGATGTTGTCGGCCAATATAATTTTTTAGTTCAAAAGACAACATTTAAATACTGATTTTATACGTTACAAACCAGGGTCGTAAAGATAACAGTAATTTTGCAATAGAGGATACGTTATTTACAAGTGATCGAATTTATTACTTTTATCTTTAACACCTATTTACATTGTCATCACTTTACCTTATTGGTTATTCACTATCATTAATCTTGAGTGTTTATATTTATGAAGAGTATATTCAATAAAATTTAAATAGCAAATAAAATTTTAAGACTACAGTTTCCATTACAGAAAACACCATTTACAAGAGAAACGACCTTGTATAAACCAAACAGTGGGTCAGTGGTAACACGATCTGCTCAGCATTTGGGATGTAATGGGTTCGATTCCCGTTACAGTCTACCGTCTATTAGCGGCATGATCACTGCGCAGACGCATATGTGCGTTTATTAGGCGATTGCTACGGTAGCAACTTCCCTCTCACAACCCTAACTTTGTTCCTTCCTAACGGCACCTATCCTTAACGTAGCCTACATACTTAATGTATGTATGTATGTATGTACGTTATCGGCTTCACATTTTATTAAAATTTATAATATTTTGAAAAATTAGTCGATATGCAAAAAACACAAGGCATATATTTTGGCAATATGCCGTCAAAACGTCATGTAATATCAATAGAATTGATGCTGCATTTTTGTTAAGTCGGGTGCCATTTCTGGTTCCGTAAATCGAAACCAGAAATGTAAGTTTATTCTACCCACAACCTACTTGTACCGAATTACTACGCAGATCCCCAATTCACTTTATGTGTAGAAATGCGATAAAATTATGTCCTGATATATTTCGATAAATTTGCCCCTATATTATATCTGATATTGTAGTTGATTTGGTTTTTTTGATATATTACCACAGTTTATATAGTTATAGTTTACATTTATTTTTATTATGTTATTATATTATCGTGAAGACTACCCCTCAAAAAATCTTATAAGGTACAGGGTAGCGGGGATAGAACCCGTTACCTCCCGAATGCTAAGCAGGCTGTTTTACTACAGACGGTCGGTTGAGAAACATGAAATTTCAGGATGGAAATTGTAATATTTTAGATGCCGCTACAATTCCACACGTGTCGATCAATACGAACGCAAAATCAACTGATACAATTATTCTCGAAGACGATTTAAAAAAATTCGAACTGCAATTAAATGAAACACGAAAAAAAAATTTTTTCAAATTTTTTTATTAACCACCTTCATCGAAGAAGTGAGTAACCTATATTTTTTTTTTATGATTATGGACCTGAACAGGCTAAATTTGGTCTATCGTGCTAAAGCACTCGAGAACACTTAGGAGAATGGATAGAGGGATAATGTATTGCCAATAGATGCCTATGAACAGCTACCTTAAATTTTCTCATGCCATAAGTAAGAGGAAAACAGGAACAAGGGAGATCATTCCAGAGTTTAGAAGCCGTGTAGAAAAATGTAGATTGCGCCCGTTTGGTACGACAAGTGGAGATTTGTACTGCATACTGATGATGTGAATGAGCGAACCGAGAGTTTCTCGCAAAGATAGCCCGAGATGGTATCAAAGAATTTAATTCAGCAGCACAATAGCCGTTGTAATAACGATAATACAAAGAAAGAACTGAAACCATCCTTCTATGCTCGAGGGACTGTATGTGAGAAGTTAAGGACGGGTCATTTATAAGCCTAATCGCTCTCTTTTGAATACGATCAACGATATCGAGACCGTATTGGGGAGCACTAACCCAGAGGTGAGAATTATATTTCAGATGAGGCCAAATTTGGGCCTTATACAGCAGAAGTTGTCGAGAGGTAAAGTACTGCTTAGATCTGTACAAAAAGCCTATTTTACGAGCAGCTGTTTTGGTAGCTGACAGAAGATGGTCAACCCATGAGAGATTTGAAGATACAGTCATACCCAACAGAGTAATAGAGTCTGAAAACTGAGCCATTCATACTTACAACAGGAAATGATCGATCTTTTTTAGCGGACATAAGACAACACTGAGTTTTGTTAGCATTAAATTTAACTAGATTGTTGCTTCCCCATTCAAGAATACGTTGAATGTCTTTGTTGATTGAATTTGCCATTTCAGCTTTAATTTCTTGATTTGACATAGAAGGTGGATTATCACTATGAGTAGACTGAGATGAACTACAGTGAAGAGTGCTATCGTCAGCAAAGCAATGGATGGGGTTAGTTGTTGAAGAAATAAGATCATTTATATACAGCAAAAAAAGTGTAGGTGCTATAACGGATCCCTGTGGTACGCCCGCGCTAATGCTAACTTCTTTTGAAAAAAAGCCATCAACTACAACACGTATTCGTCTTTTATCAAGGAAACTAGAAACCCAGTTGATGAGCGTATCATTTAACCCAAACGAGGTGAGTTTGGCAAGTAAACACTTATGCCAAACTTGGTCAAATGCCTTTGAGATATCTAAAGCGACTACAACTGTTTCACCGGACTGCTCTACTGTATTGTTCCAAACTTGGGTCACATATCAAAGAAGATCACCTGTTGAACGACTTTGCCTAAACCCATATTGGTGGTCACTAAGGAATTTGTTAGTTTCAAGGAACGTGAGCAGTTGCTGATTGATGGCTTTTTCCATGATTTTAGACAAAATGGAAGTGATGGCAATTGGTCGGTAGTCTGAGGGATCGGTCTTATCGCCTTTTTTGGAAATAGGTTGAACTAACTTCCATGATGAAGGTAATTCCCCAGAAAACATAGAGATCGTATAGAGCTTAGATAGGACTGGTACTAGTTCGGGGGAACATTTCTTTAAGACAATAGCTGGGACACCGTCTGGGCCAGTCGCCTTATTGAGATCAAGCCTACTGATGATCGATTCCAAGAGCTTGTACCGAAAATGAATTGGTTTCATAGCGTATGAAAAAGAGTTGACTAGGGGCACATCTTTTCCAGAATCAGTGAGACACGAGTTTGATGCAAACAAATCCACAAAAACATTGTCTTTGTCTACAGAATCAGCAACTACCGATCCGTCAATGGATGTCAGAGGGGGGGGGGGGGAATGAAGATGTTCCAAAGTTTTTACTAATGGCTTTAACTAAAGACCAAAATTTACGACTGCTTAAAGGAGATGTAGCTAGTTCATTGCATTTTCGTTGTTCGAACAACTTTTTAGTTTTAGTGATGACACTTGCAGATATTTCTAGCACCAACGTATTTTACATGACTGTCGACCGATTTATTAGATTTCCATTTAATGTAATATTTATTTTTTAAAGATATTGCATCAGCACAAGCGTTATTGAACCAGAGTTGGGAACGTGAATGACCTATACGGTACTGTTTTTTGGGAATATATAACTCCATTCCCATGAGGATGACTTCAGAAAAGATAGCAGGTTTCGTCATTAAACGAGTTAGAATGAAAATTGTGTGCGAAATTTGTTGTTCACAATTGACAACAAATACGAGTTCTTTACTAAGAAAGTATAAAAATCGTCAACACTGCCTAGCATTAACGTAGTAATACAGACTTGTCTACAATTAGAAAGATGTATTAGAATTACAGACAAATCATGTTAGGTATCCAAAAAGTTCCATCAAACAGAATCCATTTCCATCACATTTCCCTAATGTTAACAACATATCGGGATAGTCACTATTAGTGTACATATTCTTTTTTAAAGTTTTTAAAAGCGTTATTACCTGTTAAACAAACCAAAACTATCAACAACAATGTGTCAAACGAATCTGTCAAAAAAAAGTCTACAGCCTAAGCCTACTTAATTCAAGTAAATCAAATTAACTCAATATTTCTTTTATTTTCTTATTTTAGGTAAAACATGTTAAAACCTCAAATAACTCCAAAACCAGTAACTTTTTTGACTTTCAACAAGAGTTTTTTTTTTGTGGCAAATTGTTTAAATAAATTACTTTCCCCAAAAAATTAAAAATATCCCCATAGAAAAAAGTTTGGGGGAAAAATAAGTGGCACCCCCCCCCCCTTTAGCGACGCTCCTGTACAAAATATTAAAAATTTGTCAACACTATCTATTATGAACTAATCAAAGGTATTTCTGATCTAAATTTCATTTAGGTATCTTAAACCGTCAGAGATAACTAAAAAAAAAAGAATTTTTGGGGCCTCTTCTACAGGGTCGTATCTTCTTAAGGAGCCATTTTCGGACACATGTTTACTAACCAAACTAACGCTATTTTTTAATAACACAGGGTGTCCGGAAAAATGTGGGAAATCTCTCGGATTTAGATAGAATATTTTTTTTCCTCCAGACCCTCCCTACGGAGATGTGGGCCCCTAAAGGACGCCGCTGGAAATAAGTTTTTCTCGAATAACTTTTAAAGTACTTGACATAATTTAATAAAAATTCAGTACGATGGCCGCTAGTAAAGGCCTCTTAAAATAGTATCCTTAAAACATATTTACCTTGTTTAGTTTACCAGGGATGGACTAAATTGTACATCTTAACGCTTAAATTTTTAACACCCTGTATGATACGATCTAAAACAAAATTTTTGGGGTAATTTGAACCTTTCTCTAAACAAAAGGTATAATAGTTTAATATCGATAAAATTAACTATTTTTGAGAAAAAAAAAACTAATGTAACTTTCATTTTCATTTAATTAAAAACTTCATAAGTGGATTCAACATGGACTCCGTGAAGTCTGATACACACGCGAGTACGACGAATTTAGGACTGCTGTACCCGCCACAATAACCCCACATTGTTCCTTAGCACATCACAATGAAACGTGATTCTCTGTAGAAGCTCCTCCCTAGTATCAACCGGACTGGAATACACCAAGGTTTTGAGGTTGTCCCCACAGGTAAACATCCAAAGGCGTCAGGTCGGGAGATCTAGGAGGCCAGCCGATAGGTCCACCTCTACCTATCCAACGGTTTGGATAGACGTTATTTAAGTGTTCCCGCACAGCAACGCTAAAATGAGGTGGTGCCCCATCGTGCATCAAGTACATGTTTCGGCGGGTTTCAACAGGTAAACGCTCTATAAAATCTTGAAAGGCATTCTGGAGGAACCCCAAATAAAGTTGTCCATTCAATCGCGCCGGCAATACAAATGGTCCAATCAAAAAATTGTGAATGACTCCTGCCCAGATATTAATTGATTGAAACTGATGTTGATGATGCGAAACAATAGTTGCATGAGGATTTCCATCAGCCCATACGTGAGTTGTGTAAATTCGTGATACAATTTTTGGTAAAAGCTGCTTCTACTGTAAAAAGAATGGTGCTAATGAAGTTTTCATTATTTCGTTGCTGATCCAATAACCAGTTTGCGAACTGAATTCTACGAGGAAAATCTTCAGGAATCAATTTTTTTTGCAAACGATATGGATATAACAGCTGATCTTGAAGAACTTCATGAATTATTGTTATCGACTTATTAAATTGTGCGGCTAATTTTCGAGTGCTCGTTGAAGGAGTGCCATCTACAGCATTCAAAATATTTTACTCTAATTCCACCGTACGCACTGTTCTTGTCAGACCAGCATCAGTATTTTTTCTCTTAAACATTCCTAATGTTATAAAGAAAGTCAATATTATTACCTTAGTAACCGAAATCACTCACAATTCCCTCTTAGACGTTGAGCAGCCCGTTGAAATGTCTTCTGATATGGAATAGTACGATTAGGACATCTCTCGTGATATAATCTTCTTGCTTCCAAAGCATTGCAAGAGGCAAGACCATACATGAGATGCATTTCTGCATATTCAATAAAAGTGAATGCCATATTTCGAATAAGTTTACAATTCAAATCACCACGAAATCCAAAAATCAGTAAATTTAAAGTACATTAATGTCGATCAATGTATCAGCGATGTGACAAATGTCAAGTTCTAAAATGCAGGTTATTTATTTATTTCGTATCATTAGGCATATGTTTTTTTGATTGAAGATAAATCAAATAAACAAGAAATAAAATTATACCTCGTGGGTCAATAAACTCACTTAAGTTTGCAACATTTTTAAATAATTAATATGTTTAATTTGGTTTTCATAATTTATTTTTAAAAGAGTGTTTTCTCGTAAAAATTCGAAAAAACACTGGCTTAATTTTTTTAAATAATTTATTGATTATGAAACATTAATTCGTTTATTTTTTTTTCTCGAAAATAGTTCATTTTATCGATATTAAACAAGTATACCTTTTTTTAGGTAAAGGTTCAAGCTACCTAAAAATATTTTTTTTAGATCTTTATCAAACAGGATGTTAAAAATGTAGGCGTTAAGGTGTACAACTTAGTCCATCCCTGGTAAACTAAACAAGCTAAATATGTTTCAAGGATACTATTTTAAGAGGTGTTTACTGGTGGCCATCATACTGAATTTTTATTAAATTATATCAAGTACTTTAAAAGTTATTCAAGAAAAACTTATCTCCAGCGGCACCCTTTAGGGGCTCACATCTCCGTAGGGAGGGCCTGGAAGAAAAAAAATGATAGGAACTTGTCATGTTATTGTTTCGTCTTCTATCTGAATCCGAGAGATTTCCCACATTTTTCCGGACACCTATATATATATATATATATATATATATATATATATATATATATATATATATATATATATATATATATAATTAGACACGCGCGCACACGCACGTCCGCGCGCGCGCGCACACACACACACCGACATTTCTGGTGAAAATCCAGGTTTAAGGTAATGAGCTTCAACGTTTTTTCACGAAATTAGTGCCTAAATAATGATTTTGGCAACTCTAACATCCAGGTGGTCAATGACAAGGCATACAATTCACGTATTAAATATTAAGCTTAGACGTTTTACCAACAAAATTGGTGCATAACTAACAGTAATTTTGAACTGGTCAAAATCCGCGCGGGTGAATGAAAATATAAAACCACTTATTTTACATCGATTCATTTTACGTTGTACAATGCTTCAAAAAGCCCGTTTTTTACCGAAAACCCTAGGGAAAAACTGTAAAGATCCCAAAATCCTTAAAATAATTATTTAATTATTCGCTTTTTTTGCTTAAAAATATTCCTGTTCATTATAACAATTAATTGTTTGCCCTTCTTCCATACTTCCAGTTAGATCGTGTATTACATAAGCGGAAGCGCGACGCGATATTAATGTTCTTATTAACTTCTTTCCTGATGTCGTCTGCGACTTCGACCGCTTTTCTGACTTCTATTCCAACCTAGTTGGAATCAGAAACCGTTATTTGTACCGGCCGACATTTGTACCGCCGACCCGTTCCGGGGAAAGTGATAAAATTTTGCGATCATATTCACTAGACCAGTCTTCGATCAGAACATTTCTTTTCTGCCTGGGCATATTATTAATCGATCCCGTCTGCAAAGCACCATCATTCAGTCTAGCGTCCCTCTAATTAACCAAAGGTCGTACGCCCGTTTGATTAATTAACCTATCCTACTGCCAAGTACCTAACATATACACAAACGAGCTGGGAGACCAGTCAAACCTGCAGACAAACAATCGCATAATAATCTCCAGAAAATCCCGTTTTCTGTGTGACAATCCTGTTAAAACCGTTATACTAGTGACCGTAAGTCCGTAAATCAATCCTGTATTCCAGTCATTAAATACAAACATCCTGCGTTCCGTATCCATAATATACTTGATAAAGTATTAAAAACCCGCTTCCTGAAGGAATAAATAAATTCCCTTATTTTTAAACCAATTTCTATAAAGTAGAAATTCCCATTCCTGTATATTTTCTCTGGATCAATAAGAGTATATCGCAAATTTAAATAAAATACAAAACCTCTCTTATACGTTTTTAAGTTAGTTACCAATTATCGCATTTAGTAGAAGTGGTGGAGTACCAACCGTTTTATCTTGTTCATATTTTCTATAGTTTACGATGCTGTTATTTCATATTACATTCTTATTGAATAATTAAAATAATTATAAAAAATTCCAAAAGTTTAATTCAAAGGTACGTAAATAAAATTACCGGTGTGAAAAGAGCGGCCAATTCTAACGGCCAGTTTTTCCGATGATTACCGAAGTCACAGTATAAATGAAGTAATTTGCAGCCCACGCAGAGTATAACGATGAGAATTTCAGATTTTATTACTATCTAATTAACAATGAAGGTAATACAATAATGTTATGGGGCTGCCGTGTAAGGGGGTGAAAATTAAGACCAACCCTTAATCCTCGATCTCGAAAACCGTGCATAGTATCAAATTGACGTTCTCAGATAATTTTACTGATAAGTGATAATTAATAAAGATAAAAATATATGAGATGGAGCTGACGTCTAAGGGGGTGAAAATTAAGACCAACCCTTAATACTCAATCTCGAAAACCGTGCATAGTATCAAATTGACGTTCTCAGATACTTTTACTGATAAGTGATAATTATTAAAGATAAAAAAATAATGAGATGGAGCTGCCGTTTAAGGGGATGAAAATTAAGACCAACCCTTAATACTCGATCTCGAAAACCGTGCATAGTATCAAGTCGACATTTTCAGATTATATTACTAACTAATTAATAATAAACATAAAAAAATAATATGAGATGGAGCTGCCGTTTAAGGGGACGAAAATTAAGACCAATCTTTAATACTGGATCTCGAAAACCGTGCATAGTATCCAGTCGACATTTTCTGATTATATTACTAACTAATTACTAATAAAGATAAAAAAATAATATGTGATGGAGCTGCCGTCTAAGGGGGTGAAAATTGAGATCAATATTAGCAAAAAACCGTCACTTTAAAAAACGGTTTTTCCTAAATATCTTCGGAACTACTCAACATATTCAAATAATGAAAATACCATTAGGTAGGAAATAAAATTTCTCAGTGTTTTTGAAATTTTTTTGCAAATTTTGTCATTTTCAAAATACTTCCAAAAAACTCGGTTTTGGAACCCGTCCACACGATTTTTTTGAAATTTTTGTTTTTAGATAGAAAATCAAATTTTTGAACGAAGAGCATTCTTGTGATTTTTTTGTAAAATTAATTGTTTTCGAGTTATTTACAAAAGACCGATTTTTTGATGTGGAAGTACGTATTGATACAATTTGCAGCGGTTTTTTTGTTTGGATTGATTAATAACAATTAGTTTTTCAATGTGACTTTTACAACGTTGTAACCGCCCTAGTTTCGTAAAACAACGTTGTAACCGACGTGGATATACAACGTTGTTTGATTGAAATGAGGAAAACCTTAGTTCATGTTTTGTATATTGTATCTTTTGAAATACCCAACTGTGCCGAAATTTATCCATTTTATCCAATTTTTGCTTTATTAATAAGCCAGTCTGCAGGCATTGTTAACAAAATCAATTGAAAGTGCCAACATTTCAAATTTATTTTCAAATGTCAGTCAGAATGACAATAGGGGACGAAATAAAAAAAAAAGGAATAAAATAATAGTTTTGGAAAAATCAGTATCCTAACAATTTTTTTTGTTAGAATCGTATCGGGATGTAGGTAACCACTGGTTAAATAAACCTTATTCAGGTTACAAAATGTGTTTTTATACTATAACAATCTACACTAAAATATATTGTAACATCTCAAACAGGTTTTCGAAGGGTAAAAAAAAAAAAAATTCAGTACCCAGTATATTTAACACCATTTTAGGACATGTTTATATGACCTTTTAAACTGGCCCAAGTACCACCCATTAAAATAAGTACATATCATAAGTGGTTGCCTATTATTTATTGAAATTAATAAACCCTTTACCTCCTCACAGAGACTTTTCTAAAAAAGCAGAAAATCATCTAAACAGTAGAACATAGTAATTTATATTGATACAAACAGAGGCAAAGTAAACATTAATTGCTGAACGTTAAAATTATATGTAGGTTTGGAAGCAGGGTTTAAGCATTGAGTGAGGTCGTGGGGAAATTCAATCATAGTACTATAGAAATTAACAAAATATAATTTAATTAAACAAAATTATAGGTTTCACAAAATCGTATGTAAATATTTTTTTGCTGCTGGTCTCTATTTCAGCATGAATAGCTTTATTAAAAAATACAAAATAAGGGTATTTCATGTAATGTCTTTTACACATATAAAAACAAATACATCATCATTGTCTTTAATGGTGATTTTTGTCGCTAAAGCTAAATTGGCTGTTTGCAAAAGTTTATATAATTTAAGCACATTTTTAATAAAATATAAATTCAATGTTAACATTTGCAATATTTCGAGTACTGAAGAATGTTAATAGAATAGACTGACTAGAAGCAACCTTAACATTCAGATTACTGGATGTCCATACTAACCTGTAACATACCTGTATTTCTATAACTACTCAAAAAAAAAAAACACATTCTTTTCGTATTTTATATCACTTTTTTCTGTATTGAAAAAATTAAGTGAGCATCAATACATGGGTCACACATTTATATGTAAGATTGAGAAATAGATTGAGTGCTACTTATACGAGGAGGAATTACACATTTTGCACACATTGATACACCACAAATGTAATCTAGAACTTGTATTCAGTACTAACTGCTACCATCGTTTTTTTGCAGTCATAAATAATAACATAATATTGAGTCATTCCATACGATTAAGAGAAATTCCTTAAATAATCATAAAACAGTATAGTCCTTAGAATTATTAAAATACAACCAATACATTCCACGATACAAAAAAAATCATTCAATAAGTAACTACTAATCCTGTTCCTTGATCACTTAATATAACTTATTTATAAATTTTCTTTCGTGCAAGACTTTTTAATTATAATTGTGGTATACCATAATTCCCTATTGAAACTTCCTAATAGGCAATGCAAATATACCTATTAAGAATTTATCAAACGCCAGGATAAGTATTAATACGCACATAATAAAATAAATGATTAACAATGTCAAATAGTACAATTACAAACCAAACAGATATCAGTGGAAAATTCCATTGAAAAAGGGGTAGTAGACCAAACAAACAATCTATATGAAAACCATACTAAACACATTAAGAATTGTGCTGCATGACCACGTTACTTGTGGGAAACCATACACATTTAACCTTAAAAGTGAATTTCGGTGATAAGCTACGCAACAACTATCTGACTGTCTCATCACGCTACGTGCTAATGGTGTCTGTAGGACATGGCAACTACAATTACCATTAATTACTTAAACACAAAAAAAGTTTACCAAAACATCTATTTTTAGTAACTTCGTAATAATCACGACTTGGATTAAAATATATAGAATACTGAACAAGATTACTTACATATTACTTCTTTTCAACACAGCAAGCATGTCTTCTAAATTATTACTTTCTGAGTTTTCCGTACTTAATGCTTCTGAAGCACTAATATTCATAATTAAAAGAAATGAAATAAACAACACCTAACTCCAGCAAACACAAATTTAGCATTGATTTACATTCACATAGACTGTAGACATAAGTACAAGACAAACGTCAATCAGCATTCAGCCAACATCCGTTACCACCTCTCTAAAATTTTCATAATTACATTCTGACGTAAATGAAGCACTTGAACTATTTTTGTAAAATATTATCTACTTGTAGACTGTAGTAGTTACAACGCTATAATTAATAGAGACACTTTAAAAAAACTAAATACTAACTTTAAAAAAAAAGTAATAGGAACGAATATTGTAGTAATTATCTTTACAATAGCTTAATAATCCATAATCATAACTAAATACCTTTTTTTACAAAGTGAAACTTTTGAAAAATAAAGCATTACTTTTTAGATATGTCCTAATATTAGTTGTTAATGTAAAAATCAAGGGTGCGTTTCCTTTTATTTTCCTTAGTAACGTACTATCACAGCGATAATAATATACAGTGAGTCCCAGAAGTTATGTCTAAATTCATTTAAAGTTCAAGAGTCGTTTTTGGAGAAACGCTCGGACACGTCGACTTTTATTTTTGACTGCGATCTTTTAGTGGCAAAATTTTGTAGATAGGGTGACCCAAGAATAAGTTACGACCACCAACTTCATTGGGCAAATAGAAACACCTGTTTTTATTTCATTTTCTGAATCTGCTTTGAATTCTGATATAACATGTACCATGTCCTATGCCTAAAGTCAAGAGTTCTCCAGGAATTTACAATTGAACGTATCAACAATTAAGACTGTATCAAGGAAGGTGGCCTTTGTTTTCCGTCAAAAGGAACAATTTATTAAAAAAACACAACAACAAATCGAATCAAATGTTCAAAATGTGCACCATTTGCGGCTTGACAATAACAAAGGCGAATTTCAATTTTTTCTCGTTCCGACGTCAGAAATAAATTGACATTCACAACAAAATGAAATGAAATCATGTACCTATTGTTAATAGAGTATCTTGGATACGATTATTTTGCAAGTGTTCTTGGTGATTTTTTTTTCGTAAATATCTTGTGATCTATTGGCTATAGGTGTAGAACATGGTACATGAGATTTACTCAGAATTCAAAGCAGATTCGGAAAATGAAATAAAAAACAGGTGTTTCCGTTTGACAAAATCAAGTTGCTGGTCGTAACTAATTTTTGGGCTGCCCTATATACAAAATTTTACCACTAAAAAAAACGCAGTCAAAAATAAAAATCGACGTGTCCCAGCGTTTCTCCAAAAACTAGACATACCTTCTGGGACTTACTGTATAATCGTGTTTGCTTACGGGAATTTAATTAAATTGTCAGTAGGACAAATCAATTTTGTTTTCATCTGCGAAAAGGACTTTTTCCAAAAAATACTGTAGTTAATCACAATGGCGCCAGTTTACTGCATTTTGTGACACAAGATCATATATAATGAAAGACAGTACCGATATTAAAGAATTGGCAAATATTATGAAAGACTACGAGTAAAATAGGGGCACTACTTTCACTTTTTGTGACGTCATTTGACCTTGTGAATTCCCCAGGGCTGGCAACGTGGCTGACCTCGGTTAGACCTTGGTGTTGATCTTGAGAAAGTTGTTTACCTTGGGAAACACGCTAACCTTGAGAAAGTGGTTGGCCTTGGACCTGGAAATTTGAAAATGTTTTTTTAACAATAAAGAGGTTCCGGTAAGACAAGTGTAAGAACTATCACTGGGGCCTGGTCATGCGCGGGATATTTGAAATTGTTTTTAATAATAAAGAGGTTCTTGTAAGACCAGTGTAGGAACTACTATGTAGGCCATCGATCTTGTGTTAGGGTCTGCGCCCCCTTGGCAGGGAATTTAAAATAATAGGCCATAGCCTTGTAAGACAGCTATAAGAACTTGTGTTAGGTCTGCTCCCCGGCCCCCTTGATGCGACACTTGAATTTGTGTTGCTATCTACTTGTATATGGACTAATAAATATTTTTTCTGTAATAAAGGTAGCGGTAGGACTAATTAGGGTTTGTTTGTGAATTAGGGTTTGTTTGTGGCGCCATCTAGTGGTGTATAGACTAATGAACATTTTCTGCAATAGAAGTTGATCATGTACGTCTCTCTTGTTATGTAACTTTTAATTAAAACAATTAAAGTACTAAAAACG
Organism: Vesta saturnalis; assembly: GCA_036346205.1. NCBI lineage: Eukaryota > Metazoa > Arthropoda > Insecta > Coleoptera > Lampyridae > Vesta > Vesta saturnalis. The sequence continues at coordinate 1,283,308 of JARFJB010001233.1, read as the reverse complement.
TTTTTATTTATCAGAGTAGAATGGTTGAAAAACAAGCATTATACAGTAACTGGATTATCTCATCATTTGTAACTAAACATGTAGTGAAAAACTTATCTACAAAATCAAGCATTGGTAAATTATTTATTCTAACATACAAAAACATTATCGTATAAAGTCCACATACATACGAATGGTAATCCTGCAACACCGTTTTGTTATAGCGGAACCATCTAGAATTCTTCTCAAGGAAACGTAAATGGTAACCTAGCGGGAGTCGTCCAAAGGAATCAAAATATTCCCCATCACCATTCTCATCAATATAGATAGCAGTCCAATGCTGACCTGGTTTGTTTGCTGGATCCGTGTTTACAATAATTGCACAATGTCTAGGTGCGTGTCGCGGCAGCTGATTAGAAGCACGTACAAGTCGAAACACATTCTTGTGGCTGCGGATCGATTTCAAACATTTCAATATTTGTACCGCATACATCTTTGGAGTAGCAATGCGTTTTCCAGAGCGAAAATAGGCTCCTCGACCTTATGGTTTAAACAACTATACGCCTTTGCTTCCTTTTTCAATTTTTTAAGCGGTGGGCAACCAATCTCGTCCAAGTTCAGTATTGGTTTGTTAAGGAATCTTAAAAACTGCTGTTTTTCACTACCCTTAACGTGAATTTTGTTAAACGGCAGCAGAGTTCTCATCAGCTCCTCTTGGAAATCGTTGTAGGGCACCGCCATTTCAAGCAGTGATATTTATCCTCTAAATACCTTATCTGTCTTGACATGGGTTTTGATATAAAATAATCTCGAGGTGACTTTATCAGCATCAGCAGTAAGGAACTATGATCTGTAATCACGGCAATTTCTTTCGGTATGAATTCGTTATCAACACCTCTAAACGCTTGTACGTCCAAGTATGCGTCCATCTTTTTCCCTTGTTGCTGGATACTGAAGTTTGTGATCTAGAGTTGTCCCTTTTAACAGGCGAAATCTACAACTACATTCCGATGTTTATCGATCTCAATCACGTTATCGAATTCAGCATACATCAGACGGTTTCTACGAGAGCTTCTTCAAAACCGACTTCTAGGCGAAGGGAACCGTTTCTAATTAAATTCCAGTGTGTGCTAGCGTTTGCCGACAAGTCGGGGGTTAGGTCGAAGGTCATTAAACAGTAGCCGTTGGGGTAATCGCTTGATGATATATCGTTGCTCTCATTCAAAAAATGAATACCCGTACCGGTGAATAAAGTGTGATATGCCCTTACATATAAACCATTAGCTGTAAAGTCTGGTTGTAAGGCCTTGGAAGGAATTTGTTGGCCGTCAATATATAACGACAAGTAATTAATATTGCTGTGATGAAAATTGAATGGATTTGAGGGGTAATCACCGTTGAAGGCTTTATTTGGGACAAAACCTACGATACATCGTTTAGGTAACTGCCCCAGGAAGATACTATCCAATGATTTTCGCTGTATGCCTGTAGGTATAGTTCACACTTTTATGTCGGTTCTTGTAACAGGATATTTTGTCGCAGTTGTTTCTAAAGCTTTAGCGTGTGCAACTAGAATGGTGGGGTTGATTCGCATACGTCTCACCAGTAAACTAGCGTCCATAATTTGCGTCTTGCAAGTTGAAGCGTGCGCCGCCATTAGACTAAAGGTATCTCTTGATCGTACAAATTTAGCCTTTAATTCAATACCGCTTATGAGAAACTTTTCCCGATTAAATAAATCCGAGTGCACGTGACCAATCATCTCGATTTGTTTGCTGGTCGCTGCAAGTACTTGACGTTTCGAGAAATCGTTATTTGCGTGCCCCAGTGTATTCATCTCCCCAGCTGTATCATTGTGCCATAAGGTACAACCTAGATGTGAACTTTTGTCCTCCTTTCCATAATTTAGCAACGTTTCGATATATGAGCGGTAGGCGTAGGTGTTGTTTGGTTGTGACACCATCTTCTGATTTAAGTAAACCTCCACTTATGAGAAAACCGAATGCATCCAATTGTTTACCGGTGCTACAACATCCGCATCAGTGAGTGCTGTATCATCTTGCTTCAAAACTTTAGCTGTGATGTACGACATGGTCTGACTTAAATCTGTGTAATCGTTTCCTTTTCCGGGTACTACAAATTCTATTGGGGCGTCATCACTAAGAGCTGATAAGGGCTTATAAATTATCCATTCACCACTCTCGATACCTGTCTGCATCGACAGTAAATCGAACAGATCCAATTCGGACTTGACGCATTCACATGATTGGGCATGTAGAAAAGCCATTAACTTGAAAATATATCGTCGCAAGTAGGTTTCTTCTTCTTAGCGGCAACAGCTCTCGGTAGAGACTGGTTATTATCAGTCAGACGTGCTCTTTTATAGCCCAAAGCCTCCATTATTTTATCGATTTTCTCATCGGCTTTACGTTTAAGATTTCTACCTGCCTCGTGAAATCTTTCATGAAACGATTTCTTAACAGGTCGATCCTCTATGACGTCACTAAGAATATTAGCACCTGTTCTGAGAGCTTCTTTTCCAATGGCCTTTGCACTAGACTTAAATAACGGAATTATACTTCTAAATATACCACCTAGCCAGCTTCCTATCCCGTGATCACGTTGATATGGTGCGCCTCTGTAGATGGATCCAATGCCGTTACCGGCCAGATTCATATAATATTGTTAATAAGGACAAACCATTATTGCACTTTCTTAAAGTGTAGCTTTAAACACGACGCTCCAAACTCGAAAGGCATTGCTGCAGCGGTTTCTGTTTTATATTAATCTCGATGTTTTCAAATTCCCGTGCCATCACGGGCTTGTAGTGTGCAGGCGAAAAAACCACATCTTTATGACCTCCGTAAGCGCAGTTTTCAGAAGTAATATTTATTATACGCATAAGCGGGGATAAACATCGCCCATAATTTGCGGTTCAACGATGTCGCAATAAACAAACATCTGCGTTGGTAATACTATGCATATACTAGCGGGGTGCGGGGGTATTAGTTCCATAGGTTTGATTTGATACGGCCGATAACCCAGCTGTAAGCCTAAACGTTGTCAGAATCCGAATAGCGAGAGGGAGGTTTTTAATTTCGTAGTGACGCGCTTAGTTAGATTATGGTATTAGATTGCTAGCAATTTACTTATTAGCTCGTGATTATTTAGCTCGTTGGCAATTTCTTCAATGTTGGCATAATTTCCCGAGGAAAAACGTAACACATATCATCCGTCCTCGGTATAAATGGCTTTCTCGTTGTCGTGTTGAAATGTGATGCAGCCTTTTTAATATAGTCTCTAACACATCCTCTTCTCCTGCGGGTGGATCAATTCAGGTTATTCCACACTTCCAAAATGTTTTCATCGTTTACAGCCGCAGGGGCCATTTTAATACTTGAATGAGGGCTATTTTTGTAAGCAGTCACAAGTTTTTGGAGCACATCGATATACCTGTAGGAATTTTTGTAGGTCAAATAAGGCCACATCTTTGTTTTCAATGTTTTATTAAATCTTTCAACTACAGACACTTTTACAGCAGGGTTATTTGTTATATAGAAATTGATATTTTGTTTCTTGAAAAAGTTTTGTACACTGACAGCCACAAACTCTTTGCCTTTATCCGTCTTTAGATTTACCGGCGTATTCTTACTTTTCTTAAAAATATCGGTGAATGCTTCAATTGCAGATGCTGCTGTCTTCGTTTTAAGAACTCTTGCCCAGGCCCTCTTGCTAAACACATCAATAACCGTTAGTATGTAGTTATATCCACTATTTTGTTTACTTAAAGTTCGCATATCGTAAAGATCCGCTTGCCACAGCTCGTAAATGTTGTTCACAATATACCTATTGCGGGGAAACTTTTTTCTGGCAGGTTTATGAACCGTATAAACCTCCTGAGCCTGCAGCCTTTTTTTCACTTCACCATATCTACCATTTACAGCATTAACTAAAGGTGTTATACCCGCAAACCTGGCTGGATGCTCTGGATCACAGTATACGGCATCCATTTTATGTTCTGCACGTATCCCAATCTAGTGAAAGTCTTCTTCTTCCAAAAGATCTTCGCGGGGTTTCTATCGATTCACTATCGGCATCGTAATTCTCACCTATAGTTGTGAGGCTCGGTTCAATGTTAGGTGATACAGTAGCATCACGTCTTCGAGTATTTCCGATAAACTCTCGTGGTATATTTATTTCTTTAATGTACGTCGCAAACTGTCGCCAGCCGTGTGGGTTTGTAGTTTTTCGCCGTCTTAACGTTTCGTGATCCAGATCGATAATGTTAGAATGAGAGATGATCTCACCTTTTATTGTGACAGTACTCCTTTTATTTCAAAATACATCACCGCCCGCATTCAGTATACGCAAGAAAGCCTCACCCTTTCTTCCTGTATGAAACAGGTGGCGTTGATACTATCTCGTCGTCTGCCAGACCTTTGCGTTTCGGTGAATCACTGATATCACCATCACCACCGCTGAGTGATATACTAGCGGTTTGACGTAACTGATTGGAAAAATGTAGATATCTTTGAAGAATCTGATTATACTGCTGCCATTTGTCATGGTCGGTCATTTCGGTTTTTAATACTTTATCCATGTCGTTATCCAGCTGCGTTAATATGTTGCCTTGCATGACATCTGGCGCTTGCAGGCGCTGTATAAAATCCATAGGTAGAATTATCATCTTCTTCAGATTGTGGTCCATAGTTATTGAAACAAATTACCCAGAATTCCGCTAAGTAATGGTCCTAACAGGAGTGGTAGAAATGCGCCGCCCTTCTGTACGAGAAACTGTTGCTTCTTTTTATAGATACACCTATCTGTGCCAACCGCCTTAAAGTGTGCTTATGTTGAGGGAGTCGCTGCTTCTGATCAGCTGACAGAAGTACACGACCTTTTAAAACGTTATGTGCACACTCACAAATGCATTCCACCTGGTTACTATTCAGACATTTCAATAAAGCGTTGACTTTTACTTAATCTGGCTAATGCGCGCAGGATATCGGTATTTTCGATTAAAGCGTCAACCATCATGTATGATGTAATCTTTATGACTGTGAGGCTTAAACCCTTTTTCGCTATATATACTTGGCAAATACCTTGAGGCCCGAATATGTTTGTTCTATAGCGTAGCACATCCGGTATAAATATCCGTGCGGATTAGAAGTAGCATCTTGGTACGCTGCCTCTAAAAATTTCGGGTTGTCAGGTGAAATCTGTCTTGCTAAATGCTGTATCTGTGCCCAGTCACCTGTGTTCTTAAACAAGATTATGTAATGAGCGTTGAGAGAGATATCTCTCTGTCCACGTCCTTGATGAAATATGTGTTGCGTTAAGAAAAACACGCTTAGATTTCTATGATGACAACCCTTTGTAAAAATATCAACCACCGAACCGTTTGACTCGCGCATTAGAACGTCAGTTATTATTAAGACCGGTTTTTCTCTTTCAAAGTGTTCCATATCAGGTAATCCTTTCTGAAATTCCACTGAGAGATCTTTGAATAATGGTTGCCATTCGCCGTAAAACCAGATAATTTTTTCAAAAGCTGCATCGCAGACAGTTTCGATATTTTTTAGAAAATCAACGATAAAATACGACCAGATAGTCCCACTACTATTGCAGAAAAGGGATGCTTATACTGTCCTTCCATCTCGAAACGATAATCGATACTAAAGTATATTCTTTTATCATCTCTACTTAAATACTAGCTGAAAAAAAATCTGCAACACAGGTATATTTTACCCTGTTTTATTATGTTTATTTATAATGTCTAATTACCTGCTTTACTTAATTACAGATCATTTATTTTAAAGTAATTTGTGTGCGTGTGTGCGTGTGTGCGTGTGTGCGTGTGTGCGTGTGTGCGTGTGTGCGTGTGTGCGTGTGTGCGTGTGTGCGTGTGTGCGTGTGTGCGTGTGTGCGTGTGTGCGTGTGTGCGTGTGTGCGTGTGTACGTGTGTGCGTGTGTGCGTGTGTGCGTGTGTGTGTGTGAGTAATTGAACATACAGATAAATCAGGTATAATTTCGAATGTAAAGGTGATGACCGTTTTAGATAGAGAATCTGCCTGTATAAAAACGCTAGGGTAGAAAATGATTATTATTTCACCTAATACGGGACCTTAATGTTTTTTGCAACAGCAAATTTTTAAAATATTTGTAAAAACATTAATTAACATGATGCTACTTTCCAATCATAATGAAGTTGTATAACTGTTTAATAATAACAAATGCATTCCATAAAAGCAGTTTTATCATATAGGTGAAATCTTTTAAATGTATGTTCTAAAAGACAAAACATCGTTTTATATAAATTCATATAAGGTCGCTCTAAGTAGTCTGTGAATGGGAAAGGTAAATACGAGCTGCAGTTAGGTGATATAGATAATTAGGTTTGTATATTTACATTCTAAATTACTTAATGATGGGAAAGCCAATAGCCAGTTTTATATCAACTATCCTTAAGTAAAAACACAAAACGATTTAGTGAAATATATAAAATATTTCAATATGTAGTTTAGTTCTCCAACACAGTTATTATTAGAACAATCGAGAGAAAAACACATCTGGAGGTATGAGTATTATTTTTTAATATATATTTTACTTGATATTATTCACAAAAAATGCCAATAAAGATATTAATGTGTTATTATTATAGGAAGAGGCTGTCATAAAACCAACCAACTCTGCATCATCTCTTATTCTACTCGAACTCTACCCATTTACTTAGTTAATTTGATAAAGGCGTGAGTGTTACGCTATTTTTTTAAATTAATTAATAGCATTATGCGCTACGTATTTGTTGGATTTAAACTTCGTAGTTATTGATTGGCATATAATAATAAACCGTTAAAACCTTTTGTCTTTTATTTCCGTTATAGCTATTTGGTATTTTGAACTGTGGTTGATTTTTAAGCAAGCAAGCAAGCTGTAATTACTTAAACCAAATCACTATTTTTTGAACTGTAAGTTGGTTTTCGTAAACTGTAAGGTTTGATCTGGTTTTATTAAAATTGATTTAGTTGATTAATTGATTTTGTAATAAGTGTTTTAAATGTCACGTATAAATGTTCTTAAAATAAATCGTTAAACTAACCAGAGATCCAAAACACTCAATAAAGATAATGCCGTTGTCCCAGTCGGTTGATTAAAGTAGGCCGGTTCAATCTTTTGATTTGCTTAATTACCACAAATTTCTGCTTGGTTATTTCCACTTAACATAAATATAGTAACTGCAATGTAACAATAATAAAAATTATCTCGGACGCCAAGTTATTTTTTGATTATGCTCGGAATAACTAAACCGAGAATACAATAAAAAATTCACCACAGGGTCAAAATAAAAAAATATACAAACTATGTTTATTAAATATTTAAATTTAGAATTATATAAAATATATCTTAAAAACTAGTTGTAATAGCCTTAAATTACTAAATTATTTGAATATAAACACCTGTTCGAAACTTTGTACACAACTTTTAATAACATCTGGTATCTAAACAAATACGGAAATGTAAACCAAAGGTGATGTAATCTTTGCACCAATATTGCGCAATATCTCGTAATAACAATGCTGTACGTTGTAAACCATACCAAAGTTGAATTATACTTCTTATAAGTTTATCTTCATGAAATTTGAATAATCCAATGTTTATTGCATTCTGTCGAAAGTTCAAATAAAAAATGTGATCTAAATTTAGATCTGAATTACTTGCAAAATTGTAATCATAAGCCTCAAAAATGCTAAAAGTGGTAAAAATGCCAAAAGTAAAAGTATTAAAAGTAGTAAAAGTGTAAAAGTAGTAAAAGTGTAAAAGTGTAAAAGTGGTAAAAGTGCCTGCAAAGAGCAAATGTTTTAAATTTTAATATAATACGAATTAAATGTTCCTTACCATTAAATCAATGTCGCTTTTCACAAAATTTAGGCGGAAAAAAAATGGCTTCCTGTATACACAGAATACATCAAGAAAATGAAGAAAAGGACGCTTAGGATGTCAGATGATATAGCGGTGCGCGAAAAAAGGTGCGCAAAAAAATAATTCACGACACGGAAGCATAAACCCCTAAAAAGAAATGCAAAATAAGTTGCCTACCACAACTTATAATTAAAAACTTTTTTTATTTACAACTAAATGAACGAAGAACGTAAATTACGGTATATTTTAATACAACTCAAAATGGGTTGTTACAATTTGTTTGTTTGTTTGTTTGAGAAAAAGCCGAGAGAGAAATGGATCAACGAGCGAGAGAGAAAGAGAGAGGGATACATGATCAACCTCTATTGCAGAAAATGTTCATTAGTCTATACACCACTAGATGGCGGCACAAACAAACCCTAATTAGTCCTACCGCTACCTTTATTACAGAAAAAATATTTATTAGTCCACACACAAGTAGATAGCAACACAAATTCAAGTTTCGCAACAAGGGGGCTGGGGCGCAGACTTAACACGAGTTCTTATAGCTGTCTTACAATGCTAGGGGCCATTATTTCAAATTCCCCCAAGGGGGCCACAACAGGGGCGCAGACCGTAACACAAGACCGAAGGCCTACATGGTAGTTCCTACACTTGTCTTACAAGAACCTCGTTATTTTTAAAAACAATTTCAAATTTTCCGCGCAGGACCAGATCCAGTGATAGTTCCTACACTTGTCTTACAAGAACCTCTATTACTAAAAAAACATTTTCAAATTTCCCGCGTAAGTCCAGGCCCAAGGCCAACTACTTTCTCAAGGTTAGCCTGTTTCTCAAGGTAAATAACTTTCTCAAGGTCAACCCCAAGGTCAAACCGAGGTCATCCACGTGACCAGCCCCGGGGGAATCCCCAAGGTCAAATGACGTCACAAAAGTGAAAGTAGTGTCTCTATTCTACTACTGCGCTTTTAACGTGAGGAAAATAGATGGACCTGAATACAGAGAATGCGTAGTAAAGACACTGTGGAACAGAGCAGCAAAATCCTTGCAAGAGTAGTATTTTAAAGAGTTCAAAATCAAATTCAATCCTTTTGAAGATATTGAATTTCAAGAAGCTAGGGAAGTACACTTCAAGAAATCCCGGAGAAAAGAAAATTGAGTGCCGTGGCATTTTTCTAGACGAAAATAGGAAAATGCGGACAATTGGGGACGAAAACACTCCAGAAGGTTTGTTAAAAAAGTTTTATATTATAGCTGTACAAGAACTGGCATGGAGGGGTAATGAAAGGGCTTATAGCAAAATAGATTTTTTCAAAATTGAGACTTCAAATAGTGGAAATCCCACAGAAAGGATTGAATATAACCCAATTTTTTCTAAAACCACCCAAGGAGGAAGCAAACGTTGTGTCGAGGGTTAATTCCGAATAAAGAAGATATTTCAATTTGTCCAGTCAGTTGTACCATAAAATAATGTCTAAACATCCAAAAAATGTTACCACTGATCGCTTCTTTTCGACAACAAACCCATATTGGAAAATCAATAACATCCAGAGTGGTTCAAGAATTGTCCAATTGGAATTAGCAACTTGTCGTCGTGGACTAAAGAAACAGCAGAAAAAATCAGATTTGATATTAAAGATAAGAAATTTACTAACCGTGGTAATCGTTCCACCGCAGTCACTCATCTTGCCAATGCCAATGTACTCGACCAACAACCGATGAAAATTACTGGTCATCATAATGCGACATCAGTTGAACCTTATTTATCATTTTATCTAGTTACTTAGATAAAATGTGTTTCGTTACTGAGTTCCAGGGTGTTTTATTTAAAAATTTAAAAACTATTTGTGCCCAGTACTTTAAAACTATTTGACGTATCCTTGTCATACTTGGTACGAAGTGTAGGTACTGTACACCCTACTAAATTATGTTAAATAAACGTCTCTGGCTGGTACCAGGGGCGTACGACAGGGGCAAGAGAATGGTTGACCCTTGTCAAATCCTACGCCGCTGGCGGAATTGCAATTTTAGCACAATGTTTCGATTCTTAAATACATTCTATGTAAATAACACACTCTTTATTCGTAACGATAAACTCATTATTTTTCGAGATATTTAAAGTTAAAAATGAAGCTGCACAGTTATTTGGATTTTAATGTGTTTTAATTATGTCGGTGTTTTTGGGTCGTAGGACTGCATTTATTACTCAAATGAAGCTCTAATCCCTATTAACAAAGAAAATGTTATTTATTGAATTTCTTGAAACGAATGGAAGCATTCAACAATTAAAAACAAGTTGTGGTTCTGAAAAGAACTATTATGTTATAATCTAAATAAAAGAACAATTTTAATGACTCAAAAATATCAAAAAGCACAGATTATCTAAACATTGTATAACAAATGTTAAATGCGATCCTCATTTACCTCAATAAGCTTATCAATTCTTTCGCTAAACGATCTTCTAACTTTGAAAGATATGTTTGTCTGATTGACAATAAAATTAGCGGAATATACTATTTGCTACCATGGTACTTGAAGGTTATTTAATTCTTGTGAGTATATCAGTGATTTCATATGCCCCCCAGAAATAGAAATCTTAGGGATTACATTCACGAATTTTAGACGGCCCCGGAAATTTACTTCCTCTGCCAATCCAATGATGAGGAAATTGCTGATCTGGATAGTTCCATACTATTAAAGGATAATGAGGCGGAGCTCCATCCTACATGACCACACATCTATCCTTTGATTAAGTGGCAATTCCTCTAGATCGTCGAAAAGTGTTTGTAGAAACTCTAAATACGAGTTACCATTCAAATTTGCTGGTAATTCATAAGGACCCAACAAAATATCTTCAAATATACCGCACCATATCATTCTTAAATTCACGTTGAAAATGTGATTCTCGAAATAGATGGGAATTTTTAATATCTTATCTGTGGCTGTTTCTCTAGTTAGAAACTTCTCTACGTGTAAATATGGCCTCAAATATTTTTTAAATAAACTTACGGTTTTCATTTTTTGATTTATCATCCACTGAGCAAAATTCAATCGTAAAATAAAGGGTTTTCCAATAAGAGGTGTTATTTTGATATTCAAAGAAAAATGGAATTTTTTGAGATAATTGATCGGATGTTTATTTCATTATAAAGAGGAAGGTATGCCGTTAATAATGGAAAACAATATCAGCCAAATGGCTACCACGACCACGCTTACAGGACCATATCCTTTTCATGAAATTTTCCATAACCAAATCGCAAAGTGGCTGCCCTATGTCATCCATAACCTCACGAATTCCATCTTTGAGGTCTTGAATCGACGCTGGACTTTTGGCGTAGACCTTATCTTTCACGTGGCCCCAAAGGAAGAAGTCGCAAGGTGTTAAATCACAAGATCTCGGTGGCCAATTGTGATAACCTCTTCGAGAGGTAACACGGTCCGGAAACTTTTCCCGTAAAAGATCAATGGTTTCGTTGCTTATGTGGCACGTAGCGCCGTCTTGTTGAAAGTAAACGTTGTCCAGATCCATACCATCTAATTCCGGCCATAAAAAATCATTAATCATCTCTCGATAGCGCAATCCATTCACCGTAACTGTTGCTCCAGCCTCATTTTCGAAAAAGTAAGGTCCAATGACCCCGCCAGACCATAAACCGCACCAAACAGTCACACGTTGAGGATGGAGAGGCTTTTCAACAATAACTCTTGGGTTTTCCGAGCCCCAAATGCGACAATTTTGCTTGGTGACGTACCCACCGAGGTGGAAATGGGCCTCATCAGTCAAGATGATTTTTCGATGGAATTCCGGATCACTTTCATGCATTTCAACGACCCAATCAGCAAAGACACGACGTTGTTAATGATCGGCCGGCTTGAGTTCTTGTGTTAACTGAACTTTATAAGCCTTAAGACCCAAGTCTTTATGCAAAATACGGTGTAATGACGTGGGTTTTGCTCTGCCAAATTTCACCATTTTTATAGTGAATTTTAATAATTATATAATGCGTTGTTGAAGCGTGTATCGTTCCATTTTTATTAATCGCGTAGTTTTTACTTGTCAAATGTCAATAAATGACAGCTTCAAAAGTGACATCTACCGAAATAGCGGGCTATTCAAAATAACACCTCTTATTGGAAAACCCTTTATAATCTCTAGGCAATACATTTTGTATGGGTGTAAACTAGTAAGGTCGTAGATTTTTTTTTCATTACTCGGCAAACTAAAGAGTGGCTTACTCCAGTCCTTACCGATAAACGCCGAGTGCTTAGTTCAGGATTATTAGCAACTCGCACTAAAACACCATCCTCCTGATCAACAGTTAATATTTTAGGTCATCCCACATCACTTTTAGGCTTAAATTGTCCAGTATCTCCTAATCGACTAAAAATGTTACTGAAAGTTTGGCGATTGGGTTGAACTCTGTTTAGATACTTTTCTCGATATCTTCGAGCAGCAGCAAGACAGGAATAATCTTCTTGTACATAAACACAAAGCATATCTCGCAATTTCAAAATTAGTAAAATTGTTATGCCTTCAAGTTCAACAAAGTTTATTAGAATTTTTATAGTACATAACATTATATAGTATTCACAATACATATTACAAGATATAATAAAATAATAAAATAAAATAAGTAATATTGTATTGTGTATTGTTGGTGGTGCGCCGCTCGGGATTCTTCATCCTCTACAGCGCGTGGATTGCGTGATCGTTGGGATTCGTGATTGTGTGGTATGCCGGCTGACATCATTGTGTTGAGATTTGTGGTATTTAAAAAAAAGCGTTGTAGTGATTGGTGATGCTATTGGTGGTGTGGTTGTTGTGTGGACTGTCCTGTTGTCGCTCGGTTGTGGCTGATGCTGTTGGTGCTCTGAATATCGGAAATATTATTATTGCCCGAAAAGGGCAACCACCTCTGAACCGTGCGTGAGGATCACTCCCCACAGGTCCATCGCAGTTTGCGCCTGAACGAGCGCCGCTGCCACCTTACGGATGACAGGTAGTGCCTTCTCCATATCGAGACCTCCGAGGTCCCGGTCTGTACGGGGTTTCGTGCATTCACTGGAGTGGTGATCTCCGGTGCACTTTACACAGCGTGCTGGCGCCCTGCAGCAACGCGGTGCATGATGAAAACCTTGACACCGGTGACACTGCCCGATGCCAGATTTCCGCCGCAAATCCTCTACAGTCACGCGGAGGCGGGCGACGTGCTTCACCTCCGGATCTTCTTGTTGTCTTCCTCGGTCGGCAGCTCTACCATCACGAGGGGGATTGGGCGTCCTTGCTGCTTTATCCTGTAAACAGAAAGTACATTAATGTTTTGCATTTTTAGCTCTGAGCTAACGTCAACCTTGGTTAGTTCTACGGGCACGCCACGTATCACCACCTTAGTCAATCGCTCGCTCTTTTCCTATATCCTATGGATAAGTGTGGTACTCCGTACCACACTTATCCATATACCTCATCAGCCTGTCTCTGTCCTGGAGTGAGGCAGGCTGAATACGGATTCCCTCGCTGAAGGCCTTGGCTCTCGTGAAGGCGATCCGTTGTCGGTCCATTTCTCAGGAGAACGCGACCCAGTTCTCCTTCTGACTAAGGATTACTGGAGGCACTTTCTCCCTTGTGTCCTCTTGTGTCGTCTGCTCCATTTCTGCAGGGCTGTCGGTGAAGGGTTCCAGGGCCTGGAATCCGTTGTCCGTGGGCGGCGGCGTAGACGGCGAACCTTCGGGGTCTTCTTCGGCTTCTTCTTTTGCAACAGGAAGTCGTCGGGGCTAGTAGATCCGGGGCGGGCCTCTTCCTCGGTTTTGTCGGTTGCGGCTGCGGCGCCGGAGATGGCCGGCGTGTTTACTAGGGGGGTGATGCCTTCTAACGGTGGCGGTAGCGTCTTCTTTTGCCGCCTCCTCTTCTGTGCGGTGGCGGCAGGTGGCGCGTCAATGCTCGCTCTCTCGAACGGTAGATCGAGCAGTGACGGTATCGCTGGCGGTATCTGGAACTCCTGGGACGTCGTTGGTGACAGCTCTCCCTGAGCTGCCCGCTCCTATAGGAACTGCTGGTAGCAGCGCCTGTTGTAGCCCGGCTCCAACATCGTGAAAACGACGTTATCTTTTTTTTCAAATAGACTGGCTAGTCTTATATAAAGTTGTCCTTTTCGGATCGAGATCTCAACCTCGAATGTTGTCCCGCGGAATTTTCACTTAATGACCTTTGTAAATTTCACAACAATCAGTATCTTTAGTGATAGTAACAACTAACAGCAACGACAGAATTCTACTGGATCGAAACGATTAATTCAGACCGAGCCAACTTCACAAAATCTGACCTTATTTTCAATATGCTTTAAGCACTTTAATACCATGAAGGCATAGGCATTTTTCTAAATGATATGGAAAAATGCAAGTGGTATTTATCTGATTGTGATATTGTAAATAAATGTAGAGATTAGTTTATTTGTTATAAAGTGTTTTTAAATTATTTTAATACTACTTTAATGTTAGAAGATCGTTTAGCGAAGAAATTGATCTCGAAATTGAACATTTGTTATAAAAGATTTAGATAAAATGTGTTTTTGATATTTTGGTGTTATTAAAATTGTTCTTTTATTTAGATTATAACATAATGGTTCTTTTCAGAACTGCAAATTGTTTTTACATGTTGAATACATCTATTCGTTTCAAGAAATTTCAATAAATAACATCACGATTTTTTGTTACTAGGAATTAAAGTTTTATTGCGTAATAAATGCAATCTGACCCAAAAACACAGACATAATTAATACACATTAGAATTAAAACAACTGTACAGCTTGATTTTTAACTTTAAATATCTGGAAAAATAATGACTTTATCGTTACAAATGAAGAGTATGTTATTTCCGTAGCAAGTACTGGAGAATCGGAAAACTGTGTAAAAATGGCAATTCCGCCAGTGGAGTAGATTTTGGGAAGGGTCAACCATTTACTTGACCCTGTCCTACGCATCTTGTAGTAGCCAAAAACGTTTATTTAACATAATTTAGTAGCGTGTACAGTACCTACACTTCCTGACAAGTATCACAACAATACGTCAAATACTTTTAAAGTACTGGGTACTAGTATAGTTTTAAAATTTTAAAATAAAACTCTCTGCAACTCTTTAACATTTTATCTAAGTCAATTGGATTAAATCTTAATATTTTGAGCTCAGAGTTTTACAGTTAAAATATTTCTAAACACTAATGAAATACCCTGTATAACGATGGTCAAGGTCTCTAAAAATTACACAGGTTGTCTCGTAGACGAATCACGCAACAGAGCGTGAATAACGCATGGGCTGCCTTTGTTTGAATTATACAATGAATCCGTTTGAAACACTCAAAAATACACGTATTTGCGATACTTACGGACATACCTAGAAAAATGCGGACAAATAATAATCGAAAAAAAAACAAACATAGTTCAAGAAGTAGCCCAAATTTTGCGATCGACACACGACCTTCCAACCTACAAAGTGGAAATTAAAATACCTAATTTCAATAATAATTTTTTAGGATAATTATGAAACCTCTTTTTTAATACGTTCATAAGGAAAATAGGCAACATTGTAAAAACAAAAACAATAATCTATGTCAGACAGACGTTTCAAAATTCATGTCAGGTAAAGGTTAATAGACATCTAAATGCTAACTTCAAAAAAAATTCCATAGACACCCGGTTTTATAAAAATATTTATATTTAAGCATTTTCAATCTTATATTGTTTTTTAATGCATTTTGGCTTTGTATTAAACTACTTATCTAATTATCTTAAAAAAATATGTCTTCATTACTTCTTATAAAGTTAATCGTTATTCCGATATTGAAAAATTTGAACAAACACTTTAGGAATCTTTTACCGCCAAATTACGCCTTGTATCAAAAAATTGCATAGAACATAATTAATCGATATGTTTTGAGATCTGCAGCTGTTTCACAAGTATTTGTAACAAATCAAAAACTGCCCTTAATAAACCCCTCTCACCGCTGCTGGATTTTCCCCAATATCTAATCAGCTGCAGGAGAAATGAAATGAAGTTAATAATAATAATAATGATAATAACAATAATAATAATATCTAGGGGTTAAACTACATACTAGGCGCGTCCCCAGGTGGCGGATAGGGGAACGACCTTGCAAATGAACGTAAGTGATGCAAGGCCAACACCGAAATATGAGCTCGTGACCTTAGTCACTGCTAGCTTTACAGAATACGGTGTCACGGACCAGTTCACGTGGGGCCTCGTTACTAACGAGGACAGGGATAGCAACCCTGCGTCTCCCTTTGCTGGAAGTTCACTTGTCTTAAACTAGTCTTGAGTGCCTTCCCTTACTATAACTCTTTCCTGTCAGAGCACCCTTGCTCCAACTCTTAATTCTTTCAGGCTCCCAGCGATAGCTGTGAGACCTATTCTTTTCCTCTCTACCCGTCCCAGGACGTGCGCGTAAAAAGCGTATACGGGTGTGGCAATCCCGGGATGTCCTGACTGGGGACGGCTGAGCGCTAGCCGTTTCCTAATATCGTAACCGCGAACTGCACTTCAGAGGCTCTAGCAGGGCTTGGCTAGGGAACGTCGTACAGGTAGCGGTCGGTGGTCTTGGCTTTACCGCCCGGATTGCGAGGAAGGTAACCTCTATAAAAAAGCCCCTAATTCCAAGGTCGTTTTGCAGTTTTAGGTGCCGAAGGGATTGCGCGAGGGGAAGCATGAGCGTGGCCAAGGGGAAGCTTGTTCCCTAGCGTTGAAACGCCTGTGGAGAAAGTAGACACTCTTCACAGAAACTTGTGCCTTGCCATAGTACGGGAGCACTGCTGTGGTCGACTATTGATTTCTTCCCAACTCGTGGGTTCACTGAGCTATTCGAATCAAATGCATGAGGACCCATCCTCTAAAATAGGCGCTCCTGGAGGACAGCGTGACAAGTCCCCGAAAATCATAAAAGAAATAATTCCCGAAATACAGAACATGATTACCGAAACTGTGAGGGAAACTATAAAGCTTTTGGTACCTAATACTCAATACTCAATCCCAACAAGCGCATGTAAAACCACAGCAAGGTGAAAGTACTAGTAAGGAAAGCTCAAAGAAAAGGGAACTCTCTGTGACACCACCAACTGATTTAGAGAATATTGAATTTAGATATCCTTCCGAAAGTCAAAATTTCTGTGATAAAATAATGTGATATTAATTGTTTGTCTCTAGCATTAAGTTATCTTGTTCTTTATATATTTTATATATTTATTTGTCTATTTATTTAATTGTTCGTCTCTTGCGTTACGGTGTCTTGTCCTTTATATTTTATTTATTTATTTGTCTTTCTATTTATTTATAGTTTAAATTATATTACCTAAACACAATTTCCATGGCATGCATAATTCAATGGAGTTGTAATGAGTGCAAGAAAAGTAACGCTGAACTAAAACTTCTGGTAACGGAATACCCACCACTGATATTTTGTCTTCAAAAGACACATTTTAAAAGTAAATAAAAGTTCGATTTAAAGAAATACGTCAGTGTCAGAAGAGACTTGCAGCAGTGCAGGCGAGCAAGTGGGAGAGTAGCCATATTTGTTAGAAATGATTGTATCTATACACAAATACATGTAGCCACTAATCTACAGGCTGTTGAAATCACAATAGAACACCCAATAAAACTATCCGTATGCAGTATATAACTTCCAGGCAACAACTGGTCAATAGATGACCTAACAAAAGTTATTTCTCAACTTCCAGCTCCTTTTATGTTACTTGGAGATTTTAATTCGCACAGTCCTTTATGGCGATCAACTAAACGAGATTTAAAAGGAAAAAACGTCGAAACATTATTGGACAGCTCAAAACTAATGTTGCTCAATGATGGTAGACCAACCTTCTTTAACTCAAAATCTAACGAATTAACGGCAATCGACCTCTCTATTTGTTCTCCTCGTATATGCCTAAACTATGTATGGAACTCAATCGAAGATTTGCCGATTTTAATCTAATCTGTAAAAAAGAAAATGCTTCCCACAGTTATAGAAAAATGGAGCTTCAGAAATGCAAATTGGCAAGAATGTAAAAGAAAATTTGTGACAATAAATAGAAATCTAGATATACATGCCATCGTAACAGATTTATACTCGACAAATGCAAACAATTCCTAAAAAAGAACTATAAGTTCCATCTGAATAACATAAAAAGGCAATTGATGAACGAAATCAAGCCCTCAAAACGTTTAAATCAAGTCCCACATTAGAAAATATGATTAAGTTTAAAAGCTTAGAGCTATTGCTCGCAGAGAAATTAAAAAATCACAAACTCGATCATGGCAACTTTTCGTAATACGATTCGATCAAATACACCACCAACTGAAATTTGGACAAAAATACGTGCTATTGCCGGGAAAACGAAAGAAATACAGCTGCCAAAGTTAAAGCAAGGGGAAGAAATAATATCGGACCCTAAGGAAGTTGTGGAGCTCTACGCAAAGCATTTTAGTACAGTAAGCAGCCCTGGTGATCTTCAATAGAATTTTGGGATTAATAAAAAAACAACTAGAAAGACAACTATCGTTTATTGAACACTATCAAGAAATTTACAACAACGAAATTACATAGAAGAATTAATATCAGAGGTAAAACAACTAAAAAATTCAGCTGCAGGAACAGACGATATACCAAATTCGATGCTCAAAAACTTACCTCTTACGGGCTTCCAAGATTTGCTATTTCTGTTCAATAAAATATGGAATGAAGGATATTACCCTCAATTATGGAAAACTTCGATCATAAGTCCTATCCCAAAATCAAACAAAGACCCTCTAAATCCAGGAAGCTATCGCCCAATATCCCTAACAAGTTGTTTGGGTAATCTGTTCGAAAAAATAATAAATAGACGACTAATGAAACTTATGAAAGATAACAAATGGATAAATAACTATCAAGCAGGTTTCCGAAAAACTTACTCCACAAGTGATAATCTGCTAAATCTTGCCACAAAGGTCCACGAATCCTTTCTGAACATGGAACACCTGGCTGCCGTCCTATTCGATAACGAGAAAGCCTTTGATACCGCCTTGAGGTATCCTATCTTAAAAAAAATACATGGTTGGGGAATAAGAGGAAACATGGCTTTCTTTATTAAATCATTCCTAAGCGATAGGAAATTTATAATAACCTTAAACGACATCACACGGACTTTAAATCCAGATATCGGTCGTTGCATATACGTGGACGATATTGCAATATATATGGCAAGTAAGACAAGGTAATCAGAAAACATTAAAATACAATAAGGTATAAATGAAGTAGTAAAGCAAGCAGAAGATATGGGCTTTCGCATTTCTACAAATAAAACTATATGTATCCACTTCTGTAAGTTACGAACTCCTCACTATCAACTAAACCTATATCTAAAAGGCGAGCAGATTAAATGTGTGGACAATGTAAGGTTTCTGGGAATGACATTAGACAATTCACTCACTTGGAAACATCATATTGAAGAACTTGAAATACAAACCAGAAAGGCGCTAAACACAATCAAATTCTTATCAAACTCAAAATGGGGGGCAGACAGAGAAGTGCTAATATGACTATACAAGACTATAATCCTATCAAAAATGGACTACGGGTGCGTCGTGTACAATTCCGCCTGCAAGACTAGGCTAAAAAAATTGAATGTGATTCAAAATATTGCACTAAAGTATGCAATTGGTGCCTACCCTACAAGTCCGTCCTGTAGTTTGTACGTAAATCCGGAGTACTCCCTCTACAAATCTCCACTTGTCGTACCAAACGGGCGCAATCCACATTTTTCTACACGGCTTCTAAACTCTGGAATCATCTCCCTAGTTCCTGTTTTCCTCTCACTTATGATATGAGAAAATTTAAGGTAGCTGTTCATAGGCATCTATTGGCAATTCATTATCCCTCTATCCATCCTCCTAAGTGTTCCTGAGTGCTTTAGCACGATAGGCCTTATTTAGCCAGTTCAGGTCCACAATCATAAAAAAAAAAATGAGAAGGATGTGGTTCATACTAAGGTACACAGCTAAAATATTAAGGAACGATAATCAATTTAACCATCTGCTAATACAAAGGAAACCTCGAGACTCAAAACTAAATCCGCCAATTTTCAACATTGTAGCTGATATATGTAAAAGTCTAAATATTACACATGAACGGCTGAGTGACAATGGGTACATAAAAACCAAAATTCTTGATTTATGGCAGGAAAAGTGGGAGGAAGAAAATAAAAATCTGAAGCAGCTCATACCAATTACATGTTATCGAAAAAAATATATTCCGATGTCACGAAGAGAATCGGTAGTACTAACACGTGTCAGAATAGGACACACAAATTTAACACATTTTTATTTACTAACAAAATCAGAAATCCGATGTGCCAACACTGTGCTTCTCCGATTAGTGTGAAAACACATAATCGAAGATTGCAGAAACTTAAAAACTTACAGGAAAGAATGCAAGTTATCACACAGTGTAGTAGAAGTTTTCGAAATAAAGAGAACAAGAATACAACAACTCTTCAAATATCTGAAAAGAATAAACGTATATAGTGAAATATAGGCAGAGGCTACCAGACATAATCGCATACCACTAAGCGAAATCACATAGACAGAATAATCAGAACAGGGGCAATAACCTAACAGTTGACGCCCTTAAAAAAAAAAAAAATAATATATTTATCCTGTAGACTTGTAATACAAGTGTAGGAACGTCACAAGACAACAAAGCTACATGTAACTAAAATACATTCTGATATCCCTAAAAAAATATCTTATGGGTTACTAAAATTGACAGTCAAATATTC
Organism: Vesta saturnalis; assembly: GCA_036346205.1. Classification (NCBI taxonomy): domain Eukaryota; kingdom Metazoa; phylum Arthropoda; class Insecta; order Coleoptera; family Lampyridae; genus Vesta; species Vesta saturnalis. Next base: position 1,262,594 of record JARFJB010001233.1, on the reverse strand, counting down.
TTGAGTATTGTCAAGAGGATCTCTAATAAGAATATCTTTAATAACATCCTGAAGGAATGTTTACTTTCAATAGCTGTTAAGTTTTGCGGCAATTTATTCCATAATTTAATCGCGATAATGGGAAAATGATTAGCCACAGTGATTATGTTTAGGGTAAGTATTGGAGCACAAAGTTCAAGGTCGATAACCTTTTAATGACTTTATTTACCTGAATGTTCCATGAAAAGTTTTGGTCTATCTGGATACCCAAAAATTTTACGGAGTTTACCAGACATGATTTACCTTCCATTTTAACAAGTAAGCTGTAATCAGGACTATATTTTGAAAATAAGACACCTTTGGTTTTTGTCTTATTTAAAATTAGACCATTGTTATCGCAGTAATTTTTAATTTTGTTTTAAGAACAAGATCGCATTCATTTCCGCCGGTAGCAACAGAGTAAGCGTCATCTGCAAAGAGTGTTATAAATACGAAATTTCAAATAGGTACGTAAAATGGTTCTGGAGTTATCGTGGATACCAACACATATCACACACAAGCGCACGCACCACACACACACACACACACACACACACACACACACACATGCACGCACGATAGTGAAAAAAGAGTTCATTGCATAACCTATATCTACATATGTATTTGGAGGTTGGAAGGTAAAAAATATTTACAAATAAGCGTAATGTAACTATCGGTAAACAAACATAAAATGCAATAAATAAAACACAACTAATGTTTTATGACTAAACGTCTCCACGTAAAGTGTTACAGAAATATTACCTATAGAGTAAATAAACATAATTAAAGAAGAGAATAAAAAATAACCGATGCTTTGCCATCTGATATTAACCGTAATCAAATCTTAACAAGACCGCTTTAACTCAGGTAATAAACCCTTGCTTAGAAAGGGCTTTAAATATAAACTTATGTTTGAAATCAAGGACTAAGGAGATAGGTAGCAAATCAGATCGTAGGTACAAATCTGAGAAAACTTTATTTTAATTCAATCAACGTTTGTTATTTAAGAAAATGCGATGATGCCCACATTACAATTTACAAATATGTTCTAATTTAAATGTAATAAATCTATACATGTTTTAATAATATTTTATTTTTCAGTTTCTAAATAATTTACGTCCGCTTTCTTATTTAAAGAGTGTAGATAGCGGACAGAACAAAAATGATTATTGTAACAGCAAAAAAAAAAAAAATAATTAAAAAAATATCTTGTAATATTTGATGATTTTCTGGAGGATATGGCGAAATCAGAAGGTGGGCCGCTGTTTGTTAAGTTGAAACTTAATATATAAAGGGAATGTTCTACGGACTAATTGGAAATGTAAGTAAGGGCTGAATGTCTCCTGTAACCTTTCTTTTTTGTTATAATTGAATAGGTTTTGAAATCGCTGGAGGATTCGAAAACATTTATTTGGAGTTACAGGATCGATTCAGTCGTATCGGGTAGCTAGAGATTTAGTTGAACTTTTACGAGACGCTCTATAGTTTTGATACAGATAATAATTATAAACCCTTGTGACTATTAAATATATTATCGTTTCCGTTTGAGTGAAAGCTAACTAACTTGTAAGTAAATGAGCATTTAAGTTTAACATAATAATAATGGTCGTGTAAACAAACTTATTTCTATAAATATCATCCAGTTTGGTTTTAATCTACGAAGCGGTTATGAAAACCAACTTATAGCGATAAATAATCATCATCGTCTTAGTTTATACTGCGTACCTTAACCCGTTAATTGTTTGGGAAAGTGAACTAAGGATTATATTCAAGAGTAAGTAAGTATTTAAATCAGTTTAAAAGGTCGCAATAAGCTGGCGTAACCTTTAAAAAAAGCGGTCATTGCCTTGCAAGAAGTTAACATTTATTACAGTGCTGAACGGCGTTCCTATCACCGCTGTTATGAGTTAGCATTGTTGATTGTTTTAATAACAATTTCGTCCGCATAGAGCACTTAATGCCTGGACAAACGTGGAATGATACACCTCGGTGTAATTGTTTTTATTAATGACACCGGAGTTTAGCAGAAATGTGTCCAGATATCATTGAGAAATCCTCTGTTCTACTTTAGGTTTGATTTCACAATTAGGACCGTACCCAGGGCTTTAGCTGTTGAAACTAACCTGTACTTTTGGTTTTAGATATACAGCGATGTTTACATAAATGTGTAAGCATTAAAAAGGAGGTACCATAGGCGCTACCGGAGTCACTAAAACTTTCGCGCCATTGGCTGCTAGTAGGTTTTACGTTGTTACCTAAACCGTTTTATTTTCATGTTACTTTTGCAAGGTTTTCTTTTAATGATTTTCAGGTGTCTTCGATTCCGCCGGCTTATGTAGAATTATTTGTGTACGAAATGATTTCTTTATATATGTAATTTACTGCAACGACTGTATAAGGTGAAAATATGCTTTTATCCACGATACAATTTTGTATGCGTAGGTAAATTCTTTCTCTTGTTTTTTTGTTCTTGCCTACATATGGTTTAAATTGCGTTTATTATTACGTTTACCTTATTGCTATCTATTTAATTTTACTGCTTGTTTTATTTTACATCCACACACACACACACACACACACACACACACACACACACACACACCACGCTACGCACGCACGCACGCACGCACACAGATATATATATATATATATATATATATATATATATATATATATATATATATATATATATATATATATACATTATACTTTTTTTGCTTTCATGTTAACTGCCAGTATGATTGGTTGTATAATCGCCACATAGTTTGGTGATATGATTTTAATTCCGACTTATTTATAATGCAATTATAATTTCAGTTTGTTTTTTATTGTGTTTATGTGTAGGTAGTTAAACTGCTTTTCATTTTGCCGTTGCTCGATTTTTCAATTTTGTACGCACTTTAACCTAATCTAATAGCATTTTGTTGTAATTGCATATCGAATCTTTTCTTTCTGGTTTTTTTTTTAATTTAAAAATGTACTTGTAAACTTGTTCATTGATCAGTCAACTGGTTTTCTAGATGACTCTTTCCCAGTTTGTAATTAACGGTTTTAATCATCGTTACGCAAAGCTCATTAATTCTAATTTGAGCAATTTTATTGTTTACCTATCCCACTATAATGCAACACTACTTGATCTCATCCATTCCTATTTCATGCCATTAACACAGCTTTTTAGGTTTTAATTAGGCAATGTGATGCAAGCAAATAATTTAAGTAAGATTAGCAGTATTGCCAGTCAAGTCAAGATAAGTTTATAGCTTTCATTACTTTCTTTCTTTCTTACTACTACTCATAAATTGAGCATACATTTTGAAATCATTACACTCTTATTTTAAAACCTTACAACCAATTAGTCTCACAAAAAAAATGACAAGTCAATTTAATAGTTAAGAGGAAAAAAATGACAAAAATCATTAACACGCCCTCCTCGTAATGCCACGTGGATTTTAATGGTCACTCTTAGCTTTATATGATTTATGTATGTATAATTCTTGCATGACTATCTTATATAAAGCTAAGATTCAATTGACATCGACAAAAATATAACTTTGGTCCATGTGTTGGTAAGGCTGAGTTTTTCTGGTTAGTGTCATTATCTTAAAAATGGTCTGAATCTTTCTAAAAATGCAGCAGTCAAAAACTTTACAAATTCAATTCACGAAAACCTTATAGAAGTAAAAATTTACAGATTAATTTTTTTAAATGAACACTAGAAATTATATTTAACACTTATATAGAATCATTCTACCTTCTAATAGTTCCCTTTTAACATGATTTAGATTATTGTATGTAATCATGCCACACAACTTTTATATGCAGAATTATAAAGCCAAACATACTTCTAGTACTGCCACAGAAAGTTTAATAAAAAAAAACCCAAATTTATTCAACAAATTTTATTTTAAAGTTATCAAAATGCAATTATAACCTATGCATCGGCAATCGTAACTTCAACTTCTACACCAGGTTCGATTGAAATTGATGTAATTTGCTTTACAATTTCTGATGGTGAGTGAAGATCAATAACTCTTTTATGTATTCTCATTTGAAAACGATCCCATGTTTTCGACCCTTCTCCACAGGGTGTTTTACGAGTTGTAATACGTAAAACCTTGGTAGGCATACGAACTGGACCCTTTACTCTCAACTTCTGTTTCTTTGCTCCTGTGATAAGGTCAGAACATACTTTTTCTAACGATCTAACATTTCTTGAAGTCAAAGTGATACGAATACGATGTATAGGTGCAGCATCCTGCCCTGGCTTTTCTGGATTTTCTTTTAAACTAGCCTAAAAACGATTACCATTAGGTTAGTAAGTAAAACATTTATGAAACCACGTGTAAACATAACCACTATATTTTTAATTTATTGCAATAAAATTTGTAAGAATATATTTTAATCTGTTTGTAAGTTTGGATAATTAATGATTACCATATTTGTTATATTTCCTGGCCGAGATAACCAATTTCTTTACAAAATTGGAAAGCGCTGAACCAGGTACAAACACGTTTCAAAATGAAAGAAATTTAACTCACATTTACAGTTTTAAACTGTTTATAGGGAATTTGTTAGTAATTCTAGTTGTTTAGTTAGCGGAAATAAAAATCCCTACAACGTATATACAAGATTGCACAAAAAATTTACACGCTGTAACGCAAAACAGAAAACAGTATAGTGGCACTTAAGTAATTTTCAACATTAACAAGGTTTCAAGCGTTGGTTTAAGTGCTGCAAATTAACGTTAATTATAAATTGAAAAATCTATCCATAAATTACGTCACTTTATTTGATATTTTCCAAGTTGTTGACTTTGTGTTTCTAACAAACAATATGAAAAAAAACAACCACCAAATAACTATATATATATATATATATATATATATATATATATATATATATATATATATATATATATATATCCCGAAAAATGTGGGAAATCTCTCGGATTTATAGATATAAGACGAAAAAATAACATGACAAGTTCCTACAAATTTTTGTCCTCCAGACCCTCCCTACGGAGATGTGAGCCCCTAAGGACGTCGCTGGAAATAACTTTTTCTTGAATAACTTTTAAAGTACTTGACATAATTTAATAAAAATTCAGTGTGATGGCCACTAGTAAAGGCCTCTTTAAATAGTATCCTTAAAACATATTTACCTTGTTTAGTTTACCAGGGATGGACCAAGGTGAACACCTTAACGCCTAAATTTTTAACACCCTGTATGATAAAGATCTAAAAAAAATATTTTTAGATAATTTGAACCTTTCTCTAAAAAAAAGGTATAATTGTTTAATATCGATAAAATTAACTATTTTAGAGAAAAAAAAAAACTAATTTAGGTTTCATTCTCATTTAATTAAAAACTTCATAAGTGGGTTCAACATGGGGTCCGTGAAGTCTAATACACTCGCGAGTACTACGAATTGAGGACTGCTGTACCCGCTACAATAACCCCACAATGTTCCTTAGCACATCACAGTGAAACGTGATTCTCTGTAGAAGCTCCTCCCTAGTATCAACCGGACTGGAATACACCAAGGTTTTGAGGTGTCCCCACGGGTAAAAATCCAAAGGCGTCAGGTCGGGAGATCTAGGAGACAAGGCAATAGGTCCACCTCTACCTATCCAACGGTTTGGATAGATGTTATTTAAGTGTTCCCGCACAGCAACTCTAAAATGAGGTGGTGCCCTATCGTGCATAAAGTACATGTTTCGGAGAGATTCAAGAGGTAAATACTCTATTAAATATTGAAAAGCATTCTGGAGCAACTCCAAACAAAGTTATCCATTCAATCGCGCCGGCAATACAAATGGTCCAATCAAAAAATTTCCAATGATTCCTGCCCAGATATTAATTGATTGAAACTGATGTTGATGATGTGAAACAATAGTTGCATGAGGATTTTCATCATCCCATACGTGTGAGTTGTGTAAATTCGTGATACAATTTTTGGTAAAAGTTGCTTCATCTGTAAAAAGAATAGTGCTAATGAAGTTTTCATTATTTCATTGCTGATCCAATAGCTAGTTTGCGAACTGCATTCTACGAGGAAAATCTTCAGGAATCAATTCATGCACTTTTTGCAAATGATATGAGTATAATAGTTGTTCTTGAAGAACTTCATGAATTATTGTTTTCGGCTTATTAAATTGTGCGGCTAATTTGCGAGTGCTCGTTGAAGGAGTGCCACCTACAGCATTCAAAATATTTTCCTCTAATTCCACCGTACGCACTTGTCTTGTCAGACCAGCATCAGTACTTTTTTTCTTAAACATTCCTAAAGTTATAAAGAAAGTCAATATTATTACCTTAGTAACCGAAATCACTCACCATTCTCTCTTAGACGTTGATCAACTCGTTGAAATGTCTTCTGATTTGGAATAGTACGATTAGGGAATCTCTCGTCATGTAATCTTCTTGCTTCTAAAGCATTGCAAGAGGCAACACCATACAGGAGATGCATATATGCATATTCAATAAAAGTGAAATCCATATTTCGAATAAGTTTACAATTCAAATCACCAGAAAATCCAAAAATCAGTAAATTTAAAGTAAATTAATGTCGATCAATGTATCAGCGATGTGACAAATTAATATCAATTTCTAAAATGCAGGTTATTTATTTATTTCGTATAATAGGAATGTTTGATATATGTTTTTATGAGTGAAGATAAACAAAATGAACAAGAAATAAAATTATACCTCGTGGATCAATAAACTCACTTAAGTTTGCAACATTTTTTAAATAATTAATATGTTTAATTTGGTTTTCCTAATTTATTATTAAGAGTGTTTTCTCGGTAAAAATTCGAAAAAACACTGGCTTAATTTTTTTTAATAATGTATTAATTATGAAACATTAATTCGTTTATTTTTTTTTTTCTCGAAAATAGTACATTTCATGGATACTAAAAACGTATACCTTTTTTTTAGGTAAAGGTTCAAGCTGCCCAAAATTATTTTTTTTTAGGTCTTTATCATACAGGGTGTTAAAAATTTAGGCGTTAAGGTGTACAACTTAGTCCATCCCTGGTAAACCAAACAAGCTAAATATGTTTCAAGGATACTATTTTAAGAGGCCCTTACTAGTGGCCATCATACTGAATTTTTATTAAATTCTGTCAAGTACTGTAAAGGTTATTCAAGAAAAACTTATTTCCAGAGGCGTCCTTTAGGGGCTCACATCTCCGTAGGGTGGGTCTGGAGGGAAAAAATTTATAGGACTTATCACGTTATTTTTTCCTTTTCTATCTAAATCCGAGAGATTTCCCACATTTTTCCGGACCCTCTGATATATATATATATATATATATATATATATATATATATATATATATATATATATATATATATATATATATATATCGTTAACTATATTTATTTAAAATTAACTTTTAAAGTACAGGGTGGGCCATAAGTTGTCAAAAATGAAAATACAACTACTTTATTTGTATAAAGTACTAATTTATTACAAAAGTTAACTTACAAAAAAATTACCTACAAAAGATGCTCAAAGTGGTTTCCTCCCTGTTCTATACAAACATTGTATCTTTTCAAGACTGATTTCCAAATCTTGTTGCAAATCTTCAGGGCCTGCAGGTTTTCAAATTCTGATTGGATTCGTTCCTGCAAATGTTCAATGTCACGAATCTTGACGGAATAAACCTCACTTTTTAGTATACCCTAGACCGAAAAATCCATGGGTGTGATATATGGGGATTGTGGAGGCCTTTCGATAATGCCCCGTATGCCAATCCATTGAGAAAATCTTTCACAATAAGTCCATAATGAGGGATAGCTCCATCTTGTTGCCATATCTACATTTCCTTAACCCGCTAGAGATTTTTAAATAATGGATTGTTTTCCAGTTCTATGAACAGTTCATGAAGCACATCTAAGTAATATTCAGCATTGACAGTCTCATTAAAAATACGGGCCGATATATATATATATATATATATATATATATATATATATATATATATATATATATATATATATATATATATATATATATATATATATATATATATATATACACACGGTGTCCCATGACATAATGCCACTACTTAGTATAAGTAATCCTCAGTCGTAATAGAGTAAAAAGTTCTAATAAAGTTTTGCGTTAAAGTAAACCGTTTTCATAGTACAGATGGTTAAATGGTTATAATTCAAATTATTACAATTTCAGTTTATACTCCAAACTATGATGTACTTTAGTTATCAAACGCCAAAGTTGATTTATCTGGTTGTGCTGATTGACAGTCTCCGAAATGTTTATTTGTACAACGTAAAACTACGCCGATGTCCTTTACATTTACGGTTTTTACGACGGAAACTCAGCGGCAGCTGTGCGAGGGTATACGTTGAGATTTTCAAACCGGCGAATACCAAACCGATGAGTTTTGCAAAACGTGCACAACCACCTACGCCAACACTGAATTTTCCCGATGCCATCGACTGAACGTTCAATACAACACTAAACCGACGAGTTTTGCAAAACATACACAACCACCTATGCCAATATGGAACTTTCCCGAAGCCATCGACTGAACATCCAATACAACAAGCACTAGAAAATAAAGAGAACATACTTAGAGAAATTCATAATAATTCGAGCACCTCTGTTCGCCGAATATCTGCGCATGTTAATGTATCTCAAATGCGAGTTTGGAGGGCATTAAAACGTCAAGGTTTTCACCCATTCCAAATCCAGCCTGTTCAAGGTCTCTTGTCCACATATTTCCCTAAACGCATTGAAATTTTTCCGCTGTATAATTGAGAATCCACAAGCAGTTAATACAATTTTAAATATGTTAACATTTACAAGGAATGGTTTAATGAATAGAAATAATAGCCATTTATGGAATTTCGATAATCCACATGAAACATAGTCAAATCAACAACATAGGTTTTCAGTTAATGTTTGATGTGGAATTACTGATAACTTGCTCATTCGCCCATTCGTTTTTGACAATCATTTAACCGCAGACAGATATTTAAATACTCTAGAAGGTCATCTAGGATATATGTTAAAAAAATGTCCCTCTAGGCACGAGACAATGAATACAGTGCCCTAGCGTACTTTTCTTTACGCGTAAGGCAATTATTAAATCAACGGTTTGAAGGACGTGTAATTGGTAGAGGAGAACAACAACCCTGGCAGCCAAGATCTCCTGATTTCACATGCTTAGATTATTATGTATGGGGTCACATGAAAAATATGGAGGATCTTAGAAGACGCATTGTTGAGGCAGGCGATCTGATTCCGAATTATTATGTTACGTAGGGTAACCAGATCTCTCTTAAGAAGAGCCTCGATGGCGGCTATTTTAAGCAATTTTTATAATGATTTTAATCTGCAATTGCAATTAGTTGAATTATAACAATTTAACCATCTGTATTATGAAAACTTTATAAGAACTTTTTACTCTATTTGGACTGAAGATTACGTATAATAAGTGGTGACATTACGGCATGTTACAATATATATATATATATATATATATATATATATATATATATATATATATATATACACAAAAACTTCTTAATTTAAGTATTCATATGTAACAGTAAACGTAAAAAAAATTGTGTGCGTGCGTATGAGTGCGTGTGTGTGTGTGTGTGTGTGTGTGTGGGCGTGCGTGCGTACGTGCGTGTGTGCGTACGTGCGTGGGTGCGCATGTGTGTGTGTGCGTGTTTGTGTATGCGTGTGTATGCGCGCGATGAAAGCGGAAGGGTGTGCTTGCGTGTGTGTCATTAGAGGAAAACGTGTAGAACTTTTATTTATTAAAGATAAATTAATTTTCTACAAGTTTCCTGTATAAATGTTTTTCTTAGGAAAAAGTTATAAAACTGAATTAGTTAGTTCAAATATCTGATATGCATAGTGAATGATAGTTTTATAAACATTCAAAACGAAACATCACATTTAAGTAACAATAATTTTCATATATGGCAAATGAAAAAGAAACGTCCAATCATTAAAAATTAATACAATCTGGTTATTCAACACTTTAAATAAAATATTACTTCTCTTTTAGGTTTTTAGATCGTGCGTTTAAATATAAACTTTATACGTTTCAACAACAATTTCAGCTATCAACATCAGTAAAGCGTGAAACGCTTGATATTAATTAAAATGTCGAATAAATTTTATAAATTTGTTTTAACACTTTCATTCTATGAATTTGTTTGATACTTTGATATCAAAAGTTTGACTCTCTTGCTTTCAAAAGGTACAGTTCGTAAACTTAGCGTGAAAGTTTACATTCCCCTGCTTTAAATGAAATGTGATATATTGTATTGTAAATATACTATGTTTGAATAATTCAAACCAGTAAAAAGAAAAAAATAGTTAACAAATTTTCGTGTCACCCTAATCCCCGTTAGAGGTTATAAGCTCTACAAGGTCGTTACGTGAGTTTTTCGCGATATTATTTTTAAATTAATTTGGTGAATAAGTCAGAAACCAGATCATACTTTCTACATTTCATATAAGCTAAAGTATGAATAAATGACTTTATGTTAACATAATGCTGTGATCTTCACGTTGGACATGTTGCAAACGAAGAGCGAGCTCAATCATAAGACTATGGACCCAGTCCCTGGACTTTCTAAGTAGTGATCTATGTTCCGGAATGGACATGAGGGTCAATTTCAGCTGAAAAAGGGCGCCTTAATAACGCCACGTTAATTCTAAAACTTTGTTTTAATGTTGCGAAATAAAATATAAAGTAATCACACTCGATTACATACTGCTATTCGTCCTCCTCTAGTGCGTTTATTAACAAAATCAACCCATTTTTTGCCATATCAGAAATCAACAAATTGCACTTGATTCAAAAATATAACCTCAACAGCAAATTGCTGGTGGTGAAACAATCGTAACAAGTTCAAAGAAATCCTGTTTTACTTTCAACGTCGATATGAACTATTTCAATACATATGTGGTCACCAGAACGGAAAATTGCAAACAACACCGTATATTTGTCAATAAATGCGGCGTTGAGTACATTTCAATGGTAACGGGAATAACACTGAATGTATTATTTGTCTATGTAGGAGTTTAAATTTAATCTTAGAGTTCAAATTTAAAATACTAGTCATTTCAAATTCATTGGTTTTTAAATTAAAGCAAATCAAAATTTTAAGAACCCGGCCCATTTAATTTCGGACTGACTAAAAAGCTCAAACTCTTCTAGTTGACATTAGAAGTATAAATAATATTTGGGGTGAATTAATAACCACAACACACCCTTATTTCATCCTTTTTTAAATATTACAAACTAACACTCCAAGATTTCCGGTTATCACTCTCTGAAATGGAACCTGGAAAGGGCGGATTGGTCCCTATTTAAGGAGGAAATGTTCAAGAACATAAACCCATACTCTATTCTGCCCCTAGGGGTACAAATAATAACAGATGCCATTGTACGTGGGGCAAAAGTCTAGAGACGGGTGATCAGAGGGCCTTGAGGAAAGTTTCTTTGAGGTTTCCGGAGGTGAGAGACACGATTGCAAGTAAGAAGAAAGCCTTCGACGTGTTTCATCGTCATCCCACTTTAGCCAACTTAGTCGCATTGAAACTAGCCAGAGAAAACTCCAGGCGTAAAATTTTGGACGTGCATCCTGGAACAAGTATGTTTCCACCATCGGGCCGAGTACATCAACATCCGAAGTATGGTGAAGATAAAAACTATAGCGTTCGGCAGGATGTACTAGTCACTAAAACATTTTAAAATGAAGTACGCAATATCATCGACCCACCCCATTCCATTGCCGAAACGATTGCGGATCAGTTGAAAAAGCAAACAGTTCCAAAAATTACAAATCACCCTTCCGGGAAAATAAAACGAATCGAGAAAACCCTCTTGACTTCGGCAAACACAACACGCTTCCTTATAATATATCAGAATTTTAAGAGGCCTTGGGATACTCCAAATCGAAGTCATCGGATTCGGATACGATTCCTTAGATCTGTATGCGAAACCTTCCCCCGGTCGCCAAAGCGTCTCTCTTAAATCTGTACAACAAAACTTGGTTAGAGAACACTTACCCCAGACAGCGGAAGAAGGTGGTGGTCTTTCCAATCCTGAAATGCGGTAAATATCCATTGAACCCCAAGCTACACGCCTATAAGTCTCATTTGTTGTATGGGTAAACTCTTTGAGAGGATGCTCAACAACAGGCTTGTGTGGTATCTAGAGGCGAACAACTGTCTTGTCGATTATGAAGCGGGATTCTACAGGGACCGGTCAACCACTAACCAACTGGTGTATCTCAAGAGCATTGTACAGAGTTCATTTAGAAATAGACATCATACGGTAGCCCTATTGTTTGATCCAGGGAAGGCGTACGATGTAACGTGGCGATATGGTATGCTGCAGAAGTTGCATGTTTGGGATTGAGGGGAAACTTACCTCTTTTTTCTGGCAACTACCTGCGCGATAGGAGCTTTAAGATCAGGTGTTGTATCCCTTAAGGTTCATCCCTAAGTAGTACTTTATTTTCGGTACCCATTAATGATCTTGCTGCGATATTAACGAAAGGGTAAAAAGGTCTCTTTATTTGGACGATTTGGATATATTACTGTTCAGGATCCAGAATCGGCCAAATCACGAGGAATCTTCAACCGGCCATAAATACAGTTATTCAGAACGCCGAGAATACCGGTTTCAAGTTTGTGTACGTGAAGACGAGGTGTGTACATTTTTGTCGGCTTAGAAAGCCCCATTATGACTTTATTCTTTTCTTTGAAGATAATGTTATTCCCATAACAAGATAGGTCAAGTCTTAGGCCTGATATTTGACGACAAGCTATGGTGGAAACAGCGCATCGATTGTCTCGTTGATAGATGTAAACCGATCACTCATATCCTGAAAGCGCTTCGGGCACCAAGTGGAGTACCCTCCCTGACACCATGTAAACATCCCCGCTCCCTTTTGCTGCCCAGGATGGATTACGGTTGCGTGGTTTACTCTACGGCTCGCAAGTGTGTTGTGAAGAGATTAGAGCCCATACACCATTCGAGACTGAGATATTCGATAGGTGCTCTTCTTACCAGTCCCGTGGATAAAATATACGCGGAATCTGGATTTTCCTTGTTGTTCCTAACATAAGATATGCTTCTCTGCAGATACATGCCTGGAATATGTGTCCAATCGAATCACCCAAACTAACGCCTTATTTTCGGAAATAAGAGAATTCATGCGGTACTCAAAAACATCATTGAGAATGGAAAGTGTATTTGGCTTGGGTCCCTTGCCACGTGGGAATGGGTGGTAATGTTTTGGCCGATGGGCGTCTAAACGAGCCACGAGATGAAGATAGGTGAATGTTCCTGACGTGAGCCACTCAGACCTCAAGGCGGGTTTGACCTGTGCGGTAGGTTACGCCAGGCGATGGAAACCACACTTATGCTTGAATAGACCGGAACGTGTTAGAATCCGTAGATTAAAAATAGGACATACGGAACTAACACACGTTCTATCCAATAATACCAATAATACTAGTAATACCAGTAATACCAGTAATACCAATAATACCAGTAATACCAGTAATATAAGTAATACAAGTAATACAAGTAATACCAGTAATACCAGTAATACGAGTAATACCAGTAATACCAGTAATACCAGTAATAGCAGTAATACCAGTAATACCAGTAATATCAGTAATACCAGTAATACCAGTAATTCCAGTAATACCAGTAGTACCAGTATACCAGTAATACCAGTAATACCAGTAATACCAGTAATACCAGTAATACCAGTAATACTAGTAATGCTAGTAATACCAGTAATACCAGTAGTACCAGTAATACCAGTAATACCAGTAATACCAGTAATACCAGTAATACCAGTAATACCAGTAATGCCAGTATACCAGTAATACCAGTAATACCAGTACTACCAGTAATACCAGTAATACCAGTAATACCAGTTATACCAGTTATACCAGTAATACCAGTAATACCAGTAATACCAGTAATACCAGTAATGCTAGTAATACCAGTAATACCAGTAGTACCAGTAATACCAGTACTACCAGTAATACCAGTAATACCAGTAATACCAGTAATACCAGTTATACCAGTTATACCAGTTATACCAGTAATGCCAGTAATACCAGTAATACCAATAATACCAGTAATACCAGTAATACCAGTAATACCAGTAATACCAGTAATACCAGTAATACCAGTAATACCAGTAATACCAGTAATACCAGTAATACCAGTAATACCAGTAATGCCAGTAATACCAGTAATACCAGTTATACCAGTTATATCAGTAATACCAGTAATACCAATTATACCAGTTATACCAGTAATACCAGTAATACCAGTAATACCAGTAATACCAGTAGTACCAGTAATACCGGTAATACCGGTAATGCCAGTATGCCAGTAATACCAGTAATACCAGTAATACCAGTAATACCAGTAATACCAGTAGTACCAGTAATACCAGTAATACCAGTAATACCAGTAATACCAGTAATACCAGTAATACCAGTAATACCAGTAATACCAGTAATACCAGTAATACCAGTAATACCAGTAATACCAGTAATACCAGTAATACGAGTAATACCAGTAATACCAGCAATACCAGTAATACCAGTAACACCGGTAATACCAGTAGTACCAGTAATACCAGTAATACCAGTAATACCAATAATACCAATAATTCTAATATGGCCAATAATACTAATTGTAACAAACTCTTGACGTTTGTTAATCAAATTTACGTTTATTTAGGCAACTTAACATGCATTTCGTGCAGAGTGTTGCGTAAAAGGATTTAATTATCGTAAAAATAAACTCGTACGCATATTGTTGCACATTTGATTCACATGTTCATGTGCAAAGACTACTTCAGCGACTCTTTTTTGATGATATTTTTAAGATGCATTGTTGATTTGTTAAATTTTATAATAAGTGCTGTATGTGTGTGCAAGTGCGGTATGGTCAGTTATTTAAAACTATTATATAAAGCTTGCGACGTTTGCTTTTTCAGGCACTTTTTATTTACTTCTATTTTACGTTTTATTTTATTTATCCGCATAATTACTTAACTAATTGCATTTTACCGTTAGTTACTTTACGGTTTATTTACGTTCAACCAATAATGACGCAATAAACTTTGTTACTATGAAGTGGAATTTTAATATCCATTAAACCAGCAAACAAATTTATACATTTGGGGAATTTTAATGCATCGGAATCCATTTTATTTCAACTCCCATGTAAAATTTACTCAACGAAATTTTCCAAGCGCTGATTCAGCAAGCCGCCATTTGGGAACCTACAAAAGTACAGTATAATCAAAATAAGGCATTTTATTTCTATTAATAATTCCATAAATTAGTTTACTTAAGTTAAATAATTGTTACTAGCATTAGCTTTAAGATGTTCTTTTCTATAATCAAAATGTAAACAGTAAAATCGTTACTAACATTAGCTCTATGATATTCTCATCTATAATCAAAATTAAGGTAGTAAATAAAGCTTGTTATTGTAAATTTTTTTTAACTTTATTACATTCATGGTTTACTTGTTTTTTAATCAAACGAGTTGGCGCCATTTTATTTAATACTTTAGTTTCAGTTTGAAGCAACATCAATTTGTAAAGCGAACATATCCATATATACATATTTTTTAAAGCAAGATCTGATAATATATATGAACCCCGCCTATCTTAATCTCCGACTGATCAAAAGGCACAAAACCTACTGGGTTATAACCAAACCGTTATCAGCTAAAATTGTAGCTTAAGGGTTTATGGTTACATAATTATACTATTAACACTAATAGTACTAATAATACTAATAATGCTTTCCTTAATTTTATCAATTTTTTCTTACAAGTTATCCTTGGCGGCAAGTTGTTTCGATCTGGTCAATAACATTTTAACAACAGATTGTGTTTCTGTTGGATGGTGGTGTGATTTAGCAATCAAATATCTATCTGTGCGAGTTGATTTCCTCTATACCGTATGTCCTAGTGTTACAAGTGTCCTTTATTAGATTTGTACATCTAGTAATGGAAGTTTACAATTTCGCTTTACCTCGATTGTAAATTTAATCTTGTTATGCATTCCGTTGGAATGTTGCAAGAACTTGACTAGTTTTTCCCGATTGTGACTTCAAATCACAAATGTGTCGTCAATATATGTTAACCATAATTTTGGTTTGTCGTCTGCTGGTTTCAAAGCTCGTTCTTCTAGGTCGTTCAAAATAAATTAGCCATCACTGATGACAGTACTGAACCCATAGGTGCTTCTGCAACTTGACTTTGGTTGCCGTATATGAAATAGGTGATCTTCAGATAATATTTATTAGGTTGCTAATGTCTTTTTGTAAATTATATTTTTGTTTTATTAGCTCTAATGTTTCATCAATTGTAATATTTGTAAATAAAACTGTCAAAACTTCTCTTTTGTATAATTTCCAAAAGGTGGTTCAAAGTCTTCAGGTTGGATGTTGATTTTTGTGCGTAAGGTTGAAGCTTTTGCACCAAGCATCTGGCTAATTGCTGTGTCGACGAGTCAATATAGTTGATTTTAGATCTTAGTAGAATTCGATGTGTAATTTGGGCAATCCATAGAATTTTGGTCACTTTGGTGAATTTTATGTTGGTATTAATCGTATTTGGATTTCTTCTTTGATGCTGCTGTTTTTATTTTGGTTCTCGTTGTTTTAGATAAGTTATCGGATCTGTTCCTATTTTCCTGCATGCAGTACCTTGAAGCAATGTTTGCAGCTTTCCACCATAATCCTTCGTGTTCATAACTACAGGACCATTTCCATTAATTAAGTTTACCGGATTATTTCTACAGTTTTTGTTTTGATACGAAGGGACGTTTCGGACGCGGACTCTACTTGCGTCATCAGACTTTGTCCTGAGGAGGACTGTTTTCGAATTTATTTGACTATTGTTTTTTCCAAGCACATCAAAGATAAATGAATTTGACTCAAATTCGAAAACAGCTGCATATTTCAAAGATATAAAAATACCTTGACCTTAAACATATCGATTAATTATGTTAGCGGCAAAAAATTCCTAAAGTGGACTTTATTAAAGTTTAATGTTACATAAATTTTCTATATAAATTTTTTTGATGCGAAATAGATGTAAAAATTAAATAAATATGATTGAAAATGTTGAAGCTGTATTCTCGATATTTTTATAGAAGCGAGCGACTTTGGAATTTTTTTTACGTGAATATGTATTTATGTCTAGTAATCTCTATCTGACATGAAGTTTTAAACGTCATTCTGATCTAGATAATTGTTTTTGTTTTTACAATGTTGCCTGTTTTCGTTATGAACGTATAAAAAAGAGGTTGCTCAGTTATCCTGAAAAAAATGAAATTAAAATTATTCTTTTAATTTAAGTTAGCACCTAGAAGTCTATAAACCTCTATCTGTCATGAAGTTTTAAACGTCCGTTTGACATAGATTATTGTTTTTGCGTTTACAATGTTGCTTAATTACTCTTAAAAAATGTTTATTAAAGTTATTTCATTTCTTTTAATTTCCATTTTGTGGGTTGGAAGGTCGTTGTGTTCTACACCAGATATTTTATACGTTCATAACGAAAACAGACAACATTGTGGAAACAAAAACAATAATCTAGGTGAGAATCATGTTAAAACTTCATGTCAGATAGATATTTTTTCTTATCGAGTCCTTTACTATACAATCTGTCTTATTAAACAAGGGACAATAAGTATTTCTTGTTTACATTATGGGTAATGCAAATAGCAGTAAATAGCCGCTAGATCCTAATGGACATGCAGAGTCAGGCTCTAGTGAACCGCCCTATATTTGTTTATTAATCTATATTACAAGTTAATGCTTAAACTTAAGGGTAAATTTCATTAAGATTAACTAGGAGGAATTAAGTTAAGTTTAACTTAGTTATAACGATTAACACTCAAATTATTAT
The DNA here is from genome assembly GCA_036346205.1 of Vesta saturnalis. Lineage (NCBI taxonomy): Eukaryota > Metazoa > Arthropoda > Insecta > Coleoptera > Lampyridae > Vesta > Vesta saturnalis. The sequence continues at coordinate 1,244,610 of JARFJB010001233.1, read as the reverse complement.
TATTAACCTATATTACAAGTTAATGCTTAAACTTAAGGGTAAATTTCATTAAGATTAACTTGGAGGAATTGAGTTAAGTTTAACTTAGTTATAACGATTAACACTAAAACACGTTGGAAGTTCGTTGGGTTTAAATCGTTTGAGACGTTTTGGGCGATCAGTCGCCTTCATTAAGGAGTTCGTTGGGATGCATTGATAATTGTCTTTATATTTTTGTGAGACCTTCCCTATTTCGTCTTTTACTGTTGGGATACTTAAATCACTTAATAACACTCTGTTTGGCACATCCCACGGTACATTATCTAAAGCACGTATCACTGAATAGACATAAATACATGTTAACTTAAAAAAAATTCCAAAGCCTTCTATAATATATCAATAATACAGTTTAAACATTTTCAATCATATTTAATTAATTTTTAGACTTACCTTGAATTACAATAAGAGAAGTTATATAGAATTAAATTGTCTTTAAACATTATGTCTACCCTTTTTCTTATAAAATTAATCGTCATTCAAAAAGTTTGAACTAACACTTAAATTCTACCTTAGGAATTTTCTACCGCTAAATTACGCCTCGTATCAAAAAATATAAAATTTTAATTACGTAGGTGTTTTCGTTCTGCAGTCACACACTGAAGCAAGTACGCACGCCCGCGTGCGCGTACGCAGGAACGCACACACGCACACACGCACACACGCACACACGCACACACGCACACACGCACACACGCACACGCACACACGTACACACGCACACACGCACACACGCACACACTCACACACGCACACGCGAAAATTAGCTAATAAGTCGATTTAGCCATAGTGGAAAGAAGTCGATTGCAAAACCTACATATGTATATGTAGGATGGAAGGGAAAAATCAGCTGCACCCGTTAGATATAGAAAATAGTAGGCAAATAGCACATGTAAGAGTGTGGAAAGAATAATAGGTGCTATAAAACAAAAATATCGAATATTGCAAGGTCCAATGCGAATTGCATTTTTAAGTAATGTATCTGGTGTAAGCATAATGCATAAGATTGTTAAAGTTTGTTGTGCTCTTATTAACATTAACCCTGCTATTCTTCCTATGTAATTTTTGTTTATTTATAAGAAGTAAATGTAGATACACTACAAAATATATTTTATTATATACTAATGTATATTTAATTTGAAAGATACAACTGTATATTTTTTAGATGAATTTACGTACTTATAATCCATGACTGGTAATTGTATGAATTTTGTCTAAATATTGTTTCTTCCATTTAAACAAGCATTACAAAACCATTCATTGGATGGACCATTGACCAAATGAACACATTGAAAATGAAACTAGTTAACTTGGCAAATACTATTGCTACATTCTATTATAGGACGCCCGTCATCTATAACATAACCTAACCTTCAGGTAGGCAAAACAATCCCTGCCTCTTATTTATTTTTCATTCACTATCTTTCTCCATGATTTCCTATCTTCGCATACCTACCTAGCTTCCGCAATATTCATACACTGTCTCTGACATGCCCTTTTATTTTTAAAACTCCGTATCTCTCTTTCTTTTATCGTACATTCAGCCAAGTTTTACGCGACCTACCAGGCCCTGCCTTACCTCTAACCTCGCCCACATATATTTGCTTCGTTAATCTTACGTTGTTCATTCTCTTAATGTGACCAAACCAACGTAATGTATTACTTGTATATCGATCCACTATCGCCTTTTCCTGGACACTCCGTCATTATACCTCATTCTTTATTTTATCACTTCTCGTTTTACCACATGTGCTTCTCAGGAATCTCATACCCACGGCATTTATTGGTCTTCCGTGCTTTTTTTAACATACCCTTGTATCACTGCCATACAGTACTTACGGGACAAACACGCCATTATAGATTGCTTGTTTCGCAGGTAGGCTAATGCTTTCGTTTCGCATTATTGTCCACATACTTCCAATCACTTTCCTTCCAACATTGACCCTTCGTCCCATCTCGCCCTCCATTGTACCATCTGCAGTAAATAGTCTACCCAGATATACCAACTCGTCCACTTATTCCACAATTACATCTTGCAAAGTAAATACTCTACTCTGCTTTCCACCTTCCCGATTGAACACCACAATCTTCGTTTTGTTCACGTTTACCTTTAGGTTCGAGCTATCACAGACTGTATCAAACTCAGAGCAGTTCGTAGCTCATCCTCACTGTCACTTATTAAGACTGTATCATCTGCACACACCAGAACTCGTACATTTACGTCACCAACCATTACACCACTTGTACCGGTACATGCTTGCTTAACACATTTATCCATATATACATTGTACAACCACGGTGACATCACACAGCCTTGTCACATTCCTTGCTCACTATTAAAGTATTCACTCACACCTCCTCTCACCCTTACATATACCCGGCTACCATTGTATACTGCCCATATTCCGTTTATTAGACCTTTATTTACTCATATTTCATTTAATGTTTTCCACAGCGCCTCCCTATTCACTCTGTCGTATGCTTTCTCTAGATCTACATAGGCACAGTACAGCTTCCATGTTATACTTAAACACTTTTCGGCCACCTGCTAGAGAGCAACCATCTGATCAACACATCCTCTCCCTGGCATGAAGCCACTCTGCACATCCCAAATATTAGTTTGTGTAGTTTCTCGTTCTCTAGCAATCAGTATCCTTCCAAATACTTTACCATGTACACTGAGCAAACTTATTCCTCTGTAGTTCTTGCAATCACTCTTGTTCCCCTTACTCTTATACAGTGGTACAATGGTCGCGCTCTTCCAATCCCTCGGCACTTTTCCACACTTAGGGCATACATTAAATAATTCACACAATCTTCGTATAAGCTTTGCACCTCCATACATTAGCATTTCACCAATGATTTTATCTACTACTGTTCTTCTACCGTTTTTCAACTTTACTACTGTTTTCTCTACTTCATTTGTCCCAATATCCTTCTCAGTTTCATTCATCATTCCTTTTACATTTTCCTTATTTAACTCTTCAGCCTTACTTTCCCTTACTACTGTACAGCTTTCCGAAATATTCTTGCCAGCATTTCCTCACTTCACAATGGTCCCATACTATTTCGCTGCTCCTATTCATCACTCCTGCAGTGTTCTGTTTTGGGCCACGTTTTGTATTTTTGACCCATTTCCCGAGGAGTTTTGCAGTAATCATTGCCATGTACACATCTTTTTTCTTACATACTGCCTTTTTTTATGGATTCATTCCACCAAGCACATTTTTTTCTGTGTACCTACATATCCGTACAGCACAATTGACAACACAGTTTTTCAAGTTTATCCATGCACTTTAAGCGTCAGTGTCGTTTATTTGTTTGTTCCACCCTGCTTAATTCACATTCAACTCCTTACTCACAGCATCTGCGTATTTCATTCTCGCGCCATTATCTACGTTTCCTATTCTTCTCCACATCCACTTTCGCCCTGATCACACTCTCGATACAACCAAAAAGTGGTCCGATCCACACTCCGATTCACGCATCTGTGTCTCTCACCAGTTTTCTAAGTAGTTCATCGTACACTATCAAGTTGATCATACATTTAGATTCGCCTCTGTGCCATGTATACATATGCACATTTTTATGTCTAACCAAGTATTAGGTACAAACAGGCTTTTATCCACACAGAGGTTCACCAGGCGTTCGTTGTTCTCACTCACTGTGGTCTCCGAACTGTCCTAGAACGTGTTCAGTGTGTTATCTTTATACACCCACCCATCCGTTTATATTTCCCACTATCAACAGTCTTTCGTTTGAGTTACATACGTTCAACATGTTCTCTACATCATTCCCGAAGTTCTCACACTCTTGGTCTCTTTCTCCATTCACCGGTGCATAGCATGCAATAACGAAAATTAACTTTCATTCTAACCCACATTACCCGGGGAGATACCAATTCGTACTGTTTAACACATCTTTTCGCTCTTTCACTTACGATACCCCAACTCCTTTTGCGCCATGCACTTCAGTCTCAAGTCCTAACCATAGTGCTAGGCTGCCATCCTCCATCTCCACAGTATCCTTTCCTTTGCGCTTTATCTCCGATATACACAGAATATCAAGCTGCCTTTCGTACATTACATTCGCAATTTCAAATTCTTTACCATGCATACCTCTAACTTTCCACGTACCGACTCGCCATTCATTCTTTGTACTGTAGTCAGCAACGGGGCCTTTCTGTTTCGACCTTGACCGCCCCATGTAAGGAGGTAAGAAGTAGGAATATAGACAGAGTCAAGAAAAATGTACATAATATAGAGTGTATACTTACTGTATGAATCTATGAATGTATGTATGTATACATATACATTTCTTTTTTTTTACTTACATAATTTTCAATCACATTATGTTTCAATTAGATTGTTCCCTACGTGAGTGTTGGTTCTTGTGTTACTTACCGGACTAGTTATTATATATTTGCGACCAAATGATTTAATTATTTTTAATTTAGATTTTCGAGTTAGTTATTTACTTGTTTATTTAATTTAATATTTATTTATCAAATCTGTTTTATTATTGTCGTGAATTGTGACAACTTAACGTTTCCATCTTTCAAATTTCACTTTTATTTAATTGAAGGGCAATAATAAACAACTCGAATGACCTTGTCAGCCCTCTCGACTTTAATTGCCTACCCTCAGGATAAATTAAGTATAATTAAGATTAAATATAGTAACAAAGGGAAAAATTAGGCAAAATTTTGAATTTGCCATCAAGGAAAAATACAGTATAAGATAATATGCAATATAATGCTATAATTAAACTTAAAATTAAATATAGCACCAAAAATAGAAGTCGGATTAAGTTTCGAATTTGCAATCATAAAAAAATATTCAAGAACTTACCAGACAATCCGCAAGCTGTACCTAGAACTTGCACTCCCAAAGGGTTTCTTTTTTTAATTTACGGCTCTGCCATGCATTGTCACATCCCTTGCATCTTATATTTGTGTCAATATGCCAACAGAAAAAAATTCTTTACTGATATGCCCTACAGAGGATTAAGCTTTACCTGTAAAATGTCCCGACTGCTTGAATCTTTCGGAATGTATGATTTTAGCACCCTAAAGTATCGTCATACAGACATGTTACCGCCAACTTTTTCACAAGATGCAGTTTTATTAGTACGTTGCATCTCATATTTGTATCAATATGCCGACAGAAAAAAAGGTTCTTTACCGATATCCCCTACAGGGGATTAAACTATACTTGTAAAATGTTTCCACTCACCGCATCTTTCGTAATGTATTATTAAGCACCCTAAAGTATCGTCATACAGACATGTTACCGCCAACTTTTTAACAAGATGCATTTTTATTAGTACGTTTTTTTTATTGTAGCATTCATATTATTATATTACGTTCGCGGTCTGATCACTTTATAACCGCGCATGAGATAGACAAACGAAACAAAAACACAAACACAAAATTTCTTCACATTTAGATGATTATTGCACTGCATTTTTAATTTTGAAAAGATAAGATTTTAATAACGTATTTTTATATAGTTGGTTATGGCAATTATTTAAACTAGATTAGCACTTTAAATGATTTAAAAGATTATTTATTCTTCAGAGCGTATACACGTCCGTACTCTATTCCCTTGCATATACAATATGTTGGTGAAGTCATAAATTGTCCTTGTCTAGTGAAATAGCGCCCAAACAGTTCTGGCACTATGACATGAGAATGAAATTTTAGTACCATTGGCAAATTTTCATTCCGGATATATGCAAGTAATGTTAATTTCAAAAGAGACCACACCATGAAATTGCAATAGAGGGTATTAGTTACAAACATCTGTGTTTGAATTTGTAAATAATATGCATGATTCTTATTCACAATAATCTTAGTATTTTATATTTCAAGGAAAGAGTTTTTCATTTTTGCTAGGTCTTTAATTGAAATGTCATTTGAATGTAGCCGATACAGACACTGAATTTCCAAACATATACCTTAACAACAGCTGCAATATATCAATTTATCTGGAGTAGCACCAATTTGTGGGTATTCTAATGAAAACACAATGCCTACATCATTCATTACAAAATTGTCATGATCTTTTCAATTTGTAATATTCTTCAGCTGCTTGTTTTTCATGCTTAAGGCCCCATTTTGTTGCAACACTATTAAGCGGCAACTTGGCAAGATAACATATGCTCTTTAATAACGACACATGTCAGTTGCTCAATAGTATTTGATTCCTTTTCAGTTATGGATATATCAATGTTTTGTGATATTTGCATTAATTCATCGTATGTTTTACTAACATATTCTTCTCTAAAAATATTTAACTTGGAAATAATTTCCCTTACGTAATGTTCTTTCTCAATTCCTGAAGCAAAGGGCTTCACAGTTCACATTATAGCTGCTGTCATTCCATCTCCTTGAAGAGCTTGCAAACATGTAATAATCTCCTTGTTGTTAAATTGCTGCAGTTTGCTTGTCCGCATGACCTTGGTTTTCTTTACCATTTCACTTGTGAAACTGGCAGTGTCATAACATTTGACGTTGATGGCACTATCCAAGATACTTTTTGATCAGCCTGCGAAATATTTTCCTTCGTTCTTGTGGCACATTCCACAGCAAACAAAAGACCAGCAACGTGGCTGCAAACCTCGCCACAACCTGCCATACAAGTACAATGCACTGTACATGTTGCACCACATGACTGGGTAATAACCCATACATCTATGGGTTTTCCCTGAATTTTTGTGAATGCTTCACTTGGAATATAAACAGTAATTTCAAATACCTTAGACATACACAGATATGAAAATACCTTTCCCACTATAATAAAGAGCTTATCAATTTTTTGATAGGCTACATCCACCACTAAATTCGATTCAAAGCATTTGGATGATGTTATCGACTTGTATGTCTTCATTTGAGTTTAAGTAAATAACATACAATGTCCATACTAGAGGACTAGAGGTGGTAGGTTTTTAATGTCAAAATGCAGATCTTTATTAAAGCTGTATGTTCATAATAATTTGTATGGGTTATCATTTATTAATTTATTTTTTTCTAAATAACCAACAGCTACATCATTACATTCTCGGTTAAGTAGTAGTTGTTTTAAGTAATCACTAAGTACAGGCTGTGGCTTTCTAATAGTCCAATTTATATTTTAAAGAAACAGATTTTTATTTACACAAATACCTAGTAAAAAAATTTGATGTATGCAACACATGACCTCACTATACAATGTAATTTATAATTTCAACAAGCACAAGTAAAATTGAAAGAATTCAATGTGTTTTATAACTAGTGTACTGTGTTTTTTTTTTGCTACTAAAAATTTTTTACAGTTTTTTCATGTCATTAAATTGTTAAATTGTTTTATTAAAATAAAAATAAAATACCTTAACACGTCTAATAAGATAAAAAACCTCGTACATTATGCGTCTTGAACCCGAGACGCCGGGACATCAACCAAACGCACTGCCACTGCGCTACCGGAGGAGTTCACGAACAAACTAAAAACTTGGTAGACATTCAATTCTAGGATGGTTCATTTAGTTGCCTACGTAAAGCTACGAATAGCCGTTCGTATTTATACACTTTATAATAGTCGAAATCTGGAATTCCATTTTGACTGTACAGATTTCGCTCAAAAGTTCGTCATTCCGTCCACTCATGGATCCGAACCTGGGTACCAAATTTCAAGACGATCGGATTATCTTTGTGGATGTTAACGCGCTGGAACCCATACAGACAGACAGAAGTAGAACTCCGGCACTTGTCGCCGCCATATTGGATTTTCTGGGGAAAACTCACCTTTCATTTTTTATACGCCCACGTGGGGACCCCTATGGTTTCTTTTCGGAGGGCATTTTCAACCCTTGATGGAATTTTCACCCTGATTTGGTTGTATTAAGAATCTTTTTTATGGTTTCTTTTCGGAGGCTTTGATGGAATTTTTACTTTAATTAGAGCCCTTTTGGTTGTGTTAAGAACTTTTTTGTCGGTTCACACCTATGGCTTCTTTTCGGCGGTCATTTTTAACCCCTTGATGGAATTTTTACCCTAATTTGGTTGTATTAAGGGTCTCTTTGGCAGTTTAGCCCCTGGAAGGTAGGCAAATGTGTGCGCATACAATGTTTTAATAAGAGGCCCTAATGCTACCTCATAAGACAGATATAAGAAGTTGTGTTAGGTCTGCGCCCCAACCCCCATGGCTGAAAATAGTATTATAATAAGGTGACCCTAATGCTAACGTGTAAGATAAGTGTAGGAACTACTATGTAGGCCTTCGATCTTGTTTTAGGGTCTGCGTCCCTGTCGTGGCTCCTTGGCGAAAAATTTGAAATAACTTGTAAGACAGGTGTAGATATTCAAAACTTGTTCTCAGGCCTTCGCCCCCTGTCGCGGCCCCCTGGTTGGTAATGGTATGGGGCCCTAACCTTATATATAAGTGCAGAAACTAGCTGTTAGACCTTGGCCCCTACCGTGGCCCCTTGGTGCAATTGTATGTGGGTTCTAACCTAATCTTACAGTTGTAGGCCTTCGCCCCCGTCATAAAAAATTTGTGTTCTGATAAGGTGGCCCTAGCCTTGTAAGACAGGACTTGTATCAGGATCTGCGCCCTGGTCCCCTTTGAGTTAAAATTGATTTTTAGCGCCATCTAGGGGCGTATAGACTAATTAACATTTTCTGTAAAAGAAGTTGATCATGCACGTCTCTCTCGTTTATCCGTTTCTCTCTCTCTTTTGGCTCTTTCTCACACACAAACAAATCAATTAATTAATTAATCAATCAATCTCAAACAAATCATGCTCGATCAAATCATTCAGATCAATCTCAATCAATCAACCAAAATCAATAAACCATGTCGTACAGTTTGCGGAACCAGCTTACAGTTCAAAACAGAATACATTAAAGTCAAAATTAAACATTACGCGAAATAATAAATAATTTCTACCCTAATCCAATGGTCCTTTTTATGTAGGCAGATTCTCTTTCTAAACAGTCACCACCTATACATTCGAAAAATTATGTCTGATTTATCTGCATGTTCAATTACATACACACAAAAATTGCTTTATAGAAACGCGTTCATTAACAGTTATAAAAACCTCGTTAAAAGGACTGGAATGTAATAAATATATATATATATATATATATATATATATATATATATGTTTTAAAAATATCAAATTGATATAATGGAAATAAAAGACAAAAGGTTTTAATGGTTTATTATTATATACGAATCAATAACTACAAGTTTAAAGTCTACGATACGTACCAGCTATTGTAGATCTGACTTTATGACGTCATCCTATAAGAGTAATAATACATTTTAAACTCTTCATCGAAATTTTTGTTAGCAATATCAAGCGAAACATATATTAAAAAATACTACGCATACCTTCAGATGCGTTTGTCTTATAACCATATGTTGAACTGAAATATTTTTTTTTATACAACGTATCCACATGTAGCCTGACTACACACGTTTTGTACTTGTGAATGGTTGGATATAAACTGGTTATTGGTTTCCCATCATTATCTAATTTAGAAAGTAAAACACAAAACCTGATTACTGCAGCTCGTATTTAGCATTTATATTGCACTTATAAATTTACATTCAAAAACGATGGTTATTTACAACATACATTTAAAAGATTTCACCTATATAATAAAACTGCTTTTATGGAATGCATTTTGTTATTTAACAGACATACAACTTCATTATGATTGGAAAGTTGCGCCGTGTTAATTAATGTGTTTACAACTTATTTAAAAAATTTGCTGTTGTAAAAAACACTAGGTGAAATAATAATAATTTTCTTCATCCGCTTCATCTTGAGCGATTATAGCTTATTAAGTAGTAAAAACATCTAATACCCTGATGCTGCTTCATAATAATGTTCAACCGTTAGTAATTGTACTTTAAATACATGCAAGGGCTTATATTTTATTTTTCCATTAGTATTACACAGATATGGGATTATTCTTAAAATAAAATTAGCTAAATTCCCCATGCTACCTTGAAATACTACATAGTCTTTCAATTCTTCTTTGCCTCTGAAGCTGTACCGCATACATCTTTTTTTATCCAACTCCGGATCAGTAGCATGTTTTCTAATACACACAAGATAGCATCTTCAATATAGTGGTGTATACGCCGAAAAAATGGCTTGTGCCTTTTTCTTCTTTAAGCTAGATTTTGCCTCTATACAGCATACAAGCTCTATCTTAGCTGAATTACCTCGGTAAAAAAAAGGGTTATAATCAAATTAAATATACCGGACTCTTTTAATCTTTGAATTTTTACCGACAAGGGCCTGCCATGCTATCACATAAGACGACTTTACATACAGGTTCTGTTTCTGATGAACTGTCGAAAAAGGGTTTTTTAGATTTATAATATGCCCCTAGGGAAGATATTAGAGTGTAGTTACGGAAACATTTTGAGTTATGACCGGCAGATCTTTGCGATACCACATCTCACATAGGTAAAATTTCGGCGATCCCACTACAACGCTCCCCGAGCATAACCGAGATTGTAAGACAGGTGTAGGGTGTCGCAATTTGTTCTCGGGTCTTTGCCCCTTGTCGTGATCGTAACTTTCTCGTAGGCCTTCGTGTATGTCGTAGTGCCCTTGCCGGAAAATTTGAATTTGTATTATAATAATAATGAACCTAATACTAACTTGTAAGACAGGTGTAGGGCTGCGCAACTTGCTTTCGGGGCTTTGTCCCTTGTCGAGGCCCCAATGGCGGAAAATTTGAATTTGTATTTGTATTTGAGTCTCTGCAGGTTATGGCTGGAAATATGAATCTGTATTATAATAGGGGGTATAATGCTAACTTGTAAGACAGATGTAGGGCTTAGCAATTTACTTTCAGGCCCTCGCCCCTCGACCAAAAATTTGAATCTGTTTGTGACGCCATCCATGGGGGGAAATCTGAACTTGTATTATAATAATAAAGAGGCCTAATGCTAACTTATAAGACAGACATAGGGCTTCGCAACTTACTTACTTTCGGGTCTTAGCCCGTGGTCCTTTGGTGGGAAATTTGAATTTGGATTTGTATTTAAGTGTTTACATTCTGATTACTTATTGCGAGAAATTTTAACTTGTATTCTAATAAGGGACCTATTGTTCGCTTATTAGACTTAACATAAGAGACTGTGTTAGGGACAGCCCCCTCCTGTCGTGGCGCCTGTTGGGAAATTTGAATTTGTCTCGTCATCTAGTTGTGTATGACCTAATGAATATTTTCTGTAACAAAGGTGGCACCATCTAGCGTTATATTTCTAGGACTAATCAAAGTTTTGTTTGTGGCACCATCTAGTGGTATATTTTTAAACTAGCGAATGTTTTCTGTAATAGAGGCGGCGCCACCTAGCGGTATATTTCTAGGTCTAATTAGGGTTGTTTGTGGTGCAATATAGAGGTATAAAGGCTAATGAATGTTTTCTGTAATAGAGGTTGATCGTGTTCGTCTATCCCTCAAACATACAAATCAATTAATCAAAGCAAATCAATTAAATACCAAACTGATGTATCTTAATCATACAAAATCATCTCTCAATTCAAAACATAGCAGTATGATTGAACGCACAGAGTGCAAAGGTAAGCCAATCTCACACTTATTGTAGCTGCCCATCTAACCGCCCTTGCACATTAACTGTAGCATTGTTAGTGCAGGTGCAAACACCGTTAGGAAAAACAAGTTTATTAACATAATTGAAGGAAAGCTTAGCGTTTGAAAATATATTATTATTATTATAAGCAACAATACATCATTTATTTAATAACATCCTTTATCGGTATTCTTCTTCTTCTTCTTGAACCGTGATTCGTCGCTATCATCATGGTTTTGAGACTCGTCCTTGTCCTCTACTTCATCGCTCTTCTTCCTCTTCTGTGAATCATCACCATCACCTTGGATGTGAGATACATTCAGCTCATCCACGTCATCGTTTCCATCATCATCTTGAACGGTTATGTTATAATAGTTTATTAACAAGTCAGTAAAATCTCTAATGTCCGCTGATGTTGGCTCGTAAACAGGAGAATACATTATAATAATGTTCTCTCGATAACGGTTACACTTTAAAGAGCGAAACGCACGAGAAATGGGAATGCTGCTGGCCTTGGATCTTATGCGAGTGCACAAGGCCCAAGGCCAGCAGCATTCACCAAATGGAAATCCAATAAAACGGTCGGAAGTCATTCACCAATAACTAAACTTTTCTTGGTACAATTGATGAACTATTTAATAGTTCAAATGAACAATTATGTGACTTTTTGTTATTAATTCCGGCAAATTTGCGAAAAATAACCATGGCCGACTACGATTCTGCAAAAAATCGCTTGGTGTTTGTTTATTGTGCTCTGTTGGACGACATCAGCTCCGAATTTAGGACATGCTTTTTAAATGGAATGCGTCTGTTGTAGTATCGGAATCGTCATGACTAAAACCTTATTCATCGGTACGTATGGGTCTAAAAAAAGCACAAACGCTATCTGCGACAACAAGTACAAATAAACGGAACTTCAAATAGATTCATTTTGTCAAGAAGTGGATGTCGGATGACAGGTTGTCGAACCTGTGCATGTTGAGCATGCATAACCAACGAGTATGAATGGATCGATCTGACATAGAATCCCGGCGGCTTCCGCTATTATTTCATCAATAATAAATACGAATAATTATATACACACGAAGCATAATAAAAGGGAGCTAGATTTTCTTAATATAAATATTCTCTCTATCATAAAGGACGAAATTAGGTATTATGATTAGTTCAAAAATTATGTGCCTTGACAGTTGATACGTATAATCGGCAATCTATCTCCTTGCACAAAATCCTTTGGGCGCCCATGATACAAGTGGTATCAATATTAAAGAATACACCATATACCTAATAAAAAAATATACTGAAGGCATGTTCTAATTTGTGTCTCAAAGACTGAAGGATAGCGATATCCTTCACTCAGTTTTTAAAGCTTTTACGCAGACGTCGTCTTATAAAATTTGTACAAACTCCACTGGCCATCAGAGTAAAAAATGTATATACTATCATAAATTTCCGAAAAGACATCTTTCGTACACAATGATTATTTCACGTATACACTCAAAAATTTGAGTTTATTCACGTTTGTGAAGTTATTTTAAAAGTAAATAAAATAAACGTATTTTCTGAATATACGCACTAACTTGGGTAACATGGTAAGAAATAAAAAACTAATTGTTACATGTACAAAGCATTGAGCAGATACAAAGCTTTCAGTATATTTTTTTATAGGTATATGAATACAACTGTAGGTAGCGGACCGCATAAGATTTTATTATTGTAATAAACGTTTGTCAAATCGCCATTGTTACCGCGATAGAAAAGATAATTAGTGGATTTTTGTTATCTTTGTAATACGTCGTAATTTGCTCATGTTTTCGGAATATTTTATTTTATGTAAGAAATGTGGGAATGTTTGTAATTGATGTTTGAGTAAAGGTTGAACAGAAAAAGGAAACATATATTAGGGTGGTCTGCCGAAACTTGCGTGACGAATCTTTGAAAATTTCTATAGGCGCACTTTTGATGTAAAAATGTGACTGATTTAATAATTCATTACGACGGAACATAGCACAAACCCAAAGAGATCTTTACGTTGAAACTTGAGACCTAAATGCAGCGCTTGTTACGGATGCATATTTTTAAAATGGAGATGTCGTTCAATAATTAATATGAAACTGTTCCAACATAATATTTTGTTGTTTTTTTATTACTTTTGAAAAATGGGGGTTGATTGCGGGAGTAAAGGTAGTTAGTTTCAAATCGGGGGAAAAGGTAGTTACAGTTGGAGTGTCGATCGAGCCAGATTGGGTGGTTAATTAAATACAACAATTTGTCCTTAAAATATTTCTTGCGTGTACATTTTCTTTTGAATTAGCCAACGCTAATTTGTCTTTTCTTTCGGGTGTTAGTCAAATATTAATCTATAAATAACAGTCACTCTTTTTGAAGTTAAACCGCATATGTTAACGATTTGTGTCTGTGATAAATTAAACGAATATATATTCAAGTGTAAGTAGGTATTTTTGTATAAATTAAGGCTGGCAGCAAATAATTCTGCAAACCTATATAACGTATTAAAAATCGAGCATTGCCTTGCAAAGATATTTTATTCGCACGCCGGTACATTAATCTGAAATATGCTAAAATAAAAGACAGTACAGGGCTCCCTCACTCTGGTATTTATGTGAATTAGCATTGTTGTTTGTTGTTTATATTTATACTTGTGTAGAGGTGGTCGTGGGCGAACGGGTACAGCATAACGCTTGGTTATTGATTGTAAGAGGCAATTGCCAAGTGGGTACATACTCTTGTGTCCAGATAACCATTAAATACCTCGAATTGTGTTTTTATTGCTTTTATTGTTGTATAGATGAATGTGCAGCCTGAGAAAGGCGCGCTGTATTTCTCTAACGCACTCAACCTTATATATCGGTCACGATGTTATGGTCTATTTACAACTTACCCTTGTAAGGCTTTGCTCTAATGAGTTTTTTTGTCAGTTTGTTAAGTAGAATTGTTTGCCCGCGAACTAATTTTTCTTTGTATGTAATTTATTGTAATTTTACGTATGTATTTTGTGCTTTAGTAGTCAATAAACAACTGTGTACGTGTAAATTCCTTGTTTATTTTCTTTTGTCCTTGCATTTACCTTATTATCACCTGTGCAATTTTACTGTTGTTGTATTTTATATGTACCGTAATTTGCCTTATTGTTTTATGTGCCTATTTACTTAAAGACCGGCATGATTGGTTTTAAAGGGCCACATGTTTGGTATTACGATTTTTATTCTGATTATTTATGACACAATTGTGGGTGTGACTACATGGTTTTTTGTATTGTGTTTATGTGTAACTAAACTGCTGTTTAATTATTTTTCTCTTAATGTTATAATTTTGTATACAATTTAACCTGATTTAATGGTGTTTTGTTATATATTTAATCATACACGTTTTAACGCTAATGATCTCTGCTATGTGAAACCATTCAGATCTAATTCTAGGCTTGATCCGGTTTTGTATTTTATCACCTGCTCCTTAGATTATATACGCGAATTAATTCCATTTCACCTAAATAAAATTAAAACTGTTTGAATAAATGCGAGAGAGAAAGGGTTGTGCACCTACCGTTTGAACACAAAATTGACCTAAATTAATAAAGAGCTTATTAAAGTTATATTGAACCAGCAAAGTTTGTATTAAATGGTTTTACTTTTAATTTAATTAAATTGCCAAGTGGGTACATACTCCTGGGTCCAGATAACCATTAAATACCTCGAATTGTGTTTTTATTGCTTTTATTGTTGTATAGATGAATGTGCAGCCTGAGAAAGGCGCGCTGTATTTCTCTAACGCACTCAACCTTATATATCTGTCACGATGTTATGATATATTTACAACTTACCCTTGTAAGGCTTTGCTCTAATGAGTTTTTTTGTCAGTTTGTTAAGTAGAATTGTTTGCCCGCGAACTAATTTTTCTTTGTATGTAATTTATTGTAATTTTACGTATGTGTTTTGTGCTTTACTAGTCAATAAACAATTGTGTACGTGTAAATTCCTTGTTTATTTTCTATTGTCCTTGCATTTACCTTATTATCACCTGTGCAATTTTACTGTTGTTGTATTTTATGTGTACCATAATTTGCCTTATTGTTTTATGTGCTTATTTACTTAAAGACCGGCATGATTGGTTTTAAAGGGCCACATGTTTGGTATTACGATTTTTATTCTGATTATTTATGACACAATTGTGGGTGTGACTACATGGTTTTTTGTATTGTGTTTATGTGTAACTAAACTGCTTTTTAATTATTTTTCTCTTAATGTTATAATTTTGTATACACTTTAACCTGATTTAATTGTGTTTTGTTATATGTTTAATCCGTTCATTGTTTTTTTTTTGTCTTATTGATTTATTAATGTACTTGTGCAATTACTTATTTATGAATAAAGTGGGTTTTATTGGTGGTTCTTTCCCACAATTGTATTTTAACGGGCTGAACCACCATTGCGCAAAGCTCGTTAATTTTAATTTGAGTAGTTTCATTGTTTACCTGCCCCACATGATGAATAGTTAACCTCGTCCAGCCTATCTCAGACAAATAGCAGAACGTACCTACCACTAGACGGCCAATTCGTTTGATCATATTTGAGGTTTGGGAGTAATTAAATATCAGACTTGTAAATAAATTCTAATGTTTGAATTATTGCCAGGAAAGTCAAAGTAAGGCAAGCAATTAATTTGAGTAATAGTAACAATATTGTCAGTAAAGTCAAGATAAGTCACTTAGCGATTGTTTTGTTCTTGAATTTGCATTATTGCAAATAAGTTCAAATTACACTTTTCAAGATAGGGTACCTGGGGGACGCTACACAACTTACAGTGACTGTATTCAGATAAAGTCACTGTAATACAACTAAGCGACAAACGCCACGTGGTTTGTGGTAAAACTAAAGTTCTCAACAGAATCGGGTATACTAGTGTCACCACCGCTTGGCACGTATCACCACTCTTGTTTTGAATCCTTTACAGATAAACACCTACATTTTTTCCAAGTGATTGATTACGTCTTACCATAGTGAAATAATGAAACACTATCGTCTTAGACTAGATAACAGCTAAAGATTACTTTATTCATTACTTTTGCCGTATCCTGTATAAACGCATCTATATTTTCATTTTTAATAAATAATTAAACCCTTTAACTGCGTTCTCGAGTAATTAGATTATTGCCAATAATTCATTTTAACCACAGATATTACATGAACTGGAATTAATCATACAGCACACAATTAGGTCATTGTGCTAATATATAAATTAAATTACAGGATATTTAATGTGCAATGTATTCATTTAAGTCTAATTTTTCCATTATTGTAAAACTCTTTTTAACCCATTGTTGAAATTTGCAAAATAATTTGTTCTCTTATTGATAGGGCGTGACAACCTATGTATACGAATGACGTAATCATTTAAATCTTCATATGTTGTATTTATACTCGTATAACATCTTATATAAAAAGTAGTACCATAAACTATCAATCATTTTTCTTAAAATTACAACATATTCTATTTAAAAATGATTAATATCCAATTTGGAGTAGAATTGAAATAAATTCAACATTACTTTAATTCAAAATTAACGTTAATTTATAAATTAAACGTATATTGAAGGTTAACTTTTAAATGGCCGAGGTAGTTCGGGGCGAGAATGGTACGAGTCGTTTGTTGTTTACAGTTACAGTGGCCCATCCCAGTTTGCTGTGAATGTGTGTGCCGTTTAATAAAAACTTTTTTGTTCAATTTAATGGATACCATCAATTGCTAATGAAGTAAGGACTAGATTATATTAATGCAGTTTATCTATCTTATCGTTTGTCATATTTAGATAACACAAATTAAACATTTTTAGTGTTTTGTTTAAGGTAAACCTCAAGCGTATGATTTATTTATTATTATTCACTTAAGTTTCAAAGATTAAAATTTAGAAGTTTTTATTTATGGTTCATATTTTCACATTTCTTTTTCTTTGTATAAATAAAAATAAAATCAATAAAATGAGATTTCTATTATAACCTACTTTTGTTTTTGTGTCAAATACAGGCTTTAAATGGTGTTATGATACAATCATCACTTTGATTATAATATGTTCAAAACTCTTAAAAGTGCTTTTCCAACTTTTTATAATTTTTCTCAATATAGGTAATTGTGTTTGATACTCTTGTCATCTTACTTAAATTCAATTTTAATCAATATGTATTAATTTAATTAATTTTATAAAGATAAGTAAAATATGTTATTCCTTTTGCAATCATTATCTTAAGACAATTTATTCATTTTCTAATACAGTTCCCTTCGTAGAAATTTTTATAATCTATGTATCACTTCCTTTAATTCAACAAATTGGTTATTATTAGATACTGGTGAGTGATTGCATAAATGTGTCTGTCTATTGTCATAGGTTGGTTATTACATTATATTATATTTTTAGATTTTACGACATTATTGTAAAATTAGGGAAATGGAATTTAATCATTTAAAGAAAATTATTAAGGTTTAATTAAAATTTAGTTAATATGAGTCAAGCTGTTGAAAATTATAATTTAAAAATACGAAGTTCATTGGCTTGTGTGGAAAAATTGAGATACCTATTTTTAATATGGAGCAGAGCATGCTGTTTAGCACTAATCTATAGAATTACTAATTGACACATTTTATTTAAATTAAATCACGATATTTTAGTTAAAACCTTGAATTTAATTAATTGCACTATGTGCTAGTTTGGATAACTTCGAATGATGATCTCATCTAGCATATTTTAATAACAAGAATTAAAAAAAAGTTTTTACATTTTAAATTGTTGAAACTGGATAGAAAAATGAGAATTTTTACAATAACTCAATCTGTGTGACATTCTTTGTATCTTAATCACATATTAGTCATAAGTGTGTTATGATTGTTTCAAAATAATATCCTAGGTTTAATCCCAAATTTTTGTTCACAATACTACATTATTATGGTTACTGTTGGGTGAGCGCAATGAAAAATAGGCTGTTGGCTGAATTTGGTTAGGAAGACTGTAACTAAAAATAGGTACATTATAATTTATGTATAATTTAGTGGTATATTATATATTATTGAAGCTAATCATTATTTCTCTGAAAATTATGTGAATGTATGCACTAATGTACAATCCATCTCACATTACGAGTACATTGTGAAACTATGTCTTGACTGTAATTCAAAAATGTTTACAGATTTCAAGAATGTTTTTTTGCGTACTGATCACAAGTTAGTCTAGTTCTGATTTTAATATATTAAAAAAATTCCAACGGAAACCCTTGAAAATTTTGTGTTTATTGTGTCACACATTAAAAATACCTACTTCGTTACATAACCTTTGTTTATTAATTGTAATGTCCCAAATTTACATGTATTTCCAGTGCAACTGTATGAATATATAATGAAGACTTTTACAAAAAAATCTGGTTAAAAACCGCAAGCATAAAACTGAAGTGTTTGCCCATATTCATAGTGAGCTATTCACATTGGTTATTAGTTGGATGTTTCTTTATTGTATGAAAAATTTTGTAAATATTGTTGAAAAGTACCCAAAAAATGTATTACTAATATATATTGACAAATTTAGATTAATTTTAATACTGGAGATAACTATTATAATCATTTTCTGTTACACATTCTTGGCATAGAATGATGATGATGATTCCATACATGAATGAGATTTAAGTGTGACAATGTTGTACTGTTACATTATAAATATTATGTAAGAAAATCATTTAATACAATAGAATAAAACAAATCCTTGAAGAAAACACTAGTTGGCAAGTTTAACTGTGTTGTGTTTGCTGTTTTTATTCAGTTTTTTTATATCGGAAAAATAAGCATTGGATAAACTAAAGCTGGGGATCTATTTAGAGAGACCTCTCAGGACATGGAATAGGCAACATACATTGTACTCGGAAATCATACAAAACTTTTGGCCTAGAGTATTCCTGCATCTTAGTACATTGGAATGCATTTTAATTTCAGAAATACAGTCTCCCTAAAATTTGGCTGAAGTATTTTTTTTTTTTAATTTATTGCTTAATTTAATCTTAAGAGCAGAAGAAAATTTATTTTAATTTTGCATGTAGGAAATTTAAATTTCATATGAAAACCTAGGGAGGAATTACTCATTCCTTCACCAAAGTGTTAAGTATTCATTTCTTTATAGATGGTTACATCATCAAAATTTGTGCAATTATTTTTACTCATATAAAATGTGCTTTGTCAAGTAATAATTTTCTTTTCAGAAGAAATATTCTTAGTAAACCACGTTTTGTGCATAAAATAGTAATTGACAGTCTCCAACGAATCTTTGGGTTGAATTTGTTAGAATTTAAGTAATAGCCAATTATTTCGAGAATAATATTTGAGCTCACATATTACAAACATGATTACATAGTATGAACGCATAATAATTGTCTCACATGTATGCACTTTTGTACAATAGAAAGCGACAAATTAAAACTGCAAGGAGCATTACTAGACTGGGACATGTTTATTCGTAAGAGGTTTTCAGTTACTGTGAGGTTTTGGTGAGTTATATTTTTATCTATAAAATGGACATTGCACAAAGTGTAGGTTTTATCGGTGCATAATACACGTTTTAACGCAAATGATCTCTGCTTTGTGAAACCATTCAGATCTAATTCTAGGCTTGACCGGGTTTTGTATTTTATCACTTGCTACTTAGATTATATACGCGAATTAATTCCATTTCACCTAAATAAAATTAAAACTGTTTGAATAAATGCGAGAGAGAAAGGGTTGTACACCTATCGTTTGAACACAAAATTGACCTAAATTAATAAAGAGCTTATTAAAGTTATATTGAACCAGCAAAGTTTGTATTAAATGGTTTTACTTTTAATTTAATTAAATTCATTTTTATCTCATTTTACGCATGAGATATTTCAATCGTGATTATATAAACGGAATGTACAGAATTAAATGCGATTTACACAATTCACCTATATTTATTAAATTTTATACCATTGTAAATGTAGAGAAGCGCATTTATTAAATAATTTTGTTTATAATGCTTGGTTTGTCTGGTTATCAAGTTTTTTGAATAAATTATACCATTTTTGATGTATGTATTTGATTATCTTAAATATCAGGTAAAGATTTGCATTAAAAAAGTTTTTTTTTTCAGATATTTAAATCAAAATGCCTGAAGAAAAGAAAATGGCAGTTGATTCTGAAGTAGAAAGCGCTTCACCAGTTAGAAATAAAACTGCTACGGCAGGTCGGACAGCATTAGCTCAGATTGCCATGCTAGATGGCAGTATTCTTGATATTTATATAGAGGTAATACATTTTATTATTAAATTACTTTTTCTTTTATTTTTATTGTCATCATCATCGTTATTGTTCTGCTTACCTATGCTGCCGTCCTAAGCCAAAAAGCGCATCTCAAGGGTTTGTTGTTTTTAGACGATTTTCTGAATTTTCAGATAGCACAAAGGCGTGAAATTATTTTTTTCTTCAATGCATTAGCGATCATAACGGTAATGATGTTGAATATATTTTACTTAATTTTTTAATGTGGTTTTTATAAACAATGAGATACGTCCTTTTACTGAGGGCCACTGAAAGAGGTAAAAACCATAAAACGCAAAGGATTAGCAAATAAAAAGTTTGCTATTAAAAAAGCAATATCTTCAAAATTCGCGTAGAAAGATATATTATTTTCTTCTGAAACTGAAGGATTCTCGCAAAAATTTCGCGTGAAAAATTTTTTGAAAATTTAATTTTGATATGCAATAGTTCCAATCAACTTTTGATATTCTTTTATTCATTCCTAAGAGTTCCCGTCAATTTAACAAAAAGTATAATCAAAAATGAAAAAGTTACAGCCCTTTTATTGTTTAAAAAATGATCTAATTAATTTTATGATCGGAACTCTTTGGAAAGGCATTGTGTATGCTCACAACTATAGGAGAATTGTTTTAGAATAATCAGAACTCTTAAAAATCGACCAGCGTCTCATCTATATCCTCTTAAATTTTCTAAGTATCGACGAGAAATATTTTGAAGGGTTCCAATAATTCCCGCAGTAGATTTGGATAGTATTCGGAAAGTTATAAAAGAGATTCTAATGACTGAAAGCAATCCGATTAATAATTAATGTATTAGACAAAAAAATTGGATTTAGCACCCAAGTTAGACCGAATCATTAAAAAATATTTTTTTTCATAGAAGTTTTGAGATGTTTCAGTGTAAATAATTTTTCAATTATTAAATATATATTTTATGAAAAAATCTAATTAATGTGATTCAGGAAATAATTAATTCAGAAAGGCAAGAAAAGAGCGGAAATCAAAGTAATATATATATATATATATATATATATATATATATATATATATATATATATATATATATATATAGCAGAATGTACTGGAAAGATACTCCCATTATTGTAAATTGTCAATAACTTTTTAATAATTGGTGCATTGTAATGCAACAAGTTTTGTAAGTGAACGTTACATATGTATACATAATGGTACAAGTCCATTCACTGCATATAATATACTCCACATATGCACAGCATTATATACCACAAGTTTCTGTAACACTCCTAGGGATAGAATGCAACTGAGTTTGAGCAGTGTACTTCACTGGTACATTCATCTGATAAAACATGGCGAATGCTGTTCCTCAATTCTGATCCAGATGCATTATGGTTGAGCAGGTAAACCTCGTTCTTCGCCCAACCCACAGGCGAATGTCTCAAGTCATCCAATGTTTGAGCTTGAGATCGGTACTACGTCCGCCCAATTCATGCGAGAAGTCCACGGCGATCAATCAACGTGCCTGGGAACTTTCATCGGAAGCCAGTCCAACGGAGGTTGGAAGTGCATCAAGGTCCGGGTGAGGCAATTGGCCATCTTGCATGAAAATTAGGTTATTGAAGTTATGCCAGTTGGAGATGATAGGCGAAACGTCATTTTTAACATGGTTAGGTAGCGTTCTGCATTCATGCTGTCTCTAAGAATGAATGGGCCCACAACTTTGTTGTACGTTATGCCACACCACACTGTGACCTTAGGACGACTTTGCGACTTTTCTATCGTGGCCTTCGGATCATGCTGTGCCCAGTAATGGCAGTTGTGCCGGTTAATAAACCCCCTACATGAAAAACTGCTTCGTCGCTCCAAATGATGTTCTTGAACAACGGGGGCCGGTCTTCATACCATCCAAGCATGTTCTCACCAAACTCCATGCAATGGTCACAGTCTTCCATCGATAGCTCTTGGCAGTAGTGTGGTTTCCACGGACGGAAACCTAACTTTCACGGCTGGCTTCTCGTGTTGACTTTTGTGGACTTCTGGTGAACATATCCAGCACCATTTGCACGTTTTCTTCTGTCCTGGATGTCGAGGGGCGGCCACTTCTGCGCATATCCTTCACAGATTCTGTGTTCATCAATTTGGTGTGGAAGTTTTTGATAGTCTTTGTATCCAGTGCAGCGCGAGCTCCATCTCTGCACTCACAACAGAATGCCAGACTTCATGACGGGAGGCCACCTGTGCTCTCTCTTGCACTGTGATGCTATGTGCCATTATGGATGAAGTCCTACACCTGTAAAGAAAACGTATGTCAAGTTTCGTAAAAATATTTTAATACATCTAAAAGTTATAAGCATTTTACAATGAGTTACCTTCCGCCCATAGTGTACATATATATATATATATATATATATATATATATATATATATATACAGAGACATTTTTTAACTCTGAACATAGATCATGTTCAGTTTTAAAACGGCAGTGTCAACGCAATGTTAAAATTCGACCGTCATGGCAATTTGATTCTTTCAATAATTAAAAAATTTAATAGTAAATGATGCGTCGTGATGATAATTGCTTAGCCTCCGCGTAGATGGCCTTGTTAAGTAAAAAATAAATGCATATTTCTAAAATATCAACTTTTATTTAACAGTATTGAAAATATTAATTTCGTCAGTGTCATAGTTTGTTCTTAACAGCCGCCTATTACCAGTCTGTTTTGGGTATTTTAAGCTATGGAAAATATCAAGCATCGTGTCGTTATTAAATTTCTGTTTAAAAGGTTTGAAAATGCGGAGTTTTTGAAGAAATGCACAACGTATTGGGTGAAAGTGCACCATCATATGCCACGGTAAAGAACTCGGCGGCTGCATTGAAACGTGGTCGTACGAGCATAAAGACGAACACCGCTCTGGATGGCCCAAAAGTGTCACTACTCCGGAAATGGTGAGCAAAATCCATACCATGATTTTAGAAGTTAAGTGAGATAGCTAACATCGTGAACATCTCAAAAGAACGGGTACATATCATAACTCAAAATTGGATATGGAAAAGCTTCCTGCGAGATGGCTGCCGCATTTGCTGCTCACCCTAGACCAAAAACATGTCCGAATGCAAATATCGAAAGAATCCCTGGATCGTTTTCGAGCAAATCCGACTGATTTTATGAGGCGATTGTTAACCACTGACGAAAGTTGGGTTCATCATTATACCCCTGAGACAAAACGGCAATCAAAACATTGGATTAAACGTGGTTGTCCACCTCCGAAGAAAGCCTTGTGTGTCAAATCAGCCGGTAAGGTGATGGCTTCTGTATTCTGGGATGCCAAAGGATTTTAATGGTAGACTATTTACCTAAAGCGCAAACCATAACTGGGGTTTATTGTGCTAACCTGTTGGACAAATTAAACCACATTATTTGACAGAAAAGACCAGGTTTAGCTCACAAGAAAATCATTTTGTACCAGGATAACGCAAGGCCCCACAGAAGTGTTATAGCGATGGCAAAAATTGACGAATTGAAGTTTGATTTGCTTCCGCATCCCCCTTATTCGCCCGATCTAGCTCCGTCAGACTTCCACTTATTCCCCAAACTCAAAATTTTCCTAGGCGGACAACGATTTTCGACTAACGAAGAGGTCAAGTTCGCGGTTGATGAATATTTTGCAAGCCTTGAGGAAAGCACCTTTCGCGATGGGGTCAAGACTTTAGATCATCGTTGGACAAAATGTATAGATCTATTAGGTGATTATGTTGAAAAATAAAACGATTTCGAAAACATAAAATTAGTCTTTCATTCTTAGGCTAAGCAATTATCATCCCGTCTTCGTATTTTCGATTTCACAATTTTTTCTCGATCTTCAGTCTCAAAAGTTTAAAATCAGTTTAGATTCAAACAGTGTAAATTTAGAAACCTCACGGAAGAGGATCAAAATGGAACATTTTTTTTGTAAACGAATATTTAATACACTTAACAACAAAGAGCTTTTAGTAAAAGAAAATTAATTAAATGGTTGTTTCTTGGTTAATTATGTTACACGATTAGAGTAAAATTTTATTTTAAAATGAATGAATTCTCGTTCACGGCGTGTTGAACAATAAAGAAAACATGAATAATATTAATAAAAAACGCTTCAATGCATTTGTTACATTTTGAAAGGATCAAATTGCCATGACGTTCGAATTTTAGTATTGCGATGACACTGTCGTTTTAAAACTGAACATATAGGCATTTTATAATAATATAGCATACTTAAATAAAATAAAGTAAGTTAGAAATATTGAAAAATATATACAGTGTGTTGCTATATTCGACCGACAACGCTCTACCCCAGAGAGCTCTTGGTAATTGGTAAATTTTGATACCGGTACATGAACTCTTAAAGGGCTTAGTTGCTGAGATACAGGGTGTTGTAATTTTGAAATCAAAATTAAAAATTTGCCATAAATCATGAACCCTTTACATATTTTTTTCAAATTTGGTGATCAAAATGCCTTTTAGGAAAGTAGTATTTTGACATTTAAACTAACTTTTGAAAAATCGGGGTTAGTGGAAACTATTATCCCCCTATTATTGACGCACTGGAGAAATCTTTTTTTTTTTTTTGAATTTTTTTAAAATTCTCCGTTCATTTTCAATTAAAAAAGTAATAACCCTTTATAAAGCTAAAATGAACGGTGTTGTAGAGATTTGCTTCTAAGCAAAAGTCTGCAAGTACTCAGATAATTAACAAATTATGATTTGTAGTGTAATTCACACGACTTAAATCCTAACGACTTTTTTTATCTGGGGCTGCATGAAGTCCTTAGTGTACGAAACCATCGTCGAAACTAAAGAAGTTGTAATAGCAAGAATTCAAGCTGCGGCAGAACACATTCAGTCCAATCCGGAGTTATTCTCAAAGGCTCATTTTTCAAACGAGAAAACGGTGTAGAACGTGCTTGAAAGTAAAGGGTCAACAGTTTGAACTATAGCAATCTTGTTAATTTTATTACTGTTGTAATACATTTGTTTGAATTTACGTTTGATAGCTTTTGCGCTATCCTGAGTTTTATTTGTATTAAATTGCAGGAACTGGTCTCGGAGATTAAACCCAATCACTTGTATTTCTTTTCAACTATTAACGCTTAATAATACAAATTACATTACAAATCATAATTTGTTAATTATCTGAGAACTTGTAGATTTTGTTTAGAAGCAAATCTCTACTACGTCGTTCATTTTAGGTTCATAAAAGGTTATTTATTACTTTTTAAACTAAAAATGAACAGAGAATTTAAAAAAACAAAAAAGTTTTTCCAGTGACGTTAAAAATGGGGTATAAAAGTTTCCACCAACCCCGATAGCATGCCACTGGTTAAGTTTTCAAAAGTTAGTTTATGTCAAAATATTACTTTCCTAAAGAGCATATTCATCACCGAACAAACGAACAGACACGAACACACACACAAGCAAACACACAAAGAATACAATGGGATAGAGATGCAAAAAACTGAAAATGAATCCTAATACTATCCTATAAAGCGCTAGAATGAGAATAATTTA
Organism: Vesta saturnalis; assembly: GCA_036346205.1. Lineage (NCBI taxonomy): Eukaryota > Metazoa > Arthropoda > Insecta > Coleoptera > Lampyridae > Vesta > Vesta saturnalis. The sequence continues at coordinate 1,218,126 of JARFJB010001233.1, read as the reverse complement.
CGCAAAAGCCTAGAAAAAAAATATTTGCAAATCATAATATTTTTAACCATAAAATTAAAAAAAATAATCTTGAATCTTAAATATACTTGAAGTATTGAAGTAGTGAAACTAAAAAAATGTATAAAAAATAAGCTTCATGAAAGTATGGTTGCAAAAAAAATTAATAATACTTCAAATCGCGCCCCCGCACATCTTAAAAATTGTTTTTATATAATAAATATCTTAAATAAAATTCCTAATATACTGAAACTGTGTGTACATAATTACATAAGGTGTGACTATTTTTTGTGGTGAGACGTAATTTTTTAAGGTGCATTGCATTGCATTCCAGTGAATGCAATGGCTACGTAATGATCTTGTCCTAATTTTTCACTCAAATTAACTTTATCATAAGAAATATAATTTATTATTATAACATCAATCATCATGATAAACTGATTTTGTTATACTACCTAATGTCGACTCATAACATACTTCAGGCTTATAATGAAGATCTGTAATTACACTCGTATCTTAAAATATATGTGGTCCATACTCATGCATTCTCTTATAATTAATATTGCATTGTTTGCATATTGTTATAACTCTTTTACATTTAACTTTGTATCTTCAATTGCTTGTTGCATAGTTTCTAAACCTTTGTCTATTAGCACACCAACATTAATGTGTAAAGTTGGAAAATGTCTGGATTGAGCATTATTGCAACTATCGCAAGTATTTGTGTTACAGTTGGTATTTCAATAAAAAGAATATTCATTATATGTCCTACATTACAATTAGCATTTGCAAATTGAAAATGTTTTTTACTTGATTTTTGGCAAATATTAGTGTTTAAAAGTATTTCAGCTCGGGCGACATAATCAGCTACAATAAGATATCCTCTATTTATTATACTTACAGCTAACTTAATTACGGGATAATCCAGATTCTGAATTTGCTCCTTATATAGAAATTGTTTTCCGATAGCATGCATAACTAATTGCATAAGAGAATCAACGGCACATGTTTATTTTATTAAAAGAAGTACTTTTTCTATTCGTCCGTTTTCGCGAAGATTTCCAGTTTTAAAAATAGGCGTTTCAATCCTTTTATTGGATTGCACATAATCCCAATCTGAACAAGCTTCTAAATAATTTGGCTTTTTCTTTTTCGGCCATTTCAAGATCGTCTTGTTACATCATTTACATTTACTTCTTTATTCGTTTCTGAAAAATTATCTTTAATACTTCAAAACTGGACAATCTGAACATCTCAGACACATTAAGAAAAACTCTGATATATCATTGTTCGCAAAATATATTTTAGATACACAGCATAATTTTGATTTATCTAAAAACTTTAAAATTCTACATGTATGCGAAAAAAGTTTAGTTTTATACAATCTCGATATTTTAGAAATATTACGTAATAATAAAAATAATGCCTTAAATTCTCAACTTAATTTTGATAATGACAGTTTATTAAAAGTATTTTTCAGATAATCTACTGTATTTCCATATATTGTGAACTATTCTAGCCTAATAGTGATATTATTAACTGGTTCTATTATAGGAGAGCAATACTGTTTCCATAAGATATTATATACCTTAACGTTGTGTGCATTAGTTTAAGGATTTTACTCTAAATTTAGCAGTTAGTTGTTGGGTTTATTTACATAATAGGATTTTAATAATTAAGCTGTTAAGAGAAAATATTTTTATGGATTTGTTAATTTTAACTTTAGTGACGTTGTAGATGTGTGTAAGTTTTTATATAATTTTAATTGATTATCCAATGAACTTTTATGTAATATATATTTTAGATAATTAGTGACTGCTGATGATGGGAAGTTTGTAGTCCCGAAACCGGTCCAGTAAATTAATTATAATACATTTTGTGAGTTATAAAGTCTTTTTCTTCCATAATATTTATTTATAATATTGTTTATATAATAAAATACTTATCTTTTGGGATTTTTAATGGTGTACTTTAAATTATACAATCTAAACGTTTCGATAACACTTACAGTTATCTTCCAGTAGCAATGTATGTTAAAATTGTTAAAGATGTAGTAAACAATTTTGTCAAATTTGAAAAATTCAAACATAAACATAAGCCTGCTATTAATATAACAGTTTGAGAAACGTATAAGCCAACTATAAAATTGTAGTAAAGAATAACTAGGTCATTAAAATTAAATATTGTTAAACTGTCTTAAAGATGACAAACCAGAACACTCTCTACTCTCCTACATATCACCTTGCAAAACATCTTACATTGTTATTACAACCTCATATAGGAAAAACACCCCATTACATTAAAAATTCTGCCGACTTTGTTGAAAAATGCATAGTTTCAAAATTGAAGAGGGTGACATAATGGTTAGTTTTGATGTTATTTCACTTTTACAAAAGTACCTCTAAAAGAAACTATTGAATACATAGATCATCTTTTTCCAAAGGACATAACCATTCTTTTTCAGCACTGTCTTACTACAACTTATTTTCAGTGGAATAGTAAATTTTATGAACAGATTGAAGGTGTAGCAATGGGTAGTCCCCTTAGTCCTGTTATAGCTAATTTTTATATGGAAAAATTTGAAACATTAACGTTACAAAATACACCTAAAAACCCTTCAGTTTGGTATAGATATGTAGATGACACATTTGTTATTTGGAGACATGGAGAAGAAGCGCTACATGAGATTTTGGTTTTTATAAATGGTATACATCCTAGTATTCAGTTTACCATGGAAAAAGAAACTAATGGAAGTTTACCATTTCTTGACATATTAATATCTAAAAATAATAATTCACTATCTTTTAAGGTTTACAGAAAGCCGACACACACTGATAGATACCTTCATAAATTATCCAACCACCATCCACGTCAAAAATTAGTGTAATTAAATCTTTAGTAGATCGAGCAAAACGAATTTGTGACCCTGAATTTTGAATGATGAATATAAATATTTAAGAAAATCCTTACAAGATAATGGATATTCACTTACAGATATTAATAATGTTATTACACCTTCTAGGCGTAACCTTAAAGAAAAACCAGTTCTTAATGTTGGTACTGCTTTTCTTCCTTTTATAGCTAATGTTACAAGTAGAATTGAAAAATCCTAATCAAATATGGCATTAGGACTATTTTTAAACCTACAAGAAAAATTAAAGAACATTTAAGATCACCTAAAGATGTATCAAACCCTTTATCATCTTCCGGAGTGTATAAGTTATCTTGTTCATGTGGAAAAGTATACATCGGGACCACAAAACGTAGCTTTGATACCAGACGCAAAGAACATATGAGATTTTGTAGATTGGGTCAACCAGAGAGGTCTGTTGTGGCTGACCATGCCCTGAATAATCTAAATCATGACATTCAATTTGACAATATGAAAATATTGTCAAGACAAACCCATTATTATGTTCGTTTGCAACGTGAAGCTATTGAAATATATAAACACCGAATAATTTTAATAGACAAGAAGAAAATCTCCGTTTAAATAGGTTTTGGCATCTTCTAATTAAAAAGAGCATAATGATACGCCTTGATTTTAATTTGTTTTCAGCTTTTGGTATGTCTAGGTTTTTGCTGTGTTTTTCCTAGACCTTGAAGCAAATGCTTTATCAATTATATGTTAAATTTCCACAGCACTATAATTTAACATAAGTAGTTGAAATTAAATTGAAATTAAAAATTACAAAGAACGTTCTGCATTGTGCTTTTCATTGTTAATAACACTTCCAATTATTGATAAAGATATCTCTTTGTTAGATTTAACTGGGTTATTTTTTGATGTAATGTTTGGATTTGTGAATGCTTCTATCATTTTAAAATTGAAGTTTTTCACAACTTTACACTTGCATCATAACTCAATTAAATTTTGTTAAATGTGTTTTTGGCTGGCAAATTTCATTGTTAGCTTTCGTCGTAGAGAGTGTTCTGGTTTGTCATCTTTAAGACAGTTTAACAATATTTAATTTTAATGACCTAGTTATTCTTTACTACAATTTTATAGTTGGCTTATACGTTTCTCAAACTGTTATATTAATAGCAGGCTTATGTTTATGTTTGAATTTTTCAAATTTGACAAAATTGTTTACTACATCTTTAACAATTTTTAACATACATTGCTACTGACGAAGATAACTGTAAGTGTTATCGAAACGTTTAGATTGTATAATTTAAAGTACACCATTAAAAAATCCCAAAAAGATAAGTATTTTATTATGAGTGTTAATGGTGAAAGTTTACATTTTCATATTGCTTATATAATATTGGCGGGTTTGTGATTTTAAATTTGTTCACAGGATGTACCAAAGTTTGTACGGCCACAATTAATACCGCTTTCAGCAAAGATTCTAAATTGTGTAAGATTTCTATTTACTGGCAAATCACATACTATTTAGGGTATGGATATTCCACTATTGTTTAAAAGGCATGTGGTTAATCACTACTGTGTCTTGTTGAGGAAACAGTACCTAAAATACAGCTGTATACAACACACTCATTAATCGATATAAAAAAATTTGATTTAATTTTGAATAATTATGTTTTATCTGTATTGAAACTGCTGTATCAATTGTCATAATTATATTAATAGCAGGCTGATGTTTATGTTTTAATTTTTCAACTTTCACAAAATTGTTTCAATATCTTTAACAATTTTAATAGATAATTTACTACTGACGAAGATAACTACAAGTCTTATCGAAACGTTTAGATTACATAATATACAAATACACCATTAAAAAACCCAAAAAAGATAAGTATTTTATAATGTCATACTGTTTGCGTATTCTTATAATATAATTTATATAATTTTGGTCTTTTATTTAATAATAACAGAAATGGGGAGTCGCCAGTGTTATGTATATGGAGCCTATAAATGTATTATATCTTTAATATCAATAAAATTAAAAGGCTTTATTCCATTCAGTTCTAAATGTTTTTGCTGTGCAAAGCTTTTATAGAACAATTTTTGAAAGAGTAGGCAAATATCAAAATTTATTAAATTTTTTGCTTCATTTCTTATGTATAAAATTACATTAGTTTTAGTATCTATCAAAAAATTAACGGATCTGCTGCCTCCTTTTAATTGTCTTCTTTTTTTATGAATATAATGGCAGAAAACGGATATTTTATATAACGTATATCATTAAATTTAGATCATTTTTTTCTTACTCACTTACTATGACTGGGAAATTTGATACCCTTATCTGCGGCACGGCCGAAACGAGCAATGTTTATAGACATCGAAAACAAGTGACTACCTTAAGCAGTCTTATTCTTACATTGTGACACAAATAAAAGACTTCACAATTAGTACCTAGAGATCCTTCGTACTGTAAGGATCAAGCTCTTCCAGCATTACTGTTTCAGATCGATTATTATTTTGTGTGACAGATCAAGAAGTACATGATCTAACTAAATTTAATAATATACGTTTTATAAAATGCAAGTTATCTATTAATATTAATAGGTTAATTTTATACTTGTGTCAACCTGGCACCCGACCTTCAAAATTAATTTTTTTTATGAAAAATTTTATTTCGTTTGTAGTAACAATCATTTCGTTTGTAGTTTAATAGTTTAGAAAATATAAAAATTTTCAAAATCGACTCTCACCCGACTTTGAGAAGCCACTACAAACAATTCAGAATCGAAAATTTAAGATGTCTCAGTCAGGTGCGAGTTATTTTTAAAATGTTATATTTTTTTTTACAAACGAGATACTATGATTTTCCATAAAATTAATATTGAAAAATTCTGGTACCAGGTTCACATATGTTAATTTTATAGAATTTGTTTAAATGTGTTTTTTCCAACTCCTTTATCGAAAATTCAATTTTCTTCCCTAATTTTCGTGGCGAAAGTGCCACTTTTCCTCCCTAGGGAGGAAAGATATTTTGGCTCCGGCTAAAAAAATTTAATTTTTTATTATATTAAAGTGTTGAATTTACATTAATTTTTATTTAACATTTTAAATAAACTAAATTAAGATTTTTCATTGAAAAAATTAAATGTGCAATTTGTAAGATTATTAAAACTAATTGGATTCGTGAAATTAGCAGGGATATTCTTCGTATTGTAACCGAAGGAAATGTTGGAAGAGACATGTGTCGCTGAAGAAGTTTCTGAAGAAATATCTGATATAATAGTTGATGAAGAAGTTGGTCCATTAATAATTTGATTAGCAACTTGGCATTTCTTTGAAATAGATTGGTCTAAATAACCTTCTGCAACCGTTGTCGATCGCCAGCTCCCATGTTTTTTCACTGTGAGTATGTCTCCACCGGATTCAACCAATACTGTTATGCAGAAGTCCTATATAAAGTTCCGGATTGGGTAACTTCAAGTATTTAGCAATTTTGTGGGGTATTTTTGACATAGTCTTCTTTCTCACCACTTGCACTGAACATTTTGATGTACCATAATAAATAAAGAAATGTGAATGGTGCGTTTTAGTCAGTCTCAGAGAGGCATATCTTCTAATCAATTCAAGAATGTTAATGCCTCTAATAGTACTATTTGTGATTATAAATACTCTTTGTATTTTGGTTTTTGTATCGGGAAGGTTTATTACTATAATATCTCCCTTATCTTGAACATCTTTAACAACCATTTGGTACAATTCATTACACCGGCAAGCACCACAGATAGCAATAATTAAAGCAACCTAAACGATAACAACGAATTAATAGTGAAAAATATTAATACTAAATAGAGAAATACCTTGGACGTTAAATACTGTTCATCCGGTACTTAGATGATAAAATTATTAATTTCCTCTTTGGTAAAAGTAGCAGCTTTATTCGGTTTCTATTCAGCTCCTTTTTTTTTTTTTTCAAAAATGCCACTAATTTCGGAAATTTTATATCCAAATTTTCTTTTATTAAAACAGTTGGTCGAAGCATGGACCATTTTGACCATAGTGTTGAAGATCGTAAATTTTTGACAGTTGTAGAAAATAGGCCACTTATCCTCTTAACTTTTCTTTCCCTCATCCAACATAACAAGAGGTCGTATTCCTTTTCGTACCGTAGATGTGATTTATCTGGTAATAAACTTAAATTTAATATTTTCGCCTCTATCATGATGACTTCAGGAATTGAATTTTCATCATTTTCTTCAATCTCTGCTATTTTCTTGAGAACGCAACGTTTTTTCAAGACAAATTTGTGGAACAATAAAAAATTTCTAAATTTTCGAATGTTTGTTGTTCTGACTCCTTGGTAACGATAATAACTACTAGATTCGACGCTAAATTTCCAAATTCACATTTTTATTTATTATTTACAGTTTTCATGAAGGTGTTGGAAAAAATCATATGTATTACACTGGAGTAAAGTGTACATTTTTATTTATTATTTACAGTTTTCATGAAGGTGTTGGAAAAAATCATATGTATTACACTGGAGTAAAGTGTACATTTTATTTATTATTTAGAGTTTTCATGAAGATGTTGGAAAAAATCATGTATTACACTGGAGTAAAGTGTCTTTTCCTCCTTTCTGCAGTTCCTGTCCTCGTCTACGACTCGGGCAGCAAACTCTGCAGTCGGGAGGAAAACCACCACTTTCCTCCCTAGCAATACAAATAGCTATTAATTAACAGATTCACATTATCAAAGGAAAATAACTGCAAAAGCAATAATAAAAAATGAACAATATTAAAAAAATTATGTAAGTTATTGGCGACAAAAAATATGGAGTAATTGATGACAATGGGAAAGTCTTACCACCGTCAAATCAAATAGGTATATAAAAACATTTCTGAGGCTATGGATGGTAGTCCTAGTGACAAACATATATATATATATATATATATATATATATATATATATATATATATATATATATATATATATATATATATATATATAAATCCATTGTATACAAAAATAGACCAAACACTCTAAGATATGATTGGCAGAATAAGAAACGCTGCCAATAGTATACCCAGGGCAGAAATAGACACAGCTGTACTGTCAACCAACCTACGGTTGAATTTTTGCATAGAAAACGATGGGAAACAATTTGAGCATTTGCGTTAAATTTATTAATTCATCTAAAATTTGTTTATTTTGATAGAATAAACTGTATGTTAATAGTTGTTTTCACATTTAATGTAAATAATAAGTTGGTAGTAAAGAGATCATAAATTTATATGTCAATAAAAATGTGTTAGTAATTGTTACTAAAGGGAATAACTTTATGAAAAGATTATATTTCTTGAAAAAATTCTGGACATCGTTAACAATAAATAACTACAGTTTTTATGTTATGTATAATATTTATCAATTTTTTTTTCACATATGAACTCGCAACAGTTTCATCGGACATTTTCTGCTATAACTTTTGAACCGAAAAAGATATGCTTTCCCGGGTTTCAGAGTTACATTCTACATATAACTGTCTATTATAATTTGATATAAAAAATAACCTGTTTCTATTTAACTTTTTCATTCAGTGTACGAAAGAAATAAACTTTCTTTTATTTTAAATTTTTTATTCCTTTAAAGAATTAATATAAAAATATTTCTTAATAAACTTAAAAGAGGTGACATTTGTCTGTACAATGAAGCATAGGTTGTAAAATTGGGTTAGCGGAATCCGAAATTAAGGTCAAATAAATATTTTGTACTGATAACCTCAATCATGCTGTTATTATAATACCCAGGTGAAAATTGTTCTGAGAAAATTTGAAGCGAAAAATACGTAGATTAATAATATCGCATATTTGATAAACGTTGGTTATACTTAAATCCCAAATTTTTAAGATTTTGTATATCGACTTGCCAATTTCGCCCTCTAGTGGTGATTTTTGAGACTTCTAAATATTTTATGACGATTTCTCATAGCAACATTTGGCAATACATTTTTTCCCCCAATGCTGTAGGATGCGCGGTTGCGAAGATAAATCCGGTGGCCACCCTTATTGGATCACCATATATATATATATATATATATATATATATATATATATATATATATATATATATATATTTAAACAAGACAATTTGAAACTTGTGTAAATAAACGTACAAATTAATTCAACGTTTCGGGAACGCCCTTTGTTCCCTTTGTCAAGAATTTATTTTGACAATTAAATAAGGTAACTATTTTGAATAAGTACAGAATGAAACAAGGTAACTAATTAAAATTTAATCTGGACGGGTGTGTTTGACTTCGGGTAGTGGGTCTAGTACATGATGTAGAAGGTGCAGAAGTGGGGACGTCAGGAACAGTTGCAGCATAAGTGTTTGATATTTCTGAAAGATTTGGAGTTGGTTGAAATTTCGAATCAACTTGTTTAATGATATTCTTCCAAATTTGTGGCATTCTAGAAGTTTCATCTCGTTTGGTCTTCTTTCAATTTCTACTGCTTCTCTAATAATTCTTTCTTGTAAGGTATATAAAGGTGCAATTAGACGGATATTGTTGGTGTTAATTTGGTGTCCTGTATCTAAATGATGTGCAGCTAAAGACGATGATGGATTGTGCTGCTTAATTGCTAGTTGGTGTTCATCGGCTCTCACATATAATATTATGTTAGTTTGTCCGATATAAGTTCTTCGACAGTTGTTGCACGGTATCTCATACACTCCTTGGTTTTCATTAGGAATTTTGTCTTTGGGGTTTCTTAAAAGTTGGGACAAAGTTGAATGTGGTTTGAATACCGGTCTGAAGTCGTTTTTGGGAAATTTCTTTGAGATACTGTCTGTAATTCCTTTTGTATAAGCTAGAATAACAGGAATCTTGCGTTGATTGTTTGACAAGTTATTATTTCTTGGTCTTCTTACTTCGTTGGTAATCTTCAATATTTCTTGATCTTTGTATCCATTTTGAACTAGTATTTTATTAAGTCTTCATCTCTTACGTTTTAGAATTAAGAGCGGTATATCAAGGATTTCATAACGCTACGTAATTGGCCAGGATGGTGATGCGAGAGAGAGTTCAAGTATCTATTCGTATGAGTTGGTTTTTGATAAACTTTGTGTGTAAATTTACCATTAGGAAGGCTTGTTATTAGGGTGTCCAAAAAAGGGAGTGAATGATTTTCTTCAACTTCCATAGTAAATTTGATGTTGTCATGAATGTTGTTAATATGTCCTAGAAAACGGTTCAAGTTTCCTTTTCCATGGGGCCAAACTGCAAATGTGTCGTCAACATAACGAAACCAACATTTAGGTTTTAAATCTGCAGAATTTAAAGCAGTGGTTTCAAAATCTTCCATTGACACTCTCTCCAGCTTTTGCCAATGTATATATGGAAGATGTTGAACAGACAGATAGAAAGAGGCAGGAAGAGAAAGACAGACAGGCAGAGACAGGCAGACAGAGACAGACAGACAGAGACAGACAGACAGAGACAGACAGACAGACAGAGACAGCAGACAGAGACAGACAGAGACAGACAGGCAGACAGACAGACAGAGACAGACAGACAGACAGACACATACAGACAGAGACAGACAGACTGAGGCAGACAGACGGAGACAGACAGACAGAGATAGACAGAGACAGACAGAGACAGATACACAGACAGAGACAGGCAGACAGAGACAGACAGACAGGCAGAGAGAGGCAGGCAGAGACAGACAGACATACAGAGACAGACAGACATACAGAGACAGACAGACAGAGACATACAGAGACGGACAGAGACAGACGGACAGGGACAGACAGACTGAGACCGACAGACAGAGGCAGACGGAGACAGACAGAGGCAGGCAGAGACAGACAGACAGAGGCAGGCAGAGACAGACAGACAGACATAGGCAGGCAGAGGCGGACAGAGACGGGCAGAGACAGACAGAGATAGACAGACAGATACAGACAGACAGAGACAGACAGACAGAGACAGACAGACAGAGACAGACAGACAGAGACAGACAGACAGAGACAGACAGACAGAGACAGACAGACAGACAGACAGACAGAGACAGACAGACAGAGGCAGACAGAGACCGAGAGACAGGTACACAGACAGAGACAGACAGACAGGCAGACAGAGGCAGGCAGAGACAGACTGACAGGCAGGCAGAAATGCAGACGGACAGAGACAGACAGACAGAGGCAGACGGAGACAGACAGACATAGGCAGGTAGAGGCGGACATAGACGGACAGAGACGGGCAGAGACAGACAGACAGATAGACAGACAGACAGGTATACAGACAGGTACACAGATAGACAGACAGACAGAGAGACAGACAGACAGAGGCAGGCAGAGACAGACAGACATACAGAGACAGACAGACATACAGAGGCAGCCAGACATACAGAGACAGACAGACAGAGACATACAGAGACGGACAGAGACAGACAGGGACAGACAGACTGAGACCGACAGAGAGAGGCAGACGGAGACAGACAGAGCCAGACGGAGACAGACAGAGGCAGGCAGAGACAGACAGACAGACATAGGCAGGCAGAGGCGGACAGAGACAGGCAGAGACAGACAGAGACAGACAGACAGAGACAGACAGACAGAGACAGACAGACAGAGACAGACAGACAGAGGCAGACAGAGACCGAGAGACAGGTACACAGACAGAGACAGACAGACAGGCAGACAGAGGCAGGCAGAGACAGACTGACAGGCAGGCAGACATGCAGACGGACAGAGACAGACAGAGGCAGACGGAGACAGACAGACATAGGCAGGTAGAGGCGGACATAGACGGACAGAGACGGGCAGAGACAGACTGAGATAGACAGACATATGCAGACAGACAGGCAGAGACAGGCGGGCAGACAGACAGACAGACAGATAGACAGACAGACAGACAGACAGACAGACAGACAGACAGACAGGTATACAGACAGGTAGACAGACAGGTACACAGATAGACAGGTAGACAGATAGACAGACAGACAGACAGACAGAGAGACAGACGGACGGACAGACGCACAGACAGAGAGACAGATAGACAGACAGACAGAGAGACAGACAGACAGACAGACAGAGACAGAGAGACAGACAGACAGACAGGCAGATAGACAAATAAGACAGATAGACAGACAGATAGGCAGGCAGGCGGGGCTTGTGCAGTATGAAATTCACCCACTAGGTGTGTGTATCGACACTCTTTACTAGTTCAGTACCGCGTGGTTCGTTGACCTGGTATGTTCTGTTCATCTGTAGTGATGGTTTTTGCTAGTGCTATTTTGTGCTCTTTTCGTTTTTCCCCAAAGTACGACAGTTTTTCATTAGGGCTATTTGCCAGGCACAAAATGGAATTTTTATGCAACTTGGAATAACTTTTGGAAACTATATTAATTGTGTCCATGAGTCCAAACATCGGCACATCCTGTGATCATAATTTAGAATTACAAACACAACACGATTATATGAGCAATATTATTAAACCACGTAACAATCACCCTGAATTTGTCAAATTAATTTGCAATGGGGATAAAACGTAAAAACTCACCTCCAAAGATAAAAAAATCCTGTCAGAAAAACCTTGCAAACTTTAAACTTATAAAATATACTATCTAACGTGCTTAAGATAATGATGCACAGCATGGAGATCTTGCAAACAATAAAAGATATACGGAAGCGGTTAAATTAGAGAAAAGTTGTATAATTTAGGGCATGTTCACATGTAGTTTGCAAAAGTTCATTATTGTTTATAGTTTCTGAGATTTAAAACAAAATGCGATTTTTGGGTTTTTCTTTTTTCGTAATTCCTTCATTTATTTTAAAAGATTTTTAAAACCAAAGGTACTTACTTCTTCATTGTCACTTTCTGAATTCTATTAGATGGCGTTTTCAAATTCTCCAAGAAACCATCATTAGCTTTATTTTTTTATATCGCCGCAACCAACGAAACACCCTGTATTCGATAGTATTTTTATCACGCCCCAGCATTTGTCTTTGCGGTTTACAGGAAAATGGAACTTACAGTGCTATAGCTTGGCCAGTCAGATCACCCGACTTAAGTCCGTTGGATTTTTTTCTGTGGGGTTACCAAGTGTATGATCAAAGGTCTTTTGATCTGGAACTTGAGGCAAAAAGATTGCTGATAGTAGTGGATTCTGTACGACAAAAAATATCATTTCGAGGTCTTTCAGTAAAAAATCACTGCCCAAAAACATTTTGTTTTATAATTCTTGGTAAAAGCACCATATCACTTTTCTATTTTCTGTTTAAGATTATAAGGCAAGTAGTACTCATTAAAAATTGAGTGTTCATTGTTTCCACATGGTAGACCTATTTTTTATTTGTTAAAAGTATTCATATGAAATGTGAAATCAAAAGTAGCGGCTACATACATGCTCCTGCCCAGGCCAACCTTTAAATTTAAAGGTATTTATATAAAATTTTAACTACAGGTTTTCTAATAAAAGCAAAGCTAGTGCTTACATTAAAACTTGGGTTTGTGCTTGCACAGACCAACTTTTTTATTAGTTAAATTATTTGTATGACATTTTAACTAGACACTTCTAAGCTCGCATGTCCAGTTGTATGCGCGTAAGCGTGAAACTAACTTTCTCCTTTGTTTTAATATCTTTTGATCTGAAACTTCTTCAATAAGATTCCTTATAATTCATATAGTAATGGTTCCGGTATGACAAAATGTGCGCCTTGTCGGTAAATTTTTTGCACTGATTGATAAACACTGAATAAGACTGCTTATACACATAGTTAAAGCAGTGCAGAATTAAAAAGAGTGTAAATTGAACTTGGATAGTATATTAATTATAAAATTTCAATTGTTGTTACAGTTCTTTATACCATCTTTCTTTTCTAGAAAAAAGCGAAAGGACTAGAACTGTTACATAAGGTTTGTGATGCTATTAATTTGGTTGAAAAGGATTATTTTGGTTTAATATATGCTGATCGACACGATTCAAGGAATTGGTTAGATTTGGATAAACGAGTAACAAAATTTGTTAAGGGTATGTCTACATTTTATTTTTTATACATTGCATGTTAAAACAAATGTTGTATTGTAGTGGAGCCATGGAAATTCAATTTTGAAGTAAAGTTTTACCCACCAGATCCATCACAGTTGCAAGAAGATATTACTCGTTATCAATTGTGTTTACAAATTCGTAATGATATTTTGAACAATCGTTTACCATGTTCATTTGTAACGCATGCGTTACTTGGTTCATATTTAGTACAATCTGAATTAGGTGATTATGATTCTGATAGTATGGGTCGCAATTACCTACATGAATTTAAGTTTGCACCCAATCAAACCCAAGAGCTTGAAGATAAAGTAATGGAACTACACCGAACTCATAAGTATGTTAATTTATACAATAATGTTAATCTCTGTATCTTAATTTTTTTAGAGGCCAAACACCAGCTGAAGCAGAATTAAATTATTTAGAGAATGCAAAAAGCTTGCTATGTATGGAGTTGATTTACATCCTGCTAAAGATTCTGAAGGAGTTGACATAATGTTGGGTAGGTTCATATAGTGTTTGCAATTTTAAGGAAAGTGATAATATTGTACTTTTAGGAGTGTGTGCCTCAGGATTACTAGTTTATAGAGAACGTTTACGAATAAATCGTTTTGCTTGGCCAAAAATACTCAAAATCAGTTATAAACGACATAATTTTTATATAAAAATTCGTCCTGGTGAATTTGAACAGTTCGAATCAACGATCGGATTTAAACTAGCTAATCATAGAGCTGCTAAAAAGCTATGGAAAACTTGTGTTGAACACCATACATTCTTTAGGTAATATTTGTTTATGGTTTAAATATCCTTGACAATAATGTTGTGGTGGCATGTGTTTTCAAAACTAATAGACAAACATTTAAACACGTATATTTCAGAAAATTTTTTATTTTATAAAACGACTTGAGTGTCCTCATCCTCTATGCATTGTCTTAATTGTAATACATATATGAAGCTTTTAGTGTGTGTATGTAAATTTTTTCTATAATTCCTTTCTTATCTATCTCTCTGTCTGTCTCCGGTATTTCATGTTGTTGAATTTAAAATTATAGAAAATTATAATATCCTTCACAAGAATTGTTTTCACCATTTGTAAACAATTTTTATACACTGCATGCACGAAAGTTAGCGACGTTAATATGTTAGATGGAGCGAAATGTCTCGGACAATAATTGTTCGTCACAAAAGATTCACAACCTAAAAATATTGAGATACATAGTGTCCCTAAGTAGGCTACAACAGGGTCTTCCACTGTTATCTTAAATAGGGCCACCTATATATTATTTCATATTATGATTTTACATGAAATTTTGACATTTTGCATGCATCAGAAAAAGACGTTTTTGTTGTCTTGTTAGAAGTACAGCCATGGAGTTAGATATGTTGTCGGGGAAGCTTTTCGCTACAATATTTAGTGGGAATGTGTGAAAAACTTTGCAGTCTGATCCAAAAGTAACTTCAAAATTGAATATCATAAAATTTTGAATACTCCTTTCTCAAATAGAACCCCTGTATTTTTGTCTTCATCAGATGCAGTCTTAAATATATTACCAATTTGCTATGGCATTCTCTACATCTATCTCACACGGTTTTCGCGTTATTTCAAGACTTTTGGGTATGAAAATAATATCATCGACGGAAATGCCAGTATATTCTTTAGTACATTAATTCTTAGTGGCACTATTACTACTGCTCTCTATCTACTACTACTATCTCTTACCATTATTTTAAGGATGTGGAAAAGTTGGAACATACCTAAGAATTAAAAAAATAAATAAATCAATATATAAAAGCCAATTCATAATCTGGTCAAAATGTTGTCCATTCTGTTGAGGGCACAAGGTGAGACGTTTTATGAATAATCTACAAACACTCCTTAACACTTCAGGTGTAACCGTTGAAATGCTGCAGTTATCTTTGCCACATGTCCAATTATTTAGTGGGATACACTATGGCCCTAATATGTCCCCATAAGAAAAAATTTAGACTGGAAAAATCAGGAAATCTAGGAGACCACCTAACAGGTCCAGATCTTCCCATCCATTTTCCTAGGAATAAATAATTCAAATATTCTCGTACTTGATGTAAATAATGGACAGGAGCTCCATCTTGCTAAAACCACATTTCTCTCCTTTGATCCTATTATTAATTGCGGCAAACGATTTTGAAGGAGGTTTAAGTAAATAGCACCATTCAAATGATGTTCAAAAAAATGTGGTCCTATGATATGATCTCTTATTATACCACCCTAAACGTTCAAAAATCAACGATGTTGGTAACTATTTTCTCTAATTATTTGAGGATTCGTAGTGAGTAATAATGGAAATTATGACAGTTGACTTGCCCATTTTTGTGGAAGGTTGCCTCGTCCGAAAACAACAGCATTAAAGAAACCTGGGTTTTCCTCAAAGTTTTCCCTTGCTCAATTATAAAACGCTGCGCATTTCTCGAAATCTGGCTGAGTAAGTTCCTGAGATTAAGCTGGATATGGTAAGCATGTACATTATTTTGGTATAAAATCAATTGTACTGATATTTCACTGATACCAATTGTTTTTGCAACGCCCGTTTGACTGGCGTGGGAATTTTCAGTCCCAGACAGCGGCACCTACAATGAATTGTCTTAATTTATAAGTGCCTTCCGTTTCTCCCGTTTTATGTATTTGACACTACCATTTTCTATAAATCTGTTCAGCAATTTTGTGAAGCAAGCTATCTCTGGGTGCCATCTATCAGAGTAAGTTTGTGCATAAATCTTACTTGCCAACAAACAATTTATATGTGACTAACCCAGAACAAAAAACCATATCAACCTTTTCATTTTTAGAAAAATTCATAATGTGGACTCAAACATCTATAAAGTATTTTACGTCACAAAAATGTCAAACGTTGGCAGATAATGAACAATGGCAGGTTGTAAAAGCACAAAATGCTGAATCAGATGCTGTTGTACTGATATAAGATTTTGTGTTTACTTGTTGAAAAACGATAAGAGATAGCAACAGGTTAATACATACCAAAATGTTTTCCCTTCAGTCTTGAATCTAGTGATGTTAAGAAAGAATACAGTAAGAACTATACTGTACACTTCCGTCAGATCATGTTATTTACATACCCAAAAAAAGTTTTTCGAAATAACCGGAAAACCATGTGGGAATATCATAGCATATTAATAATACATTTAAGACTGCATTTGATGAACATAAAAAATACAGGATGTTTTTCTATTTGAGAAAAAAGTTTTCAAAATTTTACAATATTCAAGTTTGAAAAGACTTTTGAATCAGTCTGCAAAATTTTTCACATATTTCCATAGCTGTACTTCTAATAGGACATAAGAACAGCGTCTTTTTCTGATGCATTCAGATTGAAAAAATGTCCATACTCAAAAAATGGTTACGAATAGGAAAATTGCAGAATTTAAATTTCATGTAGAATCATAATATGAAATAATGTATAGGTGCTTCTATTTAAGATAGCAGAGGAACGCACTGTGTAGCCTATTTAGCGGTACTCTAAATTTTTTAGGTATTGAAGCTTTTTGTCACATGTAACATTTGCCGGAGACATTTTGCTGTATCTGTCATATTAAGCACGTTATCTGCCACGCATGCAGTGGTGCAGGACCCTGTATACACACAAAATCATATTTTTTATTTTATTAGGCATATTACATATTTAAGGCCTGATGAGACCATATAGTTAAATTGAGTGCAAAATGTTAATAATATTGTTATGTACTGGCAATCCTGGTGAAAACAAGGGGAAGCTTCGCTCTGATAGGTTACTTTTGACTTTTGTACCTTTTGTCATAATGAAAACGTATATTTTCCAATTATAATTTAAAAATACTTATTGAGTTATTAATGCGTGTATTTTACCTAGTTCACTCGGATATAATAAGTTTATTACATACCAAGGTGGAAAACGTCATTATTTCCAAGAGAAAAGATAGTTCACGGAGACACGCAGTGTCTAGGTGAACTATTTCTTGAGGGACTAATGACATTCGTCCACCACCGAGATACGTATACTATTTTATTTACAATCATTTGAAAATAAAATAATAATCAATAGAAATTTGTTGTAGTTTACTCATGTGATAATCATATCGGTATTGCGTTACGAATGATTCAGTTTAAAAATCAGTTGACATTTTGAAAGCTATTCAGAACATTAGTTTTATAAACTAATTATCTCTCAAGACCGCATTGATATTATGCAAATTAAATTACATTTTTTTTTTTTCCACCCGTAGAAACAAACGTCAAATATGTTTCTGCCCGGATCATAACCTTGGTGAGGAATCGCTTGCTTTCAAACTTTTTAAATACCCGATAATATGCTCGTTACATGTATGATTGTGAATAAAAAACCTTTAAAACCCTTAAAACAAAAAGAAGCAAAAACATTAAATTCGTAAAAGACAGCGGGAAAAATAGGTAATAACAGAGAAGGAAATTTAGAAATGTAGAAACATTATAAAGATAAATTTAGAAAAAACAAAAATCAAGAAAACATGCAAACAGAAAATCAAGAGGAAGAAGAACTGTTGGAAGGAATATCTGCCGAAGAATTAAGCAAAGTAATAAAAGAAATAAGAATAGGAAATGCAAGTGGGCCAGACCAAATGGCACC
Organism: Vesta saturnalis; assembly: GCA_036346205.1. NCBI lineage: Eukaryota > Metazoa > Arthropoda > Insecta > Coleoptera > Lampyridae > Vesta > Vesta saturnalis. Next base: position 1,199,575 of record JARFJB010001233.1, on the reverse strand, counting down.
CAAGATAATAAAATACATGGATACCAATACATAAAAAAGGTAATGAAAATGAAACTGAAAATTACAGAGTAATATGCTTAACAACCATGCTACTAAAGGTTTACAGTAAAATACTGGAAAAAAAAAAGGAAATAGAAAGTTATATAGAAGATGAATAAGGAGGACTCCGGACAGCAAGGCAGACAACATCACATAAATGTGATAAGGAAACTTAATAGAAGAAGAAGCAAACGCCAGGAGTGAACTGTTTTTAACATTCGTTGATCTTAAAGCAGCTTTGGACACAGTGGAAACAGGACAAATATGGAAGTGTCTAGAACAACTAAACTAACAAACAGTATGAAAAGCTTATATAAAAACATTACAGGAATAGTTCAAACTAAGGTAAAAAGATCAAAACCATTTCAAATGCACATGGGATTAAAGCAGGGACTCACTGAGCTCTCTATTATTTATTATATATATGGATAGGATATTTAAAACATGTCTAGGAAAAACCCCAAAAACAGTTATAGGGTACACAAATTTAAAACCAGTAAAAATGTGGATGACATAGCCCTGATTGCCGACAAATCAACAAAAATACAAACATTAATAGATGTATGGACAAGTGAAATAGAAAGGGCGGGAATGAAAATAAATGAAAACAAAACAAAGGTTATGCATATTAAAACCAAGAAAGGAGTCAATAAAAGAGCAGTAAAGGTAAAAATCTAGAAGAAGTAACAACATACAAATATTTAGGATCGACAATAAGCAACGACGGTAGGATAGATACGGAAATAGCAAACAGAAGTAGAAAAGCAACAAACATCTACTACTCAATAAATAGAACAATACTCTCAAAGAAAGAAATACAAAAAAGTACAAAACAACAAATATATAATACAGTAGTAGTCCCAACACTACTTTACTCAATAGAAGCTTAACCCACACTACCAGAACAATAAAGAAAAATAATAGCTATTGAAATACCTAAGGAAAATATAAGGCATCACAAAAATGGAGAGATGGGAAAATGAAACAATCTATATAAGAACTGAAACAAGAACAGATTCAAAACAAAAATTCGGAAGAAACAACTAGTATGGTATGGCCACGTAATCAGAATGGACCCAAGCAAGAAAACAAGATAATACATCCAAGTAAGATCTGTTGAAAAGAAAACACCGGGAAGACCAAGAAAAACACTAAATAACATACTGGAAGAAATACTAAAGGAACATGGCACAACCTCTGAACAAATACAAAATGTATCACGTATCAGACAGGAAAAATGGAAAAGATGGATAGAAACGCAATACCCGACACCGCAAAGGTATAAAGGGATTGAGAAAGGAGAATAAGAAGTTTTTTAAACACAACATTGCACTTTTCCTTAGAGCTTAATAAACCTTAATTCCTTTATCTTACACCTTATATACTTAACCTCGAAACAACGAAAGTACTATTTTTGGACGAAATTCTTGCACGATATAATTGTTAATTTTCCCTTTTAGGAAATATCATCAATATTAATGTACTTTAACATAAGACTATCCAAGAATATGCGCCAATTACTTCTTGCGTTATAAAATAAAAATTTACACAACATAAATTCAAATCCGGAGATTTCCATAGTTCAATTACATTCTTAAACAAAATAGGCACGAGTTCGTGGAGCCATCTCTACTCACCTCTCAATCAGTTAACATACATAACGATACAGAAAGGCTGAGCCAAAAATGAACCGCAACTCCACTATTTCTAAAATACACTAAGCTCTTCATACTCTATAATATTAGCGGGTTGTTGACGACGTAAATAATCAAAAATACGCATGTTGCGGAGCGCTTTAAATAAAGCAGCCACAAATTACTGTGCCAACACCCTTTTCTGATCCAATCCACTACACACACTACAAACACCTTCCGCCACACTACTAACCCTGGCCCTTAGGCCTGCACCCCTCTCAACTACGTATCTTTTAGTTTCGACCTCTTTACTTTAACCTTCAAAATCTGAACTTCGACTCACTAAATGCGAATCATCAATTTCTCCTGGCTCATATAAAAAAACATGCATACAAACGATATCACACATTCATACTTCATCTCTTACTTTAGCTCATGCACCCAAACTGATAACCGATTCAAAATTCAACACAATGTTTTATCAGTCACACGCTTGACACTTCCTCAATGCATAGGGTTTCCATCGGAAATTCTCCAAAACTACTCTGTGCCTACAACTTAACTATTCTTGTTACGAGAAAAGGAAACAAAAATAGATAAGCTAACCCAATAAAGCTAACCTACTGAACAAACCTAAATCTAAGAATAACCCTAAAACTAAGAACAAAACTAAAACTAATTGCACACTCCATGTACACTCCATACACAACCTCCCATCCTGTGCACTCTTTTCATTGGTGGTTTATGGCCATCATGTCTTGGGGCTATGGAAGAAACCATGCTACCTGTCACGGGATCAGGCTTTTGCATTATTCTACAACCGTAGACCCTCGACATCCCTGCAACCTGGGACACTCGACATAAAATCATCAACTAACTCCATACAGTCAAACTCGTACACACTCAATTGTCATGTCAAAAATGATATTACTCGCTCAAAACTAAATTATCCGAATGTCTAACAAATCCTAGAATGATAAATGTAAGCTCATAACTAATCATAATAAATGTGTAACACAAAAAATCATAAAACTTGTTCAAAAATTCAGAACACTACAAAATATACTCAAACATCCTCCAACATAACTTCGCTCTATATTCAATATAATAAACTCCGCAAAATAAGACTAACCGCTAAATCTCAATAAGTGCGGACCAATAGCTTTGAATGTATAGTTTTAGTTATTTATATTGCAGTAATAGAATTAGATTAGCTGCAAGTAAATTAGAGCTACGGGAATTGATGCATTCAAATAACTGGTTTAAATAACATTTCAAGGTCAAAATGGAAAAGCACGGTTGGTCTAGTGGTATAATTGGTCCCCTGACACGCACTTGAGGCAGGTTCGAGTCCCGGTTCATGCAATTTTTTTTTCAGTTAGGTTACAGTAGTTTTGTTTGTCTAATTTACTTTTGTTAGATTACTGTAGTTTTGTGTATCTATTCTAATTCTGTTAGGTTACAGTAGTTTTGTTTGTTTCTTTTTCCTATTATACCTTGATTTTAGATTTTTATATCAAACTACGAAGTTGTCAAACAAGGAAACACGTGATTGGCCCGCATTTATTGAGATTTAGCTGCTTGTAAAATAAGTGTGCAAACTCGACGACATAAAAAAAATGAGCACCTAAATCATACACACTCACCAAAACACAGGTACGCCAAAACGAGCAATGCCAACTAAACAAAATACAAGAAAACACAACAAACATATCCCACATGTTGAGCGACAAATTACCTGTTGCGACACCCTTTTCTGTACCCAATCCACTACAAACACCTTCCACTACACCACTAACCCTGACCCTTAGGCTTGCATCCCTCTCAACTATATATCTTTTATTTTCGACATCTCAACCTCAACCCTCAAAATCTGAACTTTGACTTACTAATTACTGATCATCAATTACTCCTCTTCTTACTCATATAAAAAAAAATGCATACAAATGATATCACATATTGACACTTCATCTCTTACTTTAACCCATGCCTCCAAACGAGGAATGCAGAAACCGATAGCTGATTCAAAATTCAACTTTTCTATTTTCACCAGAATGACTGTAACTTCATACTCGCTTTATAGATAGCAGCCCAACTAAAACAACTGAACCGAAATGATCACAAAGCATGTTCTCTCTCTTGACGACAAGTAAGAGCGAGATACATACAAACTTCTTAGATGTTAAATGCCAACATTCACATGAACGAATAAAAAAAAAAATACAACAGATTGTACAAATCGCAACTCATGTGCTCATCTAGTATAGACCTCTACTAAAATAAACAAGTGCTGAATTTTTACTTTATCATTATAAATTTAAAATAAATCAAGCAAACATTTTCATAACCATTACAATACTCTTATCACAAAACAATTGCACACACGTGACAATATAAGCTAAAACTACATTCTCATTTACAAACAAACTTTATTTCATTGTTCTATTGTTAGATAATTATTCTGAAATACTCATTGAATTACTATAATCGTACCATATGGCTGTTGCTTACTCTTCTAACCTGTTTTGTAAGAAGTAACAGACAAAATGTCTTCTGTTCTCGGGAGTAATGAATATTTACAAAAAAATTATAGCAAGAAATAGTATTTAATTATGAACTAATAGTTATTAAATTTAATTTAATATAATTCCAAAACGGAGAAGAATCAAAGCACTCCTTCTCAGATCAGAAGTAAAACTGTAGGTCCTGTTAAAAATTGCCCAATTCAGATGGAATTCCTTTAGTAGGGTAAACTTCTAGTGAAGGGTAGTTGTAATAACCATAAGTAGTTGATGCACAGAGAGATGTATGATATTTCCGTTGGTGTCTAAAACATGACTGGCAAATACAATATAAGTAATAGTTATTAAATGACATTAATTTCATAAACCTGCAAATGAAAAATTTCAAAAATGTAAACTACTGCAAATTTCCTTAAGTGTTAGATTGTGGACAAGTGAAATAAACTCGAAAACTAAGACTTTTATGTTGGCATTGTTGATTTAGCTTATTGCATTTAACATTATGAGCAATCACCTGTATTAATGAGTTATTTTTTTTAATGGAAAGTAAGTTTTAGTCTTCTTGGATACACTTTTTTGTATACTCTGTGATTTATGACTATAACAGCAGGTAACTAGAAATTTGTACCACCCTGTATAGTATTAATATTGATGAATGTGAATATAATTGATAAAGTATTTTCTTAAATCACAATATAAATTATTAGTATCATAATATTTTATAATCAGTAGCTCTCCGTCTTTTTATATCTGAGCGTCAAGTGTAAATGTGTACAATCAACTTTACTTATTAGTGTGTTTTTGAGAATGTTTTAATATATTGTATGACATTCTCTCATTTATACTACAAGAATTATTTGTAGATTAATGACACCAGAACCAAATCAAAAATCTTCACTATTTCCAAGATTAGGATCTAAATTTCGTTATTCTGGAAGAACTCATTATGAAACTAAACGTACACCGATTGAAAGACCAGCTCCACAATTCGAACGTTCACTTTCTGGCCGACGTTTAGCTTCTCGTAGCATGGATGGTAATCACACACATCTCATGATTGTTTTTTGAAACCTTATTTCTATTTATTTTAGCTTTAGGAGGTACTCATCCTGAAGACACTTACAATGAGGCCAATAAAAGACATACTATGTCCCATCCACCAGAACATATTCCTGATATTGATAGTCATAGCCCTGCTAAGGTTAAATCACCAAAGGAGATTAAGGAAAAGAAAGAAAAGGATAAGGTATATATTCTATTTTACAAATTTATCTAATGACTATATGCAAACATTAACATTTTTTCTGGAATCATTTGTTGTTTTTGGGTCATAGGTGTGTTGTGTCAATAATGTGTAAAAATAATGGTTTGAATGTAAATTAATTTACAAACTAATTAACAATTCAACAAGCCTAGAAATGCTTTGATTTTTAGAGAATCAGCAATCAAGCTAAGCATCTACATTCTGCTAGTGTCTACTGGTTTTTGCTTTTCTACAATTTTAGATGTCTTTTGTTTTTATTTTTTTAATCTAAAAATTCTTAGATTGTTCTATTTCCAAAAATTATTGTGTATCTATACTTCACTTACTTTGAAGATAGAGGGATTGAAACATGTGGCTACTGATTTCACATGATCAATATCACTTGAGAAAACACTGCCACAAGGTTGATTCTATAAAATGCATATCCTAATGTGAAATATTAGAGTATTAAATATTGTATGTGTACATTACGTGTAAGAAACTGTTTTAGTTCTCTCTATCTTGAATGTAAATTTCCCATTTTTCTTTACCTTAATATGCTTTGTTTATGATAAATTTAAACTTTTATTCCATATTTCATATACTTGATGAAGCAAGCCATATTTATATGATGTAAATGTAATATTTTTTATGAATTTGCTATTTGGCACAAAAGATTAAAAAATACCAACACTTGATATATAACAATTTTAGAACTTATTAAAATGCTAACATTTTACATTTGTAAGTTCTTTCGTAATATTTTGTGCACTTTTGAATAATTTGTGCAAATTTGTTGTGTGAATTATGTATTAATACTTGTTCTTTTTTTAAACAAATGTTTGTTTTTGGCATAATATGTTATGGCTGTAAGTTATTAGGCAGATAAGAATACAACGAAATTATCTAGTGTTTAAGTTTACAGGCTTATTGCAATGAAAGAAACTACATATAATTGATATTTCAATTTTAATGTTAACTGTAATTACTGTTTTTATATGTTAATGTATGCACTATGGCAAGTACAGTTTAGCAAATGGAAAATGAAAATTGCAACTGCACTTTTCTTTGCTTGTTTGTGCAATACATAATTTCAAATCAGATAATGTTGATTTTATATAATAACAAGCTTTCTTGGAAAAGAAGTACATGGGCAACATCATCTAATTCCGATAGTTCAGTGGAAGGCGAATTTGACGTCGAAAATAATGAGAAGGTGTTTTCATATTTATATAATCATGATTTTGCTTTGCAACTACTACTGCTTCTTATAATTACATAAAGATTTCCATGATTGATCGCATATACAGGGCTTGAAACTTTCTTGTTGTTTAATGTTTTGATTTATAGATACTTTCGGCTTATTTTTCTTTTTTTTGTTTACGAAGAAAAATTGACATTAGATATTAAACAGCGGTTTGGACATTTTGTTAGAATTTTTACCGATTGTAAGTATCTAACCTAAAAACATGCAAAGATATTGAACGGAAAATGAAAAAAATGCTTAACTGCTATAATGTTATTTTTAAATTTAAGGTAATTTCTAGATTGTGTTGGCATTTTTGACTGTGCTTTTTTGTATTGTCCATTACTATAACTTTTTAAGTTTTTAGCTTTGTACGAAACTGGCAAATTCATTTTTTAATTTTAATTGTTAAAAGAACTATTAATAAAGACTTAAATACTGTATAGTAACTAAAAGTACTTCTGGTTTTAAAATGTACATTCTCTGCAGCAACAAACAGTAAAGTCTTAGTAATTTAAAGATAATGTCTTAACTAACAGTCTCCAATTGGCATAGTACAAATGAAGTGTTTTGGGACAATATATTTATTCATTATTTCGTATTCTTCCTGTACAATTGTCTTAACACTTTCACTGTTACTTTGTTATGTCATACTTTCTCTGGGTGCCAATGCTGCTTGTATTAATTCATATAAAGGTAGCTAGTGGATAACTTAATGCTATGTAGAAACCCAATAAGGGGTTATCATTTATTATTTTCTGGTGCGCTTCCATACCTGTGCAAGGGGCAAAGAGTTGATATCCAAGAACTCATGGTACAGATCCGTTCCATGTCACTGCTCAGTGCTATTTTGGCAAAATATGTCAAAATCATGATTGAGAGGGTTTTTCTCTCCGTAAATAATTTTTTTTCTCAATTCCTTCTTATAAAATGATTGGTTGTATTATATTCAAGATTATTTGAAGGAGACTGTATACTTTATGTACATCGCTTGTTTCATAATCAAATCAAATACCTTTGATTTAATCATGATTATTTTAATACGTAAAAAATATTTCTTTCTCAATTTAAACAACCAAGGTATTACAATTCGTGAAAATAATACTTTGCAGTGATTACATATGAATTTTAAAGCGGCGTCCAAAAAAAAAAAATTTTTTTAATTTTTCCCATCAAATTAAAATTTCTCATCAAGCTTGATTCATCCATCCTTCACTCAGCATATGTCACTGCTCAGTGCTATTTTGGCAAAATATGTCAAAATCATGATTAAAGCAATGAAGAGAGGGTTTTTTCTCTCCGTAAATAATTTTTTTCTCAATTCTTTGTATATTTTCACATTGTCCTTCTTATAAAATGATTGGTTGTATTATATTCAAGATTATTTGAAGGAGACTGTATACTTTATGTACATCGCTTGTTTCATAATTAAATCAAATACCTTTGACTTAATCATGATTATTTTAATCCGTAAAAAATATTTTTTTCTCGATTTAAACAACCAAGGTATTACAATGCGTGAAAATAATACTTTGCAGTGATTACAGATGAATTTTAAACCAGCGTCCAAAAAAAAATTTTTTCCATGAAATTAAAATTTCTCATCAAGCTTGATCCATCCATCCTTCTCTCAGCATAGGTAAAGCCACATTACTTTTTGTTGTATTTAACAGAAATTTAAGACAATCCAGCTTTGTGTTCAAGCTGTATAAACAATAGGTTCACAGGAATAGCCTGTTTAGTGGAAGTGTGTAAAAACTGATCAAAGATTCACCATAATAAAGAAGTGTTTGGGCATGTCGAAAGACAGTTTCTTCAATTATATATTCCAATGTTTTGTTTATGTTTCACTTCATCATTAGGAAAGCAGCTACAATGTTATGTTGTTCAGGATTCTTTCAACAGACTTCACAAGTTCAATTAATAACTAATGGTTTAAATAATGTCATCATCAAAGTAAGACAGATTATTAAGATTTTACTTCAAATTCTGGTGGAAGTACTATAGAAATACTATATACATGTAGTTAGTGTCTTGAATGTTTCAATTGTTTCAATTTAACACTTCTTAAGTGTACTTTACTGATTGTAAAAATCTTTTGTCACAGAAACCTGTTGGTGGTATAGCAGTTTTACCTACTGGTGGACTTTTTGGAAAGAAGAAAGAAAAGGATGAAAGAGATAAAGAAAATCGAGATGTAAATTCTATGGACCAGAATGGAACAGATTCAGAATCACAGTTAAATTCTAGTGCTGAAAATGAAAAAATTCCCAAAGAAAAGGATAAGTTTAAGGTACAAAGAAACGAAATTATTTATATTATTTCAGTTTAAATGCTTGATATGGAGTAAGTGTTTTTAAAATTGTGATTATATTAAGCTGAGAATGTTAATGTATTTTAGAATTGTGATTTGAAGGGTGCATTTGTGATTTGATTATTTATTATTACGTAGTACAAGACTATTTTAAAATAAATTGCAATACATATTAGAAGCAACACGGAATTGGTTATCAAATGAATCTATTTCAGATATGTAACTATACATATTAATTAATTTTATGATTTAATTGGAAATGACAGTTTTTTTGTTATGGTAAGTGTGTACTTCATTTGAAGGTTTAGTGGTGAATTTAAAATATGTATCAAAATAAGTATCAAAAATGTTGAATATTGTTTCCGCATATTGATACTTAAACCATGTAATTATGTATTATTCTATAAGTTTGGTAGGTACTTTATCACAGGTCAAAAAGTTTGAAAAATGGGCCTGCTGGAATGAAATCATTTTCAAAGATGAATATTACATTGAAACGGTCCAATGCTTTGCATTTTCTTTATTTTTGTAGACTTATGAAATTTGGTAGTTATATTAGGGATAGATTCTGTTTTTTGACATAAAAAAATAAATGGCTGACGACTTCTGGTTTTGCCATAAGTGGCATTCTTTTGATTTTCAAATGAAACAATGTGTATTTTTACATACTTGGCTTTTACATGTCAAAATCTAACAAACAATGTATTTCAAATTAAAAAAAAATTCTTTTTAAAATTTTGAAATTTATGTGTTAACATGTTGCCTGCCACGCCAAAATTTTGAGGGTGTGTCCCAAGGCCATACCACTTTTTTTAGTGTTTAACGTTTTTCTTCTTAAAACTGGATAGTTTTTTGCAAAAACATGATGGATTCAAAATTGCGTATGTATCAAATTTATACACATGGCGAAGGAGAGAATTGTTTTCTGCTCGGGCCATGCGTATAAGTTTGATCCACACCCAAACAAGATATTTATGTAATGTTTTAAGCAAACTTCACTTAGGATATGTACTTCTGATGATGGAGCTGCAAGGACTGGGAGTAGAGGTTCCAACGGTACTGCTTGCTGTAATAAATGAAGATAAATGATTTTTCGAAATTGTGTTATTCAAATTTTTTTTTTTTTTGGTTGCAGCTGTTTACAGTCTTTGAGCGTTAACGATACATGTGTTTCGATAATACTTACAGTTAACTTCGTCAGTAGTAATATTATCTATTAAAATTGTTAAAGATGTTGAAACAATTTTGTGAAAGTTGATGGTTTTGTAGTACTACTCGTGGCACAATTAACCTCTATAATTTCAGGAACACCTTTGGTTGTAAGGCATAATACGTCGCGTTTATGCTCTTCTATTTTGCCACTACCATCTTTCTGTTTGAAAGATTTATCTTCATTTTGCCTCTCCTTGGTTTAGCCTTTGTAACTCCTTTAGGATTATGCTTTCTATTGACCCTTAGCCTGTCTTCTAAATGGGTGTGTTTCAAAAGAAGCTGTTCAGCCAGGTCAACACTGGTGTAAAAATTGTCTGTATATAAAGTTCGTCCTTCACCTAACAGTGATGTCATTAGTTCCACAGTGGTTTGACTTGTAATTGAGAAGTCACTGTCTGTTATGTTATCTTTTCCGGCATAAATTTTGGTGAACCAAGTTTACTCATTAACAACGCAAGCTTTGAACACTTTTATTCCATATCTATGTCTCTTGTTAGGTATATATTGTCTAAATTTAAGTCTCATCAATAGTAACTTTTTGGCCGGCGTCGTACATTGAAGTACATTTTTTATTGAGTACTTCTAACAAAGGCTGAGTTTTATAAAGTCATTTGGCTAATAATTTTTATCAGAAAATTCGAACAGTTTTAGTAGCATCTAAAACCTATCCAGCTCTACAAACGCACAGTACAGCTTCCTTTTTACATTTACACACTGTTCGTTCACCTGCTGGAGTGCAACCATCTAATCAACACATCCTCTCTCTGGCATGAAGCCATCCTGCACATCCCAAATCTTAGTTTGTGTAGTTTCTCGTACTCTATCAATCAGTATTCTTCCAAATACTTTACCAGGTACACTGAGCAAACTTATTCCTCTGTAGTTCTTGCAATCACTCTCGTTCCCCTTACCTTTAACAGTGGTACAATCGCGCTCTTCCAATCTCTCGGCACTTTTCCACCCTCAAGGCATCCATTGAATCATTCACACAATCTTCATATAAGCTTTGAACCTCCATACTTTAGCATTTCACCAGTGATTTCATATACGCCTGCTCCATTACCGTTTTTCAACATTCATACTGTTTTCTCTATCTCATTTAACCCAATATCCTCCTCTGTTTCATTCACTATTCCTTCTATATTCTCCTTATTAAACTCTTCAGTCTTATTTTCCTCACTACTCTACAGCTTTCCGAAATATTATTTCCAGCATTTCCTCACTTCATAATCGTCTCATACTATTTCGTTGCTCCTATTCATCACTCCTGTAGCGTTTTGTTTTGGGCCACGTTTTGTATTTTTGACCCATTTCCAGAAGATTTTTTGTTTCCCTCAAAATCATTCTGCATTTTCTCTCCTTCCACAGCCATCGTTTCCTCTTTACTTATTCTCACTGCTTCCTTTCTTCTTTGTTTCTTAATTTGTACACCTCATACAATCGCTTTTTCTCATTCTCTTTTTTTGCAGCAATCAGTGCCGTGTACGAATCTTTTCTTACCTACTGCTTTTTTTTTCCGATTCATTCCACCACGGACATTTTTTCTGTCTACCTACAGTCGCTCTTCCACATATCTGCACGGCACAAATGACAACATAGTTTTTCAAGCGTTCCATACTGTTTCATTCACATTCAACTCTTTACTCACAGCATCTGCGTATTTCATTATCACACCATTATCTACTAGTTTGTCTAGTTGATAAAGGTACAAAAGTAATGCGCGGATCGGAGTGTAGATCTGATCACATTTTGGCTGTATCGAGAGGGCAGAACTGGGTCTGGAGAAGGAAAGCACTACTATGTAATTCCATTTAAATTGGACTCCACGTTGGAAACTCTAAATGGGGTTGTGGTTATCAAAGGTATACTTAGAAACACAAAACCTTCCCGACATTGTGGGGAAGGTTTTGTGTTTATAAGTATACCTTTGACTATATAATTCCACAATTTCTTTTATATAACTATTTATTTCTCTATGAGTTTCAATAAAACATATATCATTATCAAGAGAAAATATATGAGTAAAATAGCAAACAAGTAGTTATTGTATCATTAAGGTAAAACAGCAAACTCGATGTAAATTCCGTATTTAAAATATCTGTCAAAGGTGTGTATAATATCGCGTTTTCATTGATTAAAGGTACATTCTATATAAATTTCTAATGCTTCCAAAACATCTAATTTCTCTTTTTCATTACAAAAGTGTAAATATTTAATGTTGTTTTGTGAAGTCATACTATTAAACCTTTTTTGATTTTGATTGATAAACACTGTGTTTATATTTGTAACATCTAATGTGTTCTTTGTATATAGTATCAAAGCTGGTCAGTGTTTGTCTAATATAAACAGAATTACAGAATGTGCAGTTTTATTTAGGAACTTTGATATTAGATACAAAGAACACATCAGATGGTACAAATATAAACACACAGACAAATCAAATTATACATTTAATAGTAAATAACGTTATGACTTCACAAAACAACATTAAATATTTTCATTCTTGTAATAAAAAGACAAATTAGATGTTTTGGAAGCACTTGAAATTTTATAAACATAAACAGAAAGCATCTTTAATGAACAAACAGGTTGATCTTATAGACTCACCTTTAACAGACATTTTAAATATAGAATTATAATTTACATCAACTTTGCTTTGTTTTACCTTAATGATTTGTTATCGTAACTACTTGTTCGTTATTTTACTTATATATTTTCTGTTGATAATGATACATCTTGTATCGAAATGTGCAGAGAAATAAACAATTATATGAAAGAAATTGGGGATTGTATTTTATTTAAACATTATTAAATATGCAATTCCACGAAGTAAGCTTAAAGAATATAAATTTAATTTTTATATAATTGTGCAATTGAATGAACAAGAAAGAATAGATTTATATATTTTAATCATTCTAAAAAAAATGCAATAATTGTACCATATTGTATAAAAGATTAAATCTTTACAGAAATAAAGGGATAAAAGTTCAACTTCAAAGTATTTTCCTGATGTAAACACCTCTATCAACTAGTATTTATGATTTAGGATCCTATTAATCCAGTTTTAATGTAATTATGTCTTGAAATTTATTTGATAAGCAATTAAGGGATTGTTGCTTACTTGAATATCCGAAAATGCAAATGCAATTTTTTTTTTCAATTAACTCGAATTTTGTATGCAGTTTATTTTTCAAATAGTCACATTTTTTTTTAATTAGTGCATGTATTATTTTGCATGTTTTATTGTGTAAAACAGAGTCCTGGCTTTGGGTTTGGATCAAAACGTGAAAAATCACCTAAAGAGAAAGAGGAGAAAGTGAAAAAAGCAAAATTAACTGAACCATTGCAAGCTAAAGAACCGAAGGGTGGTCCTCCTGTTGGTTCACCTCAACTTCCCGGATATACAAGAGAATATGATTATGTTCAATATGATGACCAACCAACTCCAAGAAAACCCCAAGGTTTTTCTTATGAAAATCAAGCTACTCCTAAAACCGAAGAACCAATGCAGGTATCACCATCTAGTAAGCGTGCTACTGGACTGGCTTTTAATTATGCACCAGGCGAAGAGGGCAATATTAAAAAGGAAAAAGCAAAACCTGTAGCTGTGGATTTAATTGCTGCTCTTCCAAAGAAAGATATTAAAGATGACACTGCTGCTTTTCTAGCAGGAGAACAGTATGTACATCCTGTACAAGCTGCAAAACCACCTGTACCCGTACCTGTACCTGTACCAATTACTTCCGTTCCTTCTGCCGTACCTGTAATCAAACCCAAAGAAATTAAATTGTATGTCATTACAGCAAAAAAAGATACAAAATTAGGGAAATTAGATATTGACAATGGACATGTTGATATTTGTACAGCTTCACAAAATCTCAATGATGGTACGCTTGATTCAAAGTATGGTATTATCAATCTTTCGAATGGCACTTTAACGATAACAGATAACGTCACAGGACAAAAGGATGTATTACAGGGATATTATGATCCTCAAACCAAACAAATTCTTATAACTAACGGTGCTGTTATAAATCCTGAAACAGGAGGAAGGGATGCATCAGTAGGTCAAATTATTTGCATTTCTGAACAAAACTTACCAGTTGACAATAAACCTGCTTTCAATAATCGATTAATTAAATTAGTAATCATTACTGCTAAGAAAGATAGTAAAACAGGAGCCATTGATGTGGAGAAAGGACATTCTGAAAACATATGTGCTGTGTTGAACCCACATTCACAGACTATACAAACAAAATATGGTATAATTGATTTAAAAAATAAACAGCTTACACGTAGAGACAAATCTGGCAAAACCGAATTTATACCCATTGAAATTGATGAAAATTCTAATAGAATTATATTAAGAAATGGAGTAATTGATCCAAAAACTGGAAAATTAGATAACAGTTTAAGTCAAGTTATTACTATACAAAATAGTGGAAACCCTGTAGTATCTATTACATCTGTGACCGCAAAACGAAACGCAAACACAGGACAGCTTGACCCAGCATTTGTTCATAAGGAAATAAGTACTGGCTCAATTGATTTAAAAAATAATATTGCTACCAAATATGGCACAATTGATATAAACAGCAAAAACATTTTTTCACAAGATCCTGCTACAGGACAAATGCAAGAAAGGCCTATTCAATTAGATAGCGAAGGAAATGTGATTATTTTAACAGGAATTACGAATCCAAAAACAGGAAAAGTAGATAATGAATTAACACAAATTATACAAATAGGTCCAGAATTAGAACCAAAAATTAGTGTAACTTCCTTAACAGGCAAAGTCGATAAAAAGGGGCTGGATCCAAAAAGCTCTGTTACCCTAACATCTGAGGGATTATTTAATCCCGAAACAAATAAGATCTATACTAAATACGGAATTTACGATCCTTTGTCTGACACATTAAGTTCCATTGACTTTAAATCTGGCAAACCTGAAGTTAAACAAGGTCAACAAGACTTTAACACAAATAGTATTCTCTTCAGAGGAATAATCAATCCTAAAACCGCAAAGCCTGATTCCAATATGGGCCGAGGATTGAAAATTGATGTTAATCAAATAAATGCAGACGTACCTGTACAAATTATAAAATCACAACCTGAAAGGGCGCCATCACCGATTAAAGCAGAAGCAAAAGAATCTCCAGGAACAGGTAAACTTATTAAACTTATGATTATTACTGCAAAGAAAAATCCAAAAACTGGAAATCTCGAACTTGATACTGGTACTGTTGATCATTCAGTAGGAATCTTACAACCTTCTGGAGAAATTGATAGTAAATATGGTTTAATAAACCCTACAAACGGATCTCTTGTCTTTGTTGATCCGAAAACAGGCAAAAAAGAATCTTTACAAGGTCAATTAGATCCTATTTCAAATCGATTAATTCTACCCGGACCTGTGGTTGATCCTAAAACAGGTCAGCTTGATAACAATTATGGACAAGTAATAATTATGGTGGATGATAGTGCGACTGTTGAACATCAACCTCTGCCACATTCAATAGCTTCTCATCCAGTTCCAAAAAAACGTATTATAAAAATACTTGTTATTACGGCAAAGAAAGATCCTAAAACAGGTAAACCTGAATTAGAAAAGGGTACAGTTGAAAAACATTTGGCATCTGTAGATCCTGTGTCTGGTTTAATCGAATCTAAATATGGTAAAATTGATCCCGTAAATAATAAAATTCTTGTGAAAGACCAAAAAACGGGTAAAGTACTTGCAACTCCTATCGTTGTGGATAAAGAATCAGGGCAAATGTTTGTAAATGAAAATGTTATTGATCCTAAATCAGGAAAAGTTGATCAATCTTTATCACAAGTTATTAATATTGTTGATCCTAAATATCCTGTAATAACTGTAATTACTATTACATCACACAAAGATCCGAAAACAGGAAAAATTAATGTGCACGATGGTAGAACGGAGATTACAAATGGTAAATTAAATACTGAAACAGGTGAAATAGTCACAAAACATGGCACTATTAATTTAAAATTAATGAGAATTACGACACGTGATCCCAAAACTGGCCGAGTGTATGAACGACCTATTCAAATAGATAAAAATGATATTATTATTCCAACTGGTATCATTAATCCTGTAACTGGTAAGGAAGATCCAAATATGGTTCAGGTTGTTCAAATTGGGCATGAAGTTGATCCAGAAATTCGAATTACAAGTTATGTGGGTAAATTTGATCCCAAGAAAAATATGATAGATGACAAGAATGTGAACCCTGAGACCACTATTGGCTTGTATAATCCTGAAAAGAATTTAATATACACAAAATATGGTAATTTAGACCCTGTTGATGAATCTCTTAGTATTGTAGATCCAAAAACATTTAAAACAGATAAACGGTTAGGTACCATTGATCCCAACACAGGAGAGGTTATTTTTAAAGGCGGATTTTACAATCCTAAAACCGGTAAAACAGATTCTCACTTTGGACGTGCTATGTCAATTCATATTTCTGAACCTATTATTGATTCAGTCACTGAACAGCAACCTATGGAACGTGTTCAGAAAGAAAAAACTGACTTACCTCTACCCCCCGCGGTGCCTACTAAGTTGACACCCACAAAAACCGCTCCTGTTATTCCTATTGCTCCTGTTCCATCTCCAAATCAAAAGGATCAACAATTAAAGGGCAGAGTGGTAAAAATATTAGTTATAATGTCAAAACCGGATTTGAAAACGGGATACGTTGATGCCGAAAATGGAGAAGTTGAACAAATTACGGGTAATTACGATCCTCAAACGGGATTAGTAGAAACCAAATATGGTTTAATTGATCCCGAACAGGGAACCATCATTGTTAAAGATCCTGCTTCAGGACAGACTGAAACAATAAAAGGTAAAGTGGACAAAACTGGAACTGTTCACATTATAAATAACAAAATTATCGATCCAAAAACTGGAAAGCCGGGACGAGGTCAAACATTTTCTATAGTTGGTTTGAAGCAAGCGAAGCAACCTGCACAAGCCCTAATACCAAAAAAACGTATTATCAAAATCACAGTTATAACAAGTAAGATTGATCCTAAAACCGGAAAGATTGATCCTGATAAAAGTCAGGTTGAACAATGTACAGGAACCGTTAATCTTTCAACAGGTTTAATTGAATCTAAATATGGATTAATTGATCCCAAGAGTGGAAAAGTGATTATAAGTGATCCGAAAACAGGTAAAGTTGAAGCTAAACCTTTAAAGATTGATGAAAATACAGGACAAATGCGTATTGATGGAGAAATTGATCCCAAAACTGGAAAAATTGACACTACACAGAGTAAAATAATGAGCGTCGCTGGATATAGTGATCCTGTGGTAGAAATTATAACTACAACCGTAAGAAAAGATCCAAAAACTGGTTTATTAGATATCAAGAATGGTCAGTTGGAAACTACAAAAGGTACGAAAAATTCTGCAACTGGTGAAATTGTTACCAAGTATGGAATCATTAACTTAAAATTGCTTAGAATTACTACTAAAAATCCAAAAACTGGCCAAATTGAGGTTAAACCAATTTATATAGATGCAACTGGTAACATTTTGATTTCAAGTGGAGTAATTGACCCAAAAACCGATACCGTCGATCCAAATCTCAGTCAAATTGTTGAAGTTGGATCCGAAATTGAGCCAGAGGTTCAAGTAACTACTTTTGTAGGGAAATTAGATACAAAGAAGAATATAATAGATAGTAAGAATGTAGCTCCAGAGAACATTGAAGGTCTTTATAATCCTGACACTAATAAGATTGAAACTAAACTTGGTCAGATTGATCCGGTACGTGGTACTTTAACGTATGTAGATCCAAAGACGGGAAATACTCAGGTAAAACAGGGAATTATTGACTCTGAAACAGGACAAATTTTGTTTAAAGGCGCAGTCAATCCTAAAACTGGAAAGTATGATCCACAATACGCAAGGATAGTATCAGTACTTATTTCTGAACCAAAAGTTGGTTCTGATGGTAAAATAGTAAAGAAAGATATCACGAAAGTTAAAATCGATCCTAAAAGTAATCAAATTTGGGTCTTTGACCATCAAGATCCTGTAACAAAACAAGATATATATTCCACTGGCCATGTAGATCCAATTACTGGTTATATAATAACGTTTATGGTTATATAGATCCCAAGACTAATACTGTCTTAAAACTAGCCAAAGTAGATGAGAATGTAGCCAAAATTGATCCAGATACTAATCAAATCTATACGAAAACTACCGAAGTAGACGAAACAGGAAATCCTCTTTACTCCACCTCTCAAGTGGATCCTAAAAATGGAGACATATACACGAAATATGGAAAAATTGATCCAAAAACAGGAAAATTGGTCATTATCAGAATTTATCTTATATCACAAAAGGATCCTTCTGGTAAAATACAAGAAATTGATCCTAATGACTGTCAGATAGATGAAAATACTGGTAGGATTATTAATGTTACTACACAAACCGTGTACATGTATAGTATGATTGATCCTAAAACGGGTAAAATTATACAAGTGGATCCAAATGATCCTATGGTAAAGAGTGCAAAAACAAAAGTGACTCAAATAATGACATTATCAGGTGAAATCGACCCTGTTACGGGTAAAATACATACAGAATGGGGACATATTGATCCACAAACTGGTGAAATTGATCCTAAAACAGCAAGAAAAGATCCAGTTACAGGTGAAATGATATTGAATTATGCTCAAATTGATCCAAGCCATTTTACTGATTTACAAAGTACAAAAATGAAAATAACGCACAGAGAATATAAAAAAAGTGGCGACAGAAGTTCATCTGAGGTTGAAACTAGTGATGATGATTTAAATGAATATGGTGTTGAAAATTTGAAAGATCTTACAAGCTTAAAAACATTGCCAAATAAGGAGGGTGTTACGTCACCTGTTATTGTGAAAACCACAACAAAACAAGTTGTAACAAAAGATCGGGGAGGAGTTACTCAGAATATTGAGGAACGGATTGAAGATGGCAGAACTGGCGAAATAACTGTTTCAACGCAAGTTAACAAGGTAAGTTATGGATTTATTATGTAAAGTGATTTTGTATTTGTTGTTTTATGCACTGTATATTTCCTTTTTGGTTTCACACGCAGTTGTAGATAATTAAAACCATGTTCATGGTTCATCTAAATTTAATATGTTATCCATTCAAAATCAAATTTTTTGTCAACCTTATTTACTATTTAGTGGCAGTATATAAAACTTTACCACAACCACTTTTGTAGATTTTTTAATCATATACAGTTAGTTGTGGCATGAAATATTATTAATGATAATTTTTACTAACAATTTTGAGACAAATCACATGTGTTGGTAGGAAATCATTACTATTAAAAACAAAAAACTGTTGATGTATTAAGGCTAACGTTTTCGATTGCAAGCTTAAGTAAATAAATACTTATGCTCTTATTAAGAACAATTTGAGAATACCATCACTCATTAAGCTCTAATTCTATTAATTAAAATTATAATAATATATTACATACTGAGATGGAAAGTTTGTTCATTTCTCTTGAGTTCCAAGATAAGGTCGTTAGGGAACTACTTCTCGAGAGAGTGAGAGAGAAATGGAACTTTCGTTTTGGAATTGGCATTACCTTCAACTGTTACTTTTTCCAAAATGATAGTAACAAAATAGCGGCGATATAATGAAGTTGAATAAAAAGTTTCTTAAATCTAAAAATGAAACATTCGAACAGTGGGAAATGATAGACAATCCTGAAATAAAACAAAAAGTTGTCACTACGAACATGTTAAAATGATACCGGATGTGTTGTGAGAATAGAAATCATTTTGAAGGTTTTTTAAAGTAAAAGAAACAACCAATTATTATACAAAATTGCAGAACAACAAACAAATGATCTTTCAAATAAAGGTATGGATTGCATGGGTATAAATGTTTTACATTGTCACATGATCAATTCTCACTAGGCATCACGTATGCTTATTAAATAATCAGTTTGTCAAGCCAACTCAATGAGGAGGGCTGCAGGTTGTCGCAAGATGTAAATTAGTTGAAACATTGCTTCAAACGTTCGCACCTACCATAAACTAACTTTCAAAAGCGATAAATAAGTACAACCGCGCCACTGTAATCAAAACTTGTCTCCTGAAATAAATATAGGCAAGCTTGTTTTCCATATGATTACAGAATATGAAAATAATAGCCCAAGTGCTTAATACGGTAACTCAAAATTAAACGCAAATTCTTAGAGTTCACCTTAATTCTAATAGGTGCGATAGGGTTTACATAAATAAGCTTAGTAGTTTTAATTAGTGCCACAATTACTAATTAATCACCAAACAATACATTTAGAATATGTACAATGTTGCAATTAACTGTATCGTTAGTTAATGTTTGCATGAGATAGCAATATTTGATAAAGTCGAAACAGTTTCACTTTCTTTCTGGCTTTTTAAATATTGGTTCTACATCTCAATAGTACTCTTTAGATTTAGTTAAATTCAAACTAGTAAATAAACAATCATTAAGTAAATTTAGAAAAATGTAAAACCTCATCAAACACAATATCAAGGTTACTTAGTATCTTCACCATTAAATGCGTATGTGAAATATAATAACCAAAACTTTTCTTATTCACTTCGTACACTTTATGTATACATTCGTACTCAATGAACAATTGAAAAAATCATCAAACAACATTGATTTAATTTGAAAACTATATTAAAAATGTTTAATCTAATTTGTAATTCAATAATCATGTACATTAAATTAATAGTTGTTGTGTACAAAACAAGTTTTGCTTTCATTTACTTAAAATATGGTTAATAATTGTCATATTTGCTGCCGTAATGACTAGAGTCGGTTTAAAAACATTAAATAATTAAGAATCCCTTTTGTATAATTCCGAAAATCAATGTACTCTTCAATATTGGTTATGTGAAAACATTTCTGTTAATTGAACATTACTTATAATCTTTAAATTTCATAAACTGATCAGTTGAATTCCGTTAAGCGTTTATTCTTTAAGCCCAATTAACTAAAACAATTCGATGGGAATGAAATGCATTGCATTGATCATATTTTTATAAATTTTGACAGAAATGTGCTTTTTAATGTAAGTGTACTTCATACTCTTATCGGAAACAAATTAGCTTCTATCTTCAAAAAAACACAAATTTAAAACCTATAACACAATCATGTCCACTGAATACAATGATAGGTAACATAACATTTTACTCACTGAATATCTATTCTAAACAGACATAATGACAGATTGAAAAACATTAAATTAAAATGGTACTTAATGATCATAATAAAAACAATACAGGAGAATCACGTCAACTATTCAATATTTATCGCAAATATTATAAACTTGAAATTAGAAAAAAAGCTAAAATTAGGGTCAATTTTAAATTTATGGAAAAAGCAAATTTTAAAGCTGAAGCTATTTGTGAAGTAATAAAGTTCAAATATGTTCATAGTTCTACTAATTCTGATTATCTCAACTCCAGTAGAAGTACATTGATTCAGAATGTCAAAAAAGAAAAAGAAACAAGCCAACAAATCCTGAAACCAATTTGATGTTTTGCACAACCTTCATTATTTTCAAAGAACAATTTTTACATACACATGGTTCAAAATAAGCATATTTAAAATAAATAAGGTTGCCGTAAGCGAGGATCGCTTTGGGACATTTTGGGATTTTTTTGTATAAACCCGATAATAATTAAAACGTATAGAAAGAAAACAGTTACAATATATCATAACAAAACTTTATTTTAACATCAGAATCAAGTAAAAAAACTATAAAAATAAATTTTAAATTAAAAATTTTCAGGCGTTGCAGTTTAACAACTTAACCTAACCTTACTAATCTACACCAATCACTTGCAATAAACCTCTGCTGCTTATTTGTTTGGGAGGGTTTGTACAATACTTCTGCGTCATAAAAAATTGCATCAAGCTTTGATGGCCATTTCCATCTCTTTTTCAATCGCTCCATAACCAAAACAATGTAACCACCATCCCTTTTCTGAATGACCTTTCGTGGGAACAAATTACCCTCAAAGTTGACGACAACATAATCTTCAACTGAAAAGTCTGTTTTATTCCTTTTTCTTTATTTACATCGCTTCTTCCTTTGAAATAGTAATCTTCATCGAGGTCAGACAACTGTTCACGAAAAAGTCCAGATCAATTTCTTCGGAATGCTGTAAAGAAAACGTGTCGGTTCCACCATCTGACTGATTCTTCTTTTTTTTTACTGCTTCGTTGTCTTTCCTATGGTTAATTTGCTTGTGCTGGTTGTCCGGTCTTACTAACTTTTGTTGTTTTCCTCATTGACATCTGGTGTTCCAATGCCCTCCCTGCTGGTAAATTTAATTTTTTGTGTATTTTCTTCTCTCTTGGCTTCGTTTCATCTTATTTAAGTCTTTAAGAAATGAATCTCCAATAATGTGTACCATATCACCTAAATTTGTGTCTAGGCTAGATTTAGGAAGCCTCGACAAAGCTTGTTGTTTGTTTAGAGGGACAATTTATGTTTTGCGGAAACCAGATTTTATATTTTTTACCATGTTCAGTTTCATTGCTGCCATTATCTTCTTTAATAGGGCAGGAAATTCGTCTTTGGCAATAGATGAGCATCTTCTTCCTGAGTAAGTCATCTTCCAGGAAGAAAGTATTTCCCTCCAATAGTTTTTCATAGGCCGATAAAGTGATAAAATCAGGTGTGGAGCAGGTGAGTTGTATTTGGCGGAAGGGCTATGAATTTGATTTCATTTTCCTCTTATTGTCGTACCACCTCCAGATTGATGTAGGAGCTTTGCTCCATTCTCAGACCAAGCGGACCAAATCTTTTCTGCTTTATAGCTAATATATGAAGGTGATAGGTTTCCTGCGGCATTCACGCAAAATATCGAAGGTGTACAAGCCTTTTGATGAGTTTTGAATTTGCTCTGGGTGTTTACATCCATGCCGTATGATGACCTTTTTTGTTTCCAGGATCATCAACGAGATTTGTCTCATCATAGTTCTAAATTTGTTCATGGGGTACAGCAGAAATCTCCTGCTCAATGTTTGAAAAGAAATCATAAATTATTTCTCCATCAGCTGAAGCCTTTGAATAGGTAATATTTGTGGCTGTTCTTTCCAAAATGAAATTTTTATGACATTTCATAAAAGATTCAGCTCAATCTCTACCAGGAAAATTATTTTGAAAAGCAGGTACTTATCGCACTGTTCTATCCAGGTAGCTCTAGGACTTTTTGAATGTTATCAACAAACATTCCCAATTGCTTTACAATTATAACGAAAAAAATTATCCTCGTTATAAAAATTTATATAACATTATGACATAGTAGGAGTATGTACTATACCGCTGCCAAATTATCTACCATAATGCTTTAATAATAATAATAAATGATTTTATTGATTATCTAGTGAATTAATTTACAAATGAATAGCCAAGGGTTAGTTTTCCAGTCAGTTCACTGTTCTTCCCTCTGAAGCCTCTAAACGAAGAGAAAAAAAATGCCGTACATCTGCATGATGTATTTAAACATATCCAAAAGATGAATAAAAAGTGTAAAATAACAGTATATAATCATACAATAAATTAAAAAAATTAGAATAAAAACTATGGTATAATAATATAATATAATAATGTAGTGCAGCATCGCTTGCTGTAGGACGCAACATAACATCTGTCTTAATACAATCTTTCAATACTAACAAGCTAAGAGGCATTAATCCATAATTTTTAGAGTGATTCCAGAACTTGCAGATGTTATAAGAAAAAGACCTTTTCAATAGTGATAATCGAAAAGAAGAACTGAGAGTAAGCTCTTGTATCTCAAATGTAAGTGGTGGACGTCAGTATGAAAGCTGATTTTATTATATAAATAAGGAAGTGTTTTACTTGAGATGATCTTGTGATAAAAACAAGATGAAAGTAGTGTAGATATCTCCTTTGTCTCATATTAAGCCAACCTAGTCTAATGTGTATGTAATCCTATCATACTTTTAATACCAAAGATAAATCGAAGACATGAATTTTGGACCCTTTGAATTCTATCCCTAGCCAACAAACACGAACTATGTCACAAAAATTACAATGTGATGAAACTAGAGAGTCACACAAAATGCTTTATGTCTAATATCCAGAATGTGGCGATTAGAGTATAAAAACCGCAAGCATGCGTGCGCTCTAGAAACGAGAACATCAATATGCCTCGTAAACCGTAGCTCAGTATCCACATATACACACCCCAATATTGGAACAGTTTGGTTTCCTATATGCAGAATATTTTTATTTTGTATTTTCTGTGCCCAAATACTATAGCTGATGTTTTATTTGCATTTATTTTAAGCGAATGGTTAGAAGAATTTTGTAATACATGAGCAAGGTCTTCATTAATATTTTTGATATCCTTACTGAAATGAATAATACATTTGGGTATCATCTACATAAATATTTACAATGCTTTAAACTTGAAAACAAATTAAAAGTATAAACTGTGTGCAATAGTGGACCCAAAATAGAACCTTTACATAACATTAAGGAACCCGATTCTACTCCATTGAGCACCACTTTTTGTTTTCTATTACTTAAATACTCACGTATCAGTACTACTGCACTATTGTTTAATACAATATGTCCTAGTATTGACAACAGTAAATTATGACTTATCATATCAAACGCCTTGGTATAGTCGACCATGATTAGAACTGTTAGGTTACCTTTACCTAACTAACTCAGCAATTACAACGTCAACTATACCGCAGGTCGGTGTAGCACAACTGTATCCTGAACGAAATCCCGATTGTGACTTATTTAAATTTAGGAAGGATTTCAATTGACTCTCCAGGACTTTTTCAAGTATTTTAGACAATGGCGGTAAGATAGTTATAGGACGTAGATCCTTAAAATCGTGTACAGTATTACTTTTTGGTATTGGAACCACACGTCCTTCTTTCCAAGTGGATGGGAAAACGGATTGATCTATACAGTAATTAATTATATGCACAATATATGGTAGCAAAAAAGGACAACACAAATGCAAAACATTGATACCGATACCATAAGAGCCAGATGACTTGGATTTTATTTTGTTTATGTTTGTATGTGCTATTAACTCATCAACGCAACTAAATGCGAATTTATCAGCATTATCGTCCATAGCTTTACTTTTATGTTCATTAATTAAACCTAAATTATCATTCACATTATTACTTATCGAATCTACAAAATGTCTATTAGTATGGTCAACATTTTGCAAATTGAAAGGAATATAGGTGGAGTAAGACGTTTTATAAACATTTATCTTTTTCAAATTGGCCCAAATTAATTTTGAACCTCTGTTTTTAGATATAAATTGCAAATATACCTTTTTTTCGGATTTGATAGCATAATTTGTTAAGTTGCGTAGTGATTTATAATAATCCCAGTATCTCATATATGTATACAAATTTTAACCAAACATTTGTAATAAGCAACTTCAAAGCCCCACAATATCTGAATTTGAGTCATATCGGTTTTTAAACACTGCTATGTTGAATATTTAAATTTTGATAAATAATCTGTACTTGGCGATCATCAAAACCCCCAATACCCAACTTTCAAAAAAATCGGTTTATAAATTAAATAATGCACAATTTAGCACCGTAAAAACGATGCCCCCATTGTTTATTTTATTTTTTTAAATTATATAAAAAAATATTAGTTTGTTTTTTAATTTTGTAACTTTTTAAAATTTGAAGCAATGCATTTTTTTAATTTTCTAAGTCCCTAAAATGCCTCGCTACTGGTTGGATTTTGCTCATTAACGAACTTGACCTACATTTTAAAGAAAGTTTTGTACCAAATTTCATATCGATAGCTTTAATGGTTCAAAAGACATCGCGCGCACACACACACACAGTCACGATTTTTTTCTAAAACTGGTTTAGGCCATAAAACGTCCAGAAATGCAAAAAAAAAAAATGTTTGGAAATTTAAACCGATTATATAGCTCGCTTTATGTAAGTATAAAGTGCTAACTCCGTTCCTTCCGATCCTATCCTGACCACGCCCATCCCTTAATCCTACCATGCATATATACGCAAAGTATGTATGCTGGGAATCCATGATTGTGGCTGAAGGAGTTTGGAAAGCTTAAAAAGCCCGCTCTCCCCCTTGGGGCCGGAACGAAATACGTGGCCTTTCCGTTTTCCTACGTTACTATGTGACAAAGCAATTAATGCATTAGTAGACGATACGGATTATTAGATATAAAAAATAATTTTACCAGGAGATTATAGGACATAACTATAACCTTTGAAGGACCATATTGTAGATGAAATAACGTTTTTAAATTAAAGTGTTGATTAACACTCCTATTGTGTTCAGGTCAATATGACCCAGTCGCGTTCTTCTAATGTGCATAATTCCTTAATTTATTTAAATATGTCGTTGTCACTGCTTGACTTTTATTTCATTACTCTAATAACGGTCGGTGTACCTAGATTGATATTAGAAAATTATAATTAGTTTTTTTTAAATGCATTTGTTACACTCACAAAAGCAGATTATTATCGTAGACGAATGTATTTCATTAGTTTTGTTTTATTTTCATAAATATAAATAACTTACATAATATTGCCACATTATTGCGCATATTGCATGCGTTATTTGCGTACCGGTAAACAAGTTTATTCCTGTTGAGACTTGTCTGTGGCTCCGCGTATAAATGCAGCCAGTGAGCATCTGTGTGTTAGTTTCGTAGTAAATATCAAACTTGTGCTACACTAATAAGAAATACCTAACAATTGAAATTTATTATTGAAAATGTGTAGTTAGAGAGTGCTTACTAGTAGTGAACTTGAGAAACTCTTGTGTGTTTCTGATAGTGATTCTAATGCTTCTGAAGAGGAAGACCATTTGTCCGAAACCGAGATATATAATAGCGAATTGGATGATGAAGTGAAAGCTACGATTTCAGATGAAGCTGATACGGATAATCACGTAACTTCAAAAGATGGCAATATACCATGGAATGATTCCTGTGGGCCAACAAGATATGCTACGTCGCAAATAATTGATATAAAATCCACGTACTTCTTATATTTCATACTCAAAATTGTAAACCTAATTTTGAAAATGTCAAATTTAGAAGGCAAAAGACTATGTAGCGACACGTTTCAAGAACTAACATTAGTTGAACTAGAAATATATTTTGGCTTAGTGTGTGGTATGAAAATGTAGGTCGTCCAATATTCAGAGCAACGATGTCCCTACAACGATTTGATGTAATTGCACGAATAATTCGCTTTGACGATAAAAACTCGACCACAACGACGCCAAACTGATAAGTTAGCTCCCATACGGAACTTGTGGGATGAATGGGTTGCAATTCTACCTAAGCTCTATAATGTTCACGAAAATGTAACACTAGATGAGCAACTAGTGCCTTTTAATGGCCGTTGTCCTTTTAGATAGCACATCGCGAATAAACCTGCTAAATGCGTAGTCAAAATTTTCTGTAACTGCTTATGCATATAACATTCAAGTTTACCTCGGGAAAAAAGAAGATGAATCTCCAGAGAGACGTCATGGTAAAAGAGTTGTGCTAGATCTTACTTATGGTCTAAAAAGTCACAACGTGTGATAATTTTTTACCTCGTACGATCTGGGGCAGATGCCATTGAAAAGAAAAATAACCGTGCGTGGCACTATTCGCAAAAATAAGCCTGAATCGCCAGCCGCATTGGTCTGCAACAGGAAAGAAGTTCTTTCTTCAAAATTTTACTTTATCAGGGACATGTCGATAGTTTCCTGTATTCCGAAATGTGATATAAATGTTACGCTCATGAGCACCATGCACCACGATAACGGAGTGTGTAACCAAGATCATAAAAAGCCGTTTATGATTTTAGGGGCGGATGTAAAGTGTACACCAAACTACCTGAGACATAACTCCGATATGTAATCTGTACACCAAACAAAAATAGTTACAAGAAAGGTGTAGGTAAAGTGTACACCAAAGGTAAAACTCATTAGAGAGAAAATTTACTCATGCGTAACGTTTATTTGCCAAGGTTCTTAATATAAAGCGAAATAAATGTAAAAATTAAATAAATGTGAGGGAAATTGCTTAATCTGTATTATAGATATTTTTAGAGAAGTTGGCAGCTTTGGGATGTTTTTAAGTTAGCATCTAGATGTCTATTAACCTCTATCGACATGAGGTTTTAAACGTCTGTTCGACAAAGATTCTTGTTTTTGTTTGTACCATGTTGCCCATTTTCGTAATGAACATTGTTGGATGGTCCTGCTTTCCACACCAGATATTTAAGTTTGCATTATTCCAAATTAAAGTATCACTGACAAAGGAATAACTAACATTAGTTTAAAATAAAGAAATGGACATTAGGTAAATACAATGTCTCTTTTTGGAAAGTTTCAATTGGCCATATTTTCTTTTAAATAAGAAATATCAAAAACTGCTCAAAACCTTTTCTACAGAACCAAAGTAGGCCCACTAGCATATCGATATGTCAACCTTCCCACCCCTAGCCACCTCAATTTTGAATCTTAAATGGAACCCCACACCTTGCGATACATCACTGGAAAGCTCTTGAAAAGTACTTTTGATTGATAAATTAAGCTTTATTTAAGAATAAACTGATCAGATATGTACTCGAAATTCATGTGATAACTACCTATGACTAGTAAGTAAGTGACAATAATTTTATTTATAAGACATACATTTGTATATAGAGATTTCTGAGCCCCGAGGAGGTAATTAAGGGAATTCCACATTGAGAATTTTAAAATCCAGTGTACAATTTACCTGCATGATTTTGAGGACGCTTAATTACAGCAGGTAACAACTCATTAGTGGTGTACAGTTTACGCCCGCCCGATTTTAGATTACAACAAAACTAAAGGTGCTGTAGACATGTTAGACAAGTTAATAATAACATACACATGCAGACGGCAAACTAAAAGACGGCCAATAACTATCTTTTACAATATCATGGACGTTTCAGCTTACAATGCTTATCTTCTGTGGTGTGAAGTAATTCCAACCTGGAATGCTGGAAAGCTTACAAAACGCGACTAATTTCTTGATCACACCATTATTGCAAGAAAGAAAACTTCTCCCTCTAAGTATTCCTGCAGCTGAAATGGTTATAAAGTCAAGTTCTTCAACGAGTAATGCCGAAATTAGGGAACAATCAACCACAACGAAGCGTAATTTTTGTCCCTCTTCAAATAATAATAAAACTAATATGGTATGTTGTAAAGCTCATGTACCTATATTACTACTGTCAAGACTGTAACAAATAAATGTTTATACCTAACTACTACATTTTTCAGATGTTCTTTACATAACATTTATAATAATATGAAATAAAAATAAAATAACGTAATAAAGTGTAATAAATAATAAATACATCTTATTTCTTATTATTATTTACAGTTACATCAATTTAACTCCCGGGTCATAATGACCCGAACACAATAAGTGAAACCAAAATGGTAACACAACTATTATTGATAATGAATTTTTATGACATCCGAATAATTATTGCATAAGTTAATGTATGATTTATTGCAAACACTGTGGTTTTAATGAAGTTCACAATATTTTAATATTAAACTAATAATATTTCGCGTACAACTTCATATGACGTAAGTAATTATCTGTATTTGAATTTTTCAAATTAAACCTACGCCCATACACGTCTCTTCACATTGTTACCGTTTTTGGTTTACATAAATAAAAATAGAATTTGCTTTTATTATTGCATCATTCAATCTTCACATTAAAAATGTAATTCAATTTTCAAAAGTAATTGGGGTTACATGGAAATCTCGTTAAGGTGAAATCATCATAAAAAAAGTGCCAAATTTTACAAGTTTAGTTGTTAATGTAAATAAGATGATGCAGTGTAATTGTGGCAATACTGATCGTCTAATGATTTATCTGAAAAAAGAAGCACAGTTTGCTTCCTAACTCAATCTCTGTTGTTTACACTCTGATTAAAACGAAAGCTGGATAGATGAAGCAGAAAATATTTTGTTTTATTTTGAGAAACTACAAATAATTAAAAAATGTAGCTTAAAAAGAATAGAAAGCATTTAATTTAGTTTTGTAACTGGTCTTTTTATTTTAATTTTGTTTTACCTTTATTTTTAATATTTTGTTTATGTTTTTAATACTAAAGGCAGATGCACCTGTTGACGGTAAGTCACCTTTTGTAACTGCACGGGCTGTTACTACCCGCACTGCTACCACTCATGAAGATTTGGGCACTAATGCTCGTACACAACAGTTAGAAGAAAAGACAGTAGCTCATTCTATGACTTCAAGTGCTACCCGGCAGGAGCAAAGGACGGTAACCCAAGAAGTTAAAACGACTAGTACTGTTGTTAGTGGAGATCAGGTTATTTTTTTTATATAAATTTTTGTTTTTTATGTTTAACCAGATTTAATTGAACTTATTAATATTTTACACAGTAAGATTTTATTTGTGCTAATAGTTGCACCATTAAATGAATTTTTTTTTTTAAGAATTTTGTAATATTTTGCATGATATTGATGTATTTATGTGCATGGCTTATAGCTGGCTCGACGAGATAGTGTAAGCTCAACGAGTTCAGGTGATTCAGGCACTCCGATCGATCCACCCGATGATCACTATAAGGTAACCTACTTGAATTGTGTTAATAAGGCCTTTTGAAATGATTTAATGTTATTTAAATCAATAGAATGTTACCTACTATTATATAAAATTTTTATTTAGGACACCCCTGGTGGAATAGTACATACGAAAAGTATAGTGTATAGTGCAGATCCTACTGTTACACATATTACTGCTACACAAGTGCCTGTTGTTGCTACAGAGGCGCGCAAAGTTCATTTAGAATCGGAAGATGGAACTTATGCTGCAACTGGTGAAATTATTAGTTCACAGACAATTAGTTCTAAAACACGTACTGTTGAGACAATAACAGTAAGTTTTTTATTTTGTTTGTCTATATATATTTGATTAGTTGTTTTTTTTATAGTATAAAACTGAACGGGATGGTGTTGTTGAAACACGAATGGAGCAGAAAATAACGATTCAGTCTGATGGTGATCCTATTGATCATGATCGTGCTCTTGCTGAAGCTATTCAAGAAGCAACAGCAATGAACCCTGATATGACTGTAGAAAAAATTGAAATACAACAACAAACAACTCAACAACAGCAACATTGAGTAAGGTGAGAAGTTTATGATAAGTATTGATTTAAATACAATATACCGGGTGTCTAGAATCTACCCACGTTCTGTGGTTATCTTTGTTATTATAAGAGATACAGAGTCGCTTAAATTAGCAAAGTTGGGCAGAATTACATGATAATTCAAATACCGATAAGAAAATTCAACATTGTTGCTAACTTTCTAACATGTCTGAAAATAACTAAAAATTGTCTAAATTTTTAATCGTCTATATATTTTTTAATATTCAAAATACCAAAAAGTTATAGGAGAGACTTTTGATAGTTATTTTTACGCAAAATGGGACAATGCGAATAAAAAATTTTTTTAGTAATTGTTTTTTAAGCTACAACCCAAACATACATTTTTGTAGGTGGCTATGGACTCATTCGATGGCTTATTTTTTCTGATTTCAAAAATATGTAGCTTTGTATGTTTAATATTATTAGTTAACTTACAATTTTCAAAAGAAAGGTAATTATAATATTTATTAAACAAATTAAAATGTGCCGTGAACATTTAAATAACAAAATAAGCTCATATTCTACTACTAAATTTGTGGAAACAACAAGAAATAATGTACTTCATTATCAAAATAAAAAAGTTCTAAATAAATTTAACTTACAACGAAGAGTTGTAGTACTGCATCAAAGATTGAATGATCGGGATTACGACAGAAGGTTGGATTATTGCAACTGATTGCTAGACGTGATATGTGACGACCCTCAATTGCTGTCACGTATTTTGTGGTCAGATGAAGCTACATTTAGAAGTGATGGTATGGTAAAACCGTCACAATATGCACTATTGGTCACAGAATAATCCACGCTGGATGGAAGAGGTTCAACATCAGGGTCGATGGTCGGTAAATTATGGTGTGGTATCTTGGATGGGCAGATAATTGGACCCTTTATTTTCGATAACTCAATTAATGGGGAACACTACCTAAATTTTTTAAGAGATGAATTGCGTCTTCTTCTGGAAGATATACCCCTAGTAATTCGTAGGTCCATGTTGGTCCAGCACGATGGGTGTACGGTGTATTTCTCCACAGAAGTTAAGAGAATTTTTAGATGATACCCTGACAGATGGATAGGACGTGGAAGCCTATTTTTTTGGCCAGTTAGGTCACTAGACTTGACTATCTTAGACTTCTATCTCTTGGGACGAATTAAATACCTTGTTTTTTGCAAATAGACCCACTACTTGAGACAACATGATCGACATAATATGAAATGCCATTCAGAGTATTTTGAGAGCAGAAATTGAGACTACAATTTTTTGAAAATTGAGAGTTAACTAATAATACTAAACATACAAAGCTATACATTTTTGAAATCAGAAAAAATAAGCCATCAAATGAGTCCATAACCACCTATAGTTGCCATTTAAAAAAATGTATGTTTGGGTTGTAGCTCAAAAAATAATAACTAAAAAGTTTTTTATTCACATTTTCCCATTTTGCGTAAAAATAGCTATCAAAAGTCTCTCTTATAACTTTTTCGTATTTTGAATATTAAAAAAGATATAGCCGATTTAAAATTTGGACGATTTTAGTTATTTTCAGATATCTTAGAAAGTTGACAACAATGTTGAATTTTCTTACCGGTATTTGAATTATCATGTAATTCTGCCCAACTTTGCTAATTTAACCGACTCTGTATCGTTTATAATAACAAAGATAGCCATAGCCATATATTGTGTTTAAGATTTCCACGAGTATTATGTGTATTTCAATTTCTTCAGGGGCCATGATCTTGTGCATTGATAGGATTCGTATAAGAACGTTCGTTGATTTGGCGACGTTTCAGTAAACTCATGTGCCATCTTCAGGTCACCAATAATCTTGTTCTGTTTCACGTTATTCGAATTGATCTAATGTGTGCTGTGTGTTCAGTGTGAATTAAACCTTTATGACTAGCATTTTCTTTACTTTTGCTGTCTTAATATCTTTTTCTATTGTCTGCGTTTGATTTGACGGTTTTTGTTTCATAGCGATTTCCATGTATTAGGTAGTTTCTGCGCGTAGTCTCTGGTGTTGAGGCTGTCTGGGCATTTTTCGATATGTACAGCTTTTCTTATTATTCTTTTGGTTCAATGTTTTCCTGATGTCGATTGAATATGTTGTGCTAAAGACGAGCTTGTGGTGATTTTCCTTACTTCTAACCGATGTTCTTCCAGCCTAGCACAGATGTCTGCTTGTTTGACCTATGTGTGTTTGGCCACAGTACCCACATGGAATATCATATATTCCTTGATATTTTAGATTGTTTTTGGGTTAGGCAATATTGTTCATATCTTTTCATTCATCTTAAATATCGTTTTGATGTTGTTTTTTTAGAATTATGCAAATCCGGTCTGTTGTTCCCTTTAAGTATGGTAAGAGTACTTTGTATGTTTGTTCCTTCTTTTCTTTTTGATTTTTTTGATTCGCTTGGTCCACCTTTTGGATATGTTCTTCGGTGAATCTGTTTTGTAATAAAGCTGACTTTAGTGTTTTGGTTTCTGCATGCATGTTTTGAGTGATGTAAGATTTACATCCCCTGGCCCCTTATGTAATCATTCTGAAAACAAATTTCAAAAATTAATAGAAAAGCTTTTCCAACAACATTTCACCCGAACACACAATTTTGTTTTAAGACTTTGTTTATGTGGAGTTGAAACAATGGTGTAAATAATTCATCTTCTGTATATCTTCATAGTTGTGTTCTCGAGTATTTTAATATTACTTTGCCGTGAAAAGACATTTGGGTAGACGTTTTTCAAACTGACACCCTGTACATTTTCATTGAACAAAAACAAGTGGCAACCTACTTTGACATACTCTTGATTTTACAGTGTCATTCAAATTTTTACCTTATCGACTAAACACTGAAGCTATCATTTCTGTCAGAGGAACTATGTATGGTTGTCAATATAAAATATTAACTTTAGTCAGTAATGTGTGATTAGTAATAAATAAAAATGCAAATTGCATCAGTTAAAAGTTTGCACTGAATTGTTTGTGAACCACTCAAACCCTGGTCTTCTGTAAGTTTGTTGACTATTACTAACAGATTCACAAGTATAGATACAGACCACCTGCATAATAAAATAGGCCTAAAGTAATACATTAAATGAAGGGTCAAGTGGATTAAGGAGGTAAATAGCAAAAACATGTACTGAGAAAAATGACTTCAAAGTGTTTTGACTAGAGAAAATAAACGTGTTAGAATGAGTTATTGTTAAAACTAGGTCATCATTTTATGTCAAAAATTATTTTACAGTAACACTTATACATTAAAACTTTAACATAACTTTAACATAAATTTTTGCAAAAAGTGAAGTTACCTCCTTCATTCAGAATGAACATGTAAAGAAAACCTCCAGTTTTGAATCGACGAAGCTAATAAAAATAAATTTGTATTTATGTTTATATATATTTACTTTATTTAATGCTGATATTGTTATAAAACTAACAAATATTTTCTTGCTCCTTGATTATCTGCCCGTAATGCCAATGGTAAGATTCTTTTACGAAAGGTACCTTATCTTTCAAATTATCTATTTTTAGTGGAACCAGTTTTCCATATTTTCTGGCAACCCTTTGAAGTTGGACATTGTTTGGAGGTACCAAGCGGGCATTTTTTATAATGTTTACCTTCTTAAAAGGAGTGTTGGGATCATAACTTTCTTTATAACAATACGAGCCATATTCGTCTACCCTAATCCATTTGATTCCATCTCTAAATTGGATTGTTTCATTTAGTAAATTCTTTTTGCCGTTTATGAGATTAAGATTTTTAGCAAAATTTTCAAACTGTCTAAAGTGAATCGACATATCAGTGACATGATTTATTTTGATTAATTTCGTAATTATAGTATGATGCCCATCAGGTAAGTATATTGTGTCATTTTTCCTTAGATTCTTCTCGATTCTTCCAAAGTTTCGATCTGAATCAAGGAAACTGTGGCCCACCTCGGGAAATTTGTGGTCTATTTGTTTCACTATCCCTTTTAAAATCAAATATTGGTAGAGACAAATAATTAAAAAATTCTTGTTCTGACCAGCGCAAGAATCTGTCCATATAACCAGGTGAGAGATGCCTTTTTCTTCTAAGTGAATACTGTATTCCAGAAATGTCAAAAGTGAGCTGCAAATTTCTGCACTTCCCCGATTGGCAACATCCTCCATCCATGAAAAAAAATTTGCGTTGATTGGTTATGGAATGAATTCAGAGGTTGTACATCCACATTTGGTGGAGGTAAAATGCCTTAGAGGTAGTTAGTTTGGGTAGGGGTAATGTCTGTTGAAGATCCATTGTTATATAGCAAATTTGGGGATTAGATTTAGATATATTCCTGCCTCATAGTTGGCTTTATGTTGTTCGTTACCTTCACCGCTGTCACATGTGGTGCAAGTATCGCTTCTTGGTGTTCTGAAAGATAAATTAAATTTTGTGGAAAATATTTCTGCATAGGTGCAGTATTTTACTAGATATGGTATCTGTTTTTTATTTTCGTTACATATTTCCTTGAATAAATGCTGGAAAACTGCTGATATGATCTTTAATATATTGCCTAACGTCATCACTCAGTTTATGTGGTCTACTGGAATGTCTTCCTCTTTTATCTGGGGTAGGAGCTGGTTCAGTTAAGTGATTCTTTTTTTGAAGGTACTTTATTTTCTTCTTTCCTATTTGAAAAATGGAACAAAAGGCTTGTTTACATATGAAAAAAGTTTTTTTGTCTATTTCTAAAAAGTACTTGTAGGACACAGCTCTATGACGAGCTGGTGTTTTTTTTTTTTTGGTCTAATTTGTAAAAACGGGAGAATAATTTTTTTCTCATATCCAAAGTAATATTATCGCTACACATTTTGGATATTTCAGTGTACACAAAGTTCCTTCATTCACAACTTTACTTGCAACCGTTTTCCCATTTCGGCTAATGTAACTTTTTTTACTTGCATCACTGCTGCTACTGCGGAAGCTGCTGTTTCTACCGGATGGTGAATATTCACTTTCTGAATAAGGGAATGGCCCTTCTTCACTACTGAGTTGTGAATCCTAAATATTATAGAATTTAAAAACATAAAATGTATAATATTTGTAAAAACGAACCGTTTATTAAACTTCGCGAAGTAGGTTTTCTGATATTTTCTGAAACGTTTATTCCACTGCAGCTTGGTTGAGATTCTGCTAAAAGCAAATAATAATAAGTTTCTAAAGGTCTAGTTATTGATGTAAATTATTATTACCTGTAGTATTCAGAGGCTGGTCATCTGTTTCCATAGCGAGTTTTACCATTAATTTAGCCCTTGAAGTTATTGTTGCACATTTGTTGTTACCGGGGAACTAGCGTTACTAGCGAAATATTGTAGGTTATAATAAAATACTTATCTTGTTTGGGATTTTTTAATGGTGTACTTTAAATTATACAATCTAAACGTTTCGATAACACTTACAGTTATCTTCGTCAGTAGTAATGTTTGTTAAAAATTGTTAAAGATGTAGTAAACAATTTTGTCAAATTTGAAAAATTAAAACATAAACATAAGCCTGCTATTAGTATAACAGTTTGGGAAACATAAGCTAACTATAAAATTTTTAGTAAAGAATAACTAGGTCATAAAATTAAATATTATTAAACTGCCTCAAAGATGACAAACCAGAACACTCTCTACGACAAAGCTAACAATGAAATTTGCCAGCCAAAAACACATTTAACAAAATTTAATCGAGTTATGATGTAGGTGTAAAGTTGTGAAAAACTTCAATTTTAAAATGATAGAAGCATTCACAAATCCAAACATTACATCAAATGAAATAACCCAGTTAAATCTTTTGTCCCCTTTATCCACTGCTTTTTTCAAGAATATGTGATCTTTACAAATTCCAATATTGCAAATGAAAGATGGTCACTTTTTCACCAAATTAACTCATTTTTTAATAAAATGTTATTTACCTCCATTATCCACTTAACCCTTCAAATATTTAAAAAAAAGAGCTGTCAGAGTACAAACAGTTCACATTGTTTTAAAAATTACAACCGTAATGATGCAGGGTTGTAGCATTTTTAGGAAAAATCTATCTATTTATCTTCTATCAAAATTTACAACTGTGTAATAAATAGTATCCTTGCAACAGTAAGTACGCTCACTAAGATAAGCTATGTAAGTTTTACTGAGTTGGAACAACAATGGTTTTCTTGCAATCAATGGTTAGCATATTATAATACGGTTATTTAAAACAGTTTACTAGTTGCAAAAATAGGAATTACTTCCAACTTTCTGTTTAACGTGAAGTGCAATTGACTTGAACGTAGTTGAATTCGGCATTGTCGCTAATTCCTGCTTACCAATTTCATAAAAAACCCTGTTAATGGTCTCGTGTATATACAGAGTGATCAATCTCAAGTGTATACCACGTGATCAAAATATTTAAGCTGGTACCATTGATAGGTTGGTAAGAAGCTGTATTGCTCTAGCTACTCTAGAGCATGGTTTGAGTAAAAACTACGATCAGTTTCAAATCTGTATGAAGGTCATTAACTTATACATATTATAAAATATTATCTTAATTTAACTAGTGACTATTTTGTATTTGATTAGACTGCATCCCTATAAAATACAACAAAATAAATAAAATATTATTTAATGATTGGATTACATCATTACAAAATAATGAATCTTAAGTATTTAAATGTTATAATTTCATTGTAATTAAATAAAATTTACAGTACATTTTAATGACAATCTTACAAATTATGGTACACATTAGTTATCACACTTTGCTTTACAGCATATGTTCAAAATAACTGCCATTAAATTGTAAACATAAGTTCACCCTACGTTGCATATTCGCAAATACATTTTGTAACATTTCGGCAGCAATATTATGAACTTCGTGAGTTATAGCATCTCGCAATTCTTGAAGAGTATGCAATCTTCTGCTGAACACTTTGTTTTTAAATAACCAAAAGAAAAAGTCTAACGGTGTCAAGTCTGGTGAATTCGGTGGCCAACGATTTACACTAATGATTCTATCTTCAAAGACGTCTCGCAAATAATTAATTGTAGTAGTCTGTGCAGTATGCGGGTAGCGGAAATGATCCGTTTCGTAATTCACGATCATCCAAATTATTAATAAATGGTTCTAAAAGTATTTCCCTGTATCTTGCCGCAGTAATTGTGCCATCGAAAAATACTGATCCAAATATTCGTTGTCGCGACATTGCTATCCAGACATCGACTTTGATAGGGTTAAGGTAGTTTCTCGAAATACATGTGGATTTTCTGCAGACCACGTACGATAATTTTGGCTATTTATGTAACCGGACAGATGAAACCAAGCTTCATCAGAAAAAAAGATACATTTAGTAAATCATTGTTGATCGTATTGTTGAACCATTGACAGTAGTTTACTCTAAGTTGAAAATCTCTATCTCGCAACTGTTGTAATACCGACACCTTTATGCGGTACAAATGTAAATTCTTCGTTACTGCAGTGTGGACACTTCCATAGGATACATCTAAAATTATTTATGTAAAATTATGTTTGTATGGTAAAATTTTTCATACGTGTTTGTGCAGATAGTTTTGCAAAGATTTATTGGGGCTTGCATTCATCTTTGCTTGGATATCTGCTAAGGTGTCCTCTGTTAAAACAGTAGCCGAAGCTTCACGTTTGCGTTTTATAACACTATCAGTTTCCATGAATCGAGCTATCAATCGATTACGATGTTGACTAAATGTTTCGTAACTAATATTTTCATTTGGGTACTCAACAGTAAATTGATTGATGCATGATTGCAATGAATAATGCCATTGCCCATTACCATCTTGGAAGCCACTACGAAAATGAGCCACAACAATGAATGTGTCGTGTTCGATTGAAAACGGCATGACGATTAAATTCGATATCACAATT
The DNA here is from genome assembly GCA_036346205.1 of Vesta saturnalis. Lineage (NCBI taxonomy): Eukaryota > Metazoa > Arthropoda > Insecta > Coleoptera > Lampyridae > Vesta > Vesta saturnalis. Next base: position 1,160,204 of record JARFJB010001233.1, on the reverse strand, counting down.
TGAAATTCAGAATATATAATTTGTCTTCATATAGACAGTTTGTAAATAACTCAAGAAAATACAAAAGTGAAAAATGAAGGTATAATATGACAAACTCACATAAACTAAAACGACTAAAACCACACTAAAAATCCAAAGCAGCCAACTGCAAAACACAACAATATTAACAACTAGGGATTTTTGTCATACCACTACAGTACACTTAGTTGTATTGTTCTGTACAAGTCCTTATCTTAGATATACATCACATTACATATGGAAGGTAGCTGAAAAGCCCTTTAAACGAGTAAGGCAGGCATTATGTATACTGAATATTCTTCCTTTTAATAGAAATAACGGGAAAAAATCATTCAAACAGTTTTCATGCTATTTTGTGCGACACTAGCATTTCATTACTCTCCACCCTGTATAAAAAACAATATAAATTAAATTTAATAATATTAAGCTGTAGGAACAGAAAGAACATAAACAGAATATGTAGTCTTGTCCACCACAGCAAATGGATCAACAGAGCTTCTAGAAGCAGTTACAGTTTCTCTGGAAATGTAGAGCTTGTTGTATATAAGCTGTGGAAATAATACAATAATACTTTTCTGTATTTTTAATCGCTGCTGATGATTTATATTACATTTTTTTTGCTTTTATATAGTTTTTTTTTTTCAGATAAATCGACTAAAAGGCACCGTACCTCCAATAGATCATAAGTGGTTACAAAAATTATGACAGTTACAGTAATGCTATTTACATTGTTGCTTTGCTTTTAGAAGTTTTCCGTGCTTGTTGTGAATATGAGACTGTTTTAAATATTTCTTATTAACCTTTTTTACAATTATTTTTTTAACGTCATAATGGAATGCAGACTATTTCTTTTTATCTTTCTAAATTATTCGATTTTAGATTTTAGCTCTAGTATTTATTTTTTAATTGTAAAAAATGCTGCCATTACAAAAATAAAGTGATATTTACATTAAATAATAATATTTAAAATTCTTGATAGTTGCATTGAAATGTATAATGTGTAATTACTGGATCTGAATGCATTTCATTGTGATTGATTTAAAAAGTAAGTGCAACATTATTTTATTTTACTGTGACACTTTCGGGTTATGTAGATTATAAGAAAAACAATTTATTTTATAAATTAAATATGTCCATTTTTGTTAAGATAGAAAAGTATTATTACTATAATTAACATTATTTATATCAAATTCTGCTTTGCAGATGCTGATGTTTGTATGATGATAATGCAGCTGCAATTGGTGACTATGCTAAGAGTATTGAGCTTTAATTTTGAAATTAGTTATATATTACATGTACAATTTATATAGCTTCTAACAAATTCCAAAACAAAGCAGAAGATTATACATTCCATATATTATGTATTAGGATATTGTCATTGTTTGTTATATGTAATATTTAAAATTTAAATACTTTGCTTATGTTAACATACAAAAATTATGCCTTTACTACTATTAAAAACAATAAAATGCAGTTATAAATTTCCAGAAGCATGACACTAGATTGTAAGAACAAACAAAATTCTATTATTGATATTATCTAAGAAATTATACACTTTCCTTTTGATTAAGGGAAAATATGCCTTGCACTTTTTTATCTCGAATAGTTTAGGTTGCGTACTAATATATAATATTTTTTTGTATGTAATAATTGTGTGGTAATATTTGTATTGTTATTATTTAAAAACTTCTATCCGTAATAATATTACAACAAAAAAATTATATAGATCGTTAGAGCTGTTTTCATTTTGCAGCTATATAAAAACTGTATTTGTACGATTTTGTTTTATAAAGGTTTATTTAATTAAATAAATATGTTGAAATAATTTTAATTTGCTATTTTATTTGTGAAATTGAATACTTAAATTTAAGTCAAAAAAAGCATAATTGATTTCATCGTTTTACTAAAAATTCTTGTGAAATTTATAACGGCCTAAGCAAAGTCAGGGTGGATCTGGTTCGCAATTCTCTTAAAATTATAAAGAAATTAGAACGGCAAAACAAATAAAATAAACAATCTGTTCAATAAGTTGAGTGATTTTTGTAATTTTAAAGATGGTTCAATGAAATTCAATTGAAATAATTAGTAAAGAATAAGTGGATTTGTGGGTGTGACGAAATGCAGGAATTTTTTGTCAGTTTATTCTACACCTTAAATTTATATGGGGTTAACATTTTAAAACTGTTCCAAAAATAACTACATAAAATTATTTTGAGATTTTCAATGTTTGACCTGTTATATAATAATAATCCAATTAAGTTTAGCATATATATAATGGCAGTTCACATGAACTTTAAATACAGGGTGGATACTCTTTAAGTGGAATAAATTCTGTAACTGTAAGGTGAAGTCAGGAGAAAAATCATGGTAGGCATTGATTATAATTGTTTCAAACCCTCAATCTGGGGCTTACAGTTTCTCCATATATCCACCCCCGAGGGTGAAGAAAAAAAATCTTTTCTTATGGGGTACACTTATAACTTTAAAGATGTTCAAAATGGTGTCCATTTGTTTCTTGACAAAGACCCAATTGGTGATAAAAACCATTTCTAACGTTTTCAAACATGTCTTGAGGAATATTTCTGATTTCTGCAGTAATTCTGTCCCTCAGATCCTGAAGGTCGGTCGGTAATGTAGCATAAACCTTACTCTTCAAATATCCCCATAAAAAAAGTCGAGGGGATTAAGATGCGGGGATCATGGTGGCCATTCAAGTGCACCTCTTCGACCAATCCATCTAGTTGGCAAAAATTGATTTAAATAGATCCGTACTGGCAATGCATAGTGTGCTGGAGCGCCATCTTGCTGAAACCAAATTCTCTCATCCAAGCCATTTGGATTGTTAGTTGGAAATGACCCCTTAAATTTGGCAGCAGGTTATCCGTGAGCATAGAAAGATATAACTGCCCACCAAGATTACCATTCAGAAAAAATCTCGACCCATACGTTTAATTTTTGTGGATGTTGCGTGTGAGTTTCCCACATACAATGTGGGTCGTGGTCAGACCAATAACGACAATTGCGATGATTCACTTCACTATGTGACCATGGTCACTGAAGTCTATCATTTGTTCAAAAAACTCAATTTGTCTGGATTTTCATCAGTCAATTCTTGTAGTATTTGCATCTTGTAAGGGTGTATCTTTGCAGTTTTTAAAACCTTTAAAACGGTTGTATGACTGACCTCATTATCACATGCTAATTGCCGTGCCGAAATGACGGGTTTTCTTGAATAGCCAACAAAACGTTCAGCTTTGTATTTTCGTCAACTGCCTCTCTATAGCGCCTTTCTATTTTGCTATTTGTGCCTTGAGAAAGCCGCGATAAATCGGTATGATTTGCTTGAAATAATTCAGCTACCTCAGCTTAAGTGCGACTTCAATCACCATATCCGATCATTAATATCTCAATTCTCCTGTTAAATAAGCCATGCTAAATAATTTACTACGATGTGAAGATGTGAAAATTACACTAGAGGAATTATTTACTTAAATAAACGAGCAAAGAAAAACACAAGGAACAGACAATATTGTAATTTACTAATGTGGACGCTAACAAATCAAGCAGGTAACTAAAATCGAGACTAAAACACAGTTTTTCATCAACGATAAGACCTGGCTTGCTGAGATAATAAATGCATGTTATCAATATGGCACATTTTTATCTACCGACCATTCAAACATTGTCGAAATTAAAAAGCATTTAGTGAGTGTAAGAAACACAGAAGATTAAGTTTTTTCCTTCAACGATAAGATCAGCCTTGTTGCGATAATAAATGCATGTTATCACTACGGTACATTTTTACTTACCAACATTTCAATCATTTTCGAAATTAGATACCATTGAGCCAGAGAAAGTTGTTCATTTAGGTTTTTTCTCTTTATTTTTCAAATGCCCGAGAAAATGAATACTGCGTTGTATTTCTCTTAATACAAGCTTTCACACGGTGTATCACTTGACCCTCCCCTACATTTGCAAAAAAAAGTTAGGAGTGGCTTCGTCCCTGGGGTGGATATACTGGAGAAACTGTAACCCCAAATTGAGGGCTGGAAACAATGATAAAGAATGCCTATCATGATTTTTCTCCCGGACTTCACCCCTTTGAGTTGCAAAATTTATTCCACTTAAGAGCATCCACCCTGTATATACTGAGGAAGTATTGGAAGGATCACTAAATTTCAGTAGCTGTTCAGATGTGGATTTCAAAGATTATTTTAATAATTCTTAAATATTCAAAGTTTGTTTTATTTCCATTATTGCCTATGAAACCAACTTGTTATCAGTTTATGATATTTTGACAATAAGGCAATGGAAAGATTCTGGATTTTTTTAATCCTTCTGCCCATGATTAATTACAAACAGTATTAAAAGGAATTGGTCAATTAACATATTGGATAATAATGGGATATAGCATCTTCGTTCAAAAAATAAAGAATGTTCTATAAATAATTTATATTTTATGAGTTCACTGTATTGTCCATTAAATTAATTTGATTATATATCCGCTAATCAATCAGTGCTAATATTTTTTAGACATGCCTGAACCTTCTCAATTTTTGTGTAGTTTGCTAAATTACTTTATATACGAAATTGTTTACAAATGGTTGCACACTTGTCCCAAATCAGGTGGAGTTTTTATTTACAAGGGGGTTACCACTGTTTTTAACCCATATCATCCCATGCTATTAGTACAACAAACAAAAATTACAAAAAAATTAAGTAAACACACAAAAGAGGATGATGCATAAACACTCCACTGGTAAAATATGAGTGACATTTTTTTATTTTGATTATGATTTTGTATGTATATATATATATATATATATATATATATATATATATATATATATATATATATATATATATATATATATATATATATATATATATATGTATGTATATATAGATGTAAAAAAAAAGGAAGGGTGAGATCTTTTTGGTATATATGATGGCTAAGGTGAGATCCTTTTGGAAAGCCGAGATCCATTTTCGGATCTCACCTTTTTTCTTGTGTATACTGAGTTGTGTTAGTATTGCCAATATTATAGAAGCCTATATTTCAATTTTGTTCTGGATCTCATTTTTCAACATTTTTTCTTATTTTATACACGATTAGTTGTAGAGTTATAATATAGGGGGCACTTACGCAGCTGTATAAATTGTGTTGTATCTAAGAAAAACGAGATCTGAATATATGGCAACGTTGTAGAAACTCTATATTAACGCAATTGTTATTTCTATTAAAAGCTAATAATTTCTAATTATATTCGCTAGACAAACCATAGAGAAACGAATATAATATTTTGTTTCTCTATGACACAAACTTAGTAAGCGGTAAGAATGTTACATTTACAGCATTTCTGATAAAAATGTGGAAGATCATTGTGTTATCTTACCAGTTTAATACAATATAAGTATTCTTTTATATACTCTAAATAAATTAAATGGACGTTCATAGCATACAGATATTTATTTTTCATTGCTCTTAATTTTACGTAAGTATACTGGCTTAGAAATTACGTTAATGAAGGCATTTTAACCCCATTATCATACTTGGCTTGTGTTTGAAAACTTGGTTTTCTCTACCTTTATCTGTGTAGAAATAATGGATATATGCAGTTTGAAGTTTTAAAGCAAAATTCGTATAAAATTAGGTTGAACATTTGAATAGGGCTTCAATAAGAATGGATAGTGTTTACCATGAAACACAAAATAGCAGTTCACTAACAAAATGGTAGGTATGCTATTTCAATTCTTATTCTATACTCTAACCAATAAGGATATTTAGCTCCTCTTTGGGTCTAAACTGTTTCGAACCCAAATTTGAATGGAATTAGGTGAGACACTTGAATAGGACTTTAGTAAGAATGGGTACTCAAACAGCAAAAGCGCAATCAGGATATATTGTGAGGACCATAAAACACAAATACGAATTCAGTTACTTAACCCAGATATGCCTGTTGTCCTACATGTAGGTCGATGGTTTAAACAGCCTGCCAAAAATTTCCAATGATACATAGGTGATGCCGCACCATGTAAATATAAAGCTCGTGCGTAGTAACATTTTACAGTAGCGTACCATTTTGCCCGGAAAGTTTATTTGTTTCCATGTCTAAAAATGAACGACAGTCACATAAGGTTTGTCGGGTAAATATTTCGATACTAAATGTTGTTTCACAAATATTATAAAAAGTGTTTTGTGGTGCTAAAGGTTAAAACTAATTGCTTGTGATTTTAAGTTATGTTGCATTGTACTACGAGGTTACCTAGATAACTAGATTTGAAGCTGTCCTATATGTGGGATGCATATAGAGTATGTAGATTCGGATTTTTTTTTTAAATCATTTTAAAGTTTTTTTTCTACTATTTAGTGGCCTTACATTAGACCAAGCTTTATAAAATACGAAACAACTATTTTAAGGTGAGTTATATGATTAGTATTTAACATTTAGGTTGATTTAATAATCAGCAATTATTACTGCCGGAGCAACAGACACTCCTATTAGTCATGTAACTTAACACTGCAATATTGTACTTTAACGTTTATTCTTTAAACTAACTGAATGGGTAATAAGGTAAGCAGAAGCTGGGTGAGTATTTAAATAACAGTGTTAACATTTTCCTAAAGTTAGTTTTTTTTTTGCATAAATATAAAAGGTTTTATTTCTGTTGTAGTTGACACAGTGACAAAATCTCATTTGTTCACCATGAAACATTTACAAATTTACCATTGCCCAAGTTTTTCATACCTGATGGTATACTTATCTGAGTGTGGCTATATTTCTTGCAGAAAGGTTTGATCAAATCAAACAGGATCTGCTCTATATACTCAGTTTAAGGCATTAGTAGATAGTATAATAAGTTAATATAATACAGTCTACCATTGGTGCACTCAGAAGTTACTAAGAAACTTAGTACACCACTACCAGCTGAAGAAGGAAAGGCAACCTTTCCTCTGTCTGTTGCCCCTAACACACATCCACTCGATAATGACAAGCGACGAGTCCCTTGCAGTTCATTGCCTAGCAATAACTAAAAAAAAATTATGATGTACTTAATGTTATGTGTCAAATGACTACTTAAAAAAATGATAAACGGTTGTAACAATACAAGAAGAATTAGATAATATAGATACAATTTGTGACATATGTTTGAAAGCTAAGCAAACTAGATTAATAGAATAATCAAGTGTCAGAAATCCTGCTAAGCGACTTCTTGAAATTGTTAATACTGACTTATGTGGACCTATCGAACCTAAAACGTGGGCTAATAAGAAATATTTCTTAACCTTTCTGGATGATTTAGTCATCACACTACAGTATATTTGCTAGAAGGGAAACTGTTACACGTTCAAACTGCACTAGGCGTCGTGTATGCTTACCGCAGTAAGCGGGTTGCCAAGCCAGCTACAGTGAAAATGGGCGTGGTTGATATAAGGAGTAAACCGATTGAAAAGTAGTTTACCATTAATCTGCAACTCACAAAGCTCAGTCCGGGAAAAATTGTCTCTAGGCGCCACCACAATCTTAAATTTTGCTAAAATAAATAGTCTTAAGCAGGATGTTAAATTAATCCTATCTGACTGTGGAAGACAGGATTGCAGCCTACTCAGTAAAACCATTCACCATTGAAATTCAATCACACTTCAAAATAAATTGATCCAAAAGCTTAAGAAAATTTTGAAATACACGGGTCGTCGTAAACTTATTGAACACACCCTTTTTAAGTATCCCTCGTATACCTGTAAATTTATTCTCTAACTTATAAAACTTTGAATTAAATAAATATTCCCAATTTGGGAAATTCTAAATCAAATAAACGAAATCGGTTTAACAATGAATTGTTATCTCAACAAAATGTTTGTTGATTGCAGACTAATTCAAACATAGAGCGGTTAGTGCTTATATCATCAATAATATCTTTATATTTTATTACTTTATCTTTAAAATAGTATTTAGACATTCATTAATAGGTTTAAACTTTAATACTTCAACACTGTAATTTATGCTGAATAAAAAAAAATAATAATAAGCACTTTGTTAGCAGTGTTCTGCATTATATTTCAAAGCTAAAATGAAATGTTGTGATCGATCTGGCTCATTACGCAATTTCCAATTGATCCTTAAATTCGAAAATATGCAAAGACTAATTTCACTTATCAGAAGGTGTAACCAGTTAGGCACATAATTGACACGAATAAACGACAAAATAAATTAAACAGTGGATATATATTGACAAATTCCGCAAAATACACAAACACATCAATACGTTAAGGCTAAAATTACCCAATTCCTAAAACTAAAAACAACTAAAGTTCGATTACCTTTTTTTTCTTCTTTGAATGAATCGTAATTAACGCAACAATAAAAAAAATGTACTTAAAAGACAATCGTACTTGTCTTGGTTCAATAAAATTTAAATCTAATTCTTACGTATTACATTAATTAATCCTTTTTCGGTGCGGTAGTTGTAGTCCATATGATCTGCTTTCCGTAATCCTTTTTAAATTCTTAGATGCACAAAACACAAGAGTTAGCCGTATTCGCCCTACGCACTCGGCTGTAGTACTCACTAACGCAGTGGCTATGGTTTGGTCACTGGCATACCGGATATAGGGACTCTTTAGCTTAACATCAGATCAACTTATACTGTGATGTTTGCCCTTCAAAACGTTTACCCCAATTAAAAATGGTTACTTCCATACACACATTAAAGTTCTTATTCGCTTTTATACAATCAATTTGGTATTGCTAACGAGTATACACATTCAATGATAATCACCAACTTAACGAAATTTTACAAACTTTTCTTTCGGTCACTTAAATGGTTACCTTCGCTTCTCTTTATAATAATATTAGGTCACGCGTCCCACAATTGAACACTAATAATAAAATATTTGCTGTGTTAACTTCTAATCTGCCTAAGCACTTTTTATTTCGTAAAGAAAATCACTAATGTTTTATTTCAACTCACTATATTAAATTATTTATTCGTGAATGTCTATACGATTTATCCCCTTGTGGGTTAATGCAGTCGCTATACATGCTCTGCTAAATTATAATTTTCACAAATGAACTCCAACACTAACCATTCTAATGGTTATCACGCGCGCGCGACTCTTAGTCAAAACCTCTAACCAACTAACTAACCCCTCAAATTTGACACTCGCTTATATACCTTCTGTCCGCCATATTGCCAATACGTCACAATAAATTCGCGCTAAAATCAAAATTCACTTATCACAATTGAGTATTTCGTGCGTTTCTTTGCTGCGTCGAAGGTTCCAACGTGGAAGAAGACCCAAACGATGCGAAATAAACGTAGCCATCTTGAATTACTTTGTAAATTTACTAAAAACTTTCCGAAGAAATCATCAATTGCAATTACATTCACATTACAGATTAACCAGATTATCCCTCAACTTTCTATGCAAATCTCGCATGTGGGCGAATTCTATTTTCACACAATTTAGCGAACTCCCTCACATTCTATCACTTCATTCTTGAACCATATTACAAAAAAATTTGTACAAACAAAAATATACATACATATTCCTTACTGAACGTTAATAAAATATCAATATATCATAAACTTCTTTAGTCCAAATTCCTCCATACACAGTAGAAAAAAGATTAGTAGTTTTACCAGTGCCGTATCAATACAAATGTACTCAAAACATTATTTCTCAACCAAATTTAACGCTTTCAACGCGAAAATCTTTCCAGAGCATTCAATTACACAAACTTACATTACGCATATACAAAAAAATCTTTTCATGCAAACTCACTTCAGCTACATTCAAAACACGTTACATACGTTATCAAAATACTACACATACACGGTGCATCAAAATAACCTTACAAAACATGAGGTAGTTAGGGCGGGTTTATGCTTTGTAGTTAAATCTTAATTAATAATTTTTTTAAAATAAAAAGATGAAAGTGAAATATTTAAGGAGAGCGTTTATGCACTTCCTTAATTCCTAATTCGTTGTCATAATTCTTACTACCCAACCTTGAAAGTTCCCAACTTTCAACTTTTAGGTTTAACGGCTGATTCTCACTTAAGTGCATCGAGCGAAGCAGCACGGCGCTTCAAAATGACCCTTACAATTGTTTGCATGTAATTAAATGATACAGTCCTGACTTCAGTAGAGCGGCGCGAAGCGCGGCATCGGGGCCCGACGCTGCAACTTTTTAACGCGACCGGGAGCGTTCGCTCGCGGCACGAATACTTGAAAACGCGCGTGACTGCCTGCCAACGGCCAAGTGGGGATCACCAACGCGTCAAAAGCAAGTTGCGACCTGAAGAGGTTGCAGTACTAAATTAAATATGGACGGGGAAATAATTGATAGATTGATAGTACTTGTTAGCAAATACGAAGAACTGTACGACATGGCGAATAGAAATTACAGCAATCTAAATAGACGGGAGAATATATGGTCTGAAATTGGGAAGAAAATTAACGAAAGTGGTAAGTTCCTATTGCATTTACGTCTCAAGAGAGCCAACTAAAATATTATAGAGTTAATCAAAAGTATGTACTTTTAAATTGAAAATATTTTAAGATTCCTGTAACAAAATAAGATTCATGTTGACAATATATCGACACATTGTCGTAAATACGCGCGTTAAATTAAATATTGAAAACTATTCTGTGAAACAGCTATTTGTTGCTTCTGTATAGGCCGTTCTTGAAATTGGCACAAAAAAAATAAAATTATTATGAACAGTTTTAATAATTATTGTTATTGTATTATATAAATGTACTATAAGTACGATAGGTTACTAATTTATTTTGACAAAATCCAATTTGGTATCGCATATGAGAAACATTTTATACCCCCATTTGTAGGGCTTGTTGGGAACGTATTGTTTTAGTCCTGATTGGCCTCTGAAAGGTACCATCTGCTCATCAACACTGTGAATTTAGAATCTAGAAATTTGGAATGCAATTTATCGATATACGGTCTTATTTTATACAATTTATCTCAAATGCAAGTTTTCCTTTATTTGCTCTGTTCATTATCTCTGCCACTTGAGCTACGCGGCTGTCTGTTGCCCAAAACATATGTGATCTAGGGAGGCCAAATATAGACACATAGAGCACACATCGAATCACTTTGTTCTAAATGTAGTGGCTTGTTAGGATTCTGTTGAATTGAAAATAAACTGCTTTGTTTCATAATATTCCTCAAGAGTTCGCCGTCAACAAATTCGCGAAAATATGTAATTGGTAACTTCACTTCACTTCTTGTGAAACAAGAATGGATCCTAGCCAAGAAGGTACATCTTTGACACTATTACCTCGTACAGATTTCCAGGCGTAGTTTGGAGCAATTACTTTACTTGTGGCCTTAGAGTTAGTTGGTTTGGAATTTATGGCTTCGCTTTTCGATGATTCTCCGGAGGAAGCTCTTTGCGGATCTGTATCATGCGGTTCCTCAGAAATATTGAGGGGAGATTATGTCAATTATGTTAAATTCATTTATGTTAAATTCATTTACACTGTGTCCACCATCACTATGTACTTTTATATTTACATTTATACACATAAACTTCTCTCTAAATTGTAATCTTCCGTTCAAAATTTATGCTAAATAAAATGGGTTAAGTGGAAGAGCAGAAGTAGTGACGTATGTAACTACTAACTGAACTTCGCCCAGTTGGTTACATGCACATGCATACTTATATAGGTAATTTTATACAATTTCATGTAACTGTAACTGTGTGCATCAAACTAATGAAAGGCATTATTATTATTATTAAGATGTGGGCACATAATCAACGTCATCATCAGTATCACTAAGATAACTGTCTTCTGGTATAGTTTTAGTTTGCGCAGATGATTTGTGTCCTTGTGCACAGTATGTGATCCATAACGCTAATTGTGTGTCTGCGTTATTGTGTCTGGTTAAATTATGTCAAATCACAATTTATGTTATAAAATACTCTAACGCGTGTGTATCAAATTTGATTAACCTCAAATTCAAAGCAATATGTAAATACTTGTTCTAAACTGATATAGTGTAACGTTGTTTACATATTTCATTATGTCTGCTATTTTTGTTGTGTCTGACCATTTATTCTTTCTTCACCTACTATACATATGTAGGTATGTCTTCGTGTCTTTTTCATAATCGCTATCGACTTATTAACTCATTTTACAACTTTTGGCTAGTTTGACAAGATGCCATGACGTCTGGATTGTGTGTGTGTGTGTGTGTGTGGTGTGTGTGTGTGTGTGTGTGTGTGTGTGTGTGTGTGTGTGTGTGCGTTGTGTGTGTATAATACTTCGACGAGTGTATCAAATTGCATTATAATTCAACGCAATTGTAAATCTTATTCTAAACTGTTGTGTAACAGTTGTTTACTATTTCATTATTCGCTATTTTTGTTGTGTACTCACCATTTACTTATCTTCCAACCTACATATACATATGTAGGTATAGATGCAATCGGCTTTTTTCATAATGTAAATCGCTTATTAACTCATTTTCAATTTTGGTGTTTGCAGATCGGCCATGCGTCTGGATGTGTTGTGGTGTGTGTGTGTGTGTGTGTGTGTGTGTGTGGTGTGTGTGTGTGCGTGTGCGTGCGTGCGTGTGTGTGTATAAATACTCTAACGACGAGTGTATCAAATTCGCAACATACCCTAACCTCAAATTCAACGCAATAAAATAAAAGTAAATACTTATTCTAAACTGATATAGGTAACAGTTGTTTACATATCTCATTATTCACAGCTAGTTTGTATAGTGTACTCACCAATTCCTTTTTTCTTCCAACCAACATATACATATGTAGGTATGGAATGCAATCGACTTTTTTTCATAATCGCTAAATCGACTTATTAACTCATTTTACAACTTTTGGCCAAGTTTCGACAAGATCGGCCATGACGTCTGGATGTGTGTGTGTGTGTTGTGTGTGTGCGTGCGTGTGCGTGTGTGTGTTATAAAATACTCTGACGACGAAGTGTATCAAATTCGCAACATACCCCTAACCTCAAATTCAACGCAATAAAATAAAAGTAAATACTTATTCTAAACTGATATAGGTAACAGTTGTTTACATATTTCATTATTCACAGCTATGTTTGTATAGTGTACTCACCAATTCCTTTTTATCTTCCAACCTACATATACATATGTAGGTATGGAATGCAATCGACTTTTTTTCATAATCGCTAAATCGACTTATTAACTCATTTTACAACTTTTGGCTAAGTTTCGACAAGATCGGCCATGACGTCTGGATGTGTGTGTGTGTGTGTGTGTGTGTGTGTGTGTGTGTGTGTGTGTGTGGTGTGTGGCGTGTGCGTGTGTGCGTGCCGCGTGCGTGTGTGTGTTATAAAATACTCTAACGACAGTGTATCAAATTGCAACATACCTAACCTCAAATTCAACGCAATAAAATAAGTAAATACTTATTCTAAACTGATATAGGTAACAGTTGTTTACATATCTCATTACTCACAGCTAGGTTTGTATAGTGTACTCACCAATTCCTTTTATCTTCCAACCTCATATACATATGTGGTATGGAATGCAATCGACTTTTTTCATAAGTCGCTAAATCGACCTATTAACTCATTTTACAACTTTTGGCTAAGTTTCGACAAGTGTGTGCGTGTGGTGTGTGCTGCGTGTGCGCGTGTGCGTGTGCGCGTGTGCGTGTGTGTGCGTGTGTGGTGGGTGTGTGTGTGTGCGTGTGCGTATGCGTACGTCCAGCGTGTGTGTATGTGTCGTGTGTGGCGTGGTGCGTGTGGCGTGAGTGCGTGTTTGCGTGTGCGTGTGTGTGTGTATCACGTAACGTGAACGTAAAATACCGTAGTGACTTAAACATTTGTATTTAAGTTTGTTCTTCATTTAGTTTACGAGCTGATTAGATTGTGATCCGAGTGGTGAAGAGGGTTTATTGGGCCGGTTCTCAGTTTCCGTGTGTTTTATAAATATGTGTGTAAAGTACAGTGATATTTAAAGTGTTGGAATAGTTAACAGTGATTATTATGTCTATGCAATGTGTTTGTAAACTGATTGCATATGTGGTGGTTTTCATGTTGCCTGTTTTGTATATACACGTATAAGTTCTAGAACAAAATAAATATGTAGTTAAAATGTATATGTATTTAAGTTTGCTTTAATTTTTATTAGTTAGCGATTAGATTTATGTCTAATCCTGTGAAGTAGTTTAAACTTAGTGCTGACTAGATTATTGTTTTGTTTTAAAATGTTGCTATTTCGTTATGAAGTATGAAAAGTATACAAGATATATGATCTAAAATAAATTATATTGATTATTTCATTTCTTTAATTTTTGTTGACGATGTCTACTAATCTCGTTGTCCAAGTTTTAAAATTCTAGATTATTATTTCTTAAAATTCATAACGTAGAGAGTAAAGTTACAAAGATAATTATTATAATAAAATGTTATAAGATGTATTCATTTCTTTTAATTTCATTTTGTAGAACGGAAGTCTGTGTGTTCCACCGATATTTTCTAAAAATTACAGTAATATTTAACACCTTAAACAACATGGAATTCTGTAGAATACGTTACAAAGTACATTTCAGTTGGAAGTAAAATTTACAGATGACGCAATCCATTGCATTTCTTTAAATAGGTATGTAACGAATGCGTGACAACCGGTAGACCTATGAAATTCAATCACCGTAGAATTATGTGGAATCAGTATGTATCGTTAAGGGGTTAATTCGCAAGTTTTATTTAATAGCAGGGTTATAAAGTTATATCACTCACACAGCGATGTGAAAGTTTTCATATACCAACAGTGATTATGGGTTACGAATCAATAAACAGTCTTCTTAGAAACAACAAACAAATTAATAAGTATCTTGGCAACCAAAACATACTACTGTCTATTCCCGAATTCAGTCTTTCATGTCAAACTTGCCCGTATTTAAGTGAACAATGGATAAAAATTTAGATAGCAGTATAATTACAAATAATCATTCAAACAATAGTTCAAAGAATGGTAAAGGCAAATTTAAAACCGTCAATAAACCAATTACACATTTGTTTTGGAACGATAAGAGCAGCACTACAATTGTAGTAAAATATTTGTTTCACTTCATTTTGATTAAATACATCCTTTATAGAAAAATGTACATTCGTTAAATACGATAACAGTATTATATCTGCACAAAAACAATATAAAAAAAATTGAAAATTTGGAATCTGCATACAATTTAAAGAACCTGTATTTACAATATAACAAAATACAAAAACTGGAAAATCTAGCAAGTTTAACAAATCTAGAAAAATTGTATTTGGGGCACAATCAAATAAGTGTAGTAGAAGGATTAGAAACTTTAAATAACCTAAAAGAACTTTATTTAGAAAAACAAAATATTTCAGATTCATTGTGTTTTGATGAAAGAAGCATTGAAGCGTTATCAGTGAGAGATTTTTATAGCTAACCATCGTGAGTTGTACTAATTAATACTCTTTTTTTGCTTTTAGGAATGTTTAGAAATACTGAACATTTCTCATAATAACATTACCACTTTAGGTAATTTGTATCCATTAAAATATTTAAGAATTTGTAATGCTAGCTACAATAATTTGTCTGATATAAAAGATGTTTGTGATGCTGTCTATAATTGGTACTACATCCACGATGCCAATTTCATTGGTAATCCAGCAACAAAAATTAGACAGTTTCGAGAATACGTAATATCATCTTCACATAAATTAGGTACGAACACTTATTTATTGTTACGCGATATCGTCAGGCATGTATAATAGTTTTGTCAGTGACGTTTATGTTTTATTTTAAGAATTTTTCTATAATCATTTACTAAATTATTATTTTTAGAGTTCTTGAATAACAAACATATACATCCAACACAGAGATCGTTCATAAAGCGTCTAGAACAAGAAAAATTAAATAAAAGCAGCAAACCATCTGTAAATATTCCAGGTAAGTTAAATTTGAGTCTAATAATTGTAAAAAGATCTGTTTGTAAAACGTTAACAAATAATAAGTATAGACTGTCCACGGATTGAGTTCATTATAGGTGTAAATGATCAAAAATTTTGTAATTTCAAAACGATTTGTTCAGATTCAGCCCTGCTGAATTGGACATGAATTTTCATCATAATTTTAATTTTTAAATTCAAAGCCGCGCCTTGGTGGTGGAGCACGTAAAGTACCTTTTCGTGTATCATAGAGCAAATTTTATTAAGAAAAGCAGTTCAGAATCGAAAAATAATAACTGCAAAATTTGAAAATAATCGGCACAATTTCATGAAACCGTTATTTTTATTTATTAAAACATTTCCATTTGTTTACGAACAATACTGATTGTCATTTTAGTCAATTTTCAATAATACATATTTCAAAGTGTCATTCTGTTACAACGATAAGTCTTCAAGAAATGTTGTAAAGTGTTATGGTATTGGGGATGTTTTGTACAGGTATGAGTTTCAACTATTCAATGAAAAATAACCAAATGTACACATTACGGTTAATAGCATAAAAAAATTAATAAAGAAATTCGACGAGACGGGATCTGTTGAAGACAAAAAGAAAGCGAAAAAGCATACCGTGAAGACGACGAAGCAGCTACTGCCTTAGCTATGCATTCATTAATCGAAAATCCCAGGTTGAGTTTACGAAGAAGAGCAGCACAGGATGGATTTAGCAAAAGCCACTTAAAGAATATATTCAAAGAAAACAAAATTATTCCCTTTAAACCAAAATTTATTCACACCTTAAAAGCTTGTGGTTATGACATTAGGCTTGATTTTTGTGCAAATATTGGTGAAAAAATTATGGATGACCGTTTTTTCACTGAAATACACTCCGCACAACAATTATCGCAACACCTATTTATTTCTTGAAAATATCAATTTTGAATACAAAAACTATGTACTTATACATGTTAGGTCTGGAAAAACAAAAAAAATTAGTAGCACTAGGCAACCCATATAACACAAAAAATACAAATAATTACAAAAAAAAATTGATTCCAAATGTACAAACGCTAGTAGAAAATGGCACTTGTATCGCGTATTTTTACCTCTAGCATGAATTACAGCTTCTATCCTTCTCGGCATGCCGCGTATGAGGCCTGCAACATATTCTTGGGAAAGATTTTCTCATTCCTCTAAGAGTGCAGCCTCAATTCTTCCAGGTTACTGAATGGCTGCTGGTGCCATTTTAAAGCTTGTCCTAGGTGGTTCCAGGCATGATCGATATGGTTCATGTCTGGGCTTCGTACAGGTCACTCTAGGACTGGATGAACTGCTGCACAATTCCTGCGATGTGGGGCCTTGCGTTATCGTGCATAAAAATGCGATTTTCTCCAACAAAGGGCGCGTAAGGTACCACATGTTCTTCTAAAATGTCTGTAACATATCGAGCTGCTGTCAGTCTAGCTCGGGTAATGGTACCAATGCTGTACGGCCCTGTAAATAGATGCCTCCCCATACCATCATAGATCTTCCTCCGAAAGAGCACGTGGACGGAAGTTACAGGCTGAATAACGTTCGCCCGGTCGTCTGTATACCGGCACACGTATATCAGAAGTCCATAAATTAAATCTCGACTCTTCAAAAAAGATGACATTTCTCCATTGGTCTATGTTCTAAGCGGCGTGTTCACGTGCGAACTCCAGTTGGACTACCCGGTGCCCTCTGGTGAGACTCATAAACTACGGTATTTAGCCCTTGGTCATCTACGGATTCTATTTTCCCGTGTCCCCAGAAAATTTGGTGCATAAACATGGATTTTGGGCAAAGTTCTTATGTTTCACTGCTCCTCTCTTCTAATTTTGGAAAATCTGTTGTACTTTGCTTAACTGGAGTACATAAGGTATCATATAGCCAAACCAAAAGTCCATAGGTGATCTAGGGGGCTGACTTATATTGCACAAACAGACACATGACTTTCGATATGGTTCACGCACCAAGCGACCTTAGGTTCAAATTGTTTTACTGTTCTTTTTACACAATGGTTTGGTATATAGTCAGGGTGAGAAATAACAATGAAATATTTTGTAAGCGTTTTGGTAGCGATAGTAGACATTTGCTCCTTTCGCACGCACCTCATGACCTTGCACTTAAATTTTTCTACTCGTTTTTAGTACATAATGCGCTATGAAAGAAATTGTCTTTTACCGTTGTATACGCGACATAATAGGAAAAAAAGCTGATTTTCGTACAGACTTCCAAATACAATTTGATTTTCTGACGAACTACACGAAAATATGGTAAATTTTATATTGGTCATCCTAGCCCAATGTGTTGGTGCATTTTAAGATCTTAAGCAGTGCTCCATATCTCTGATCTTAAGTCGTTGAGTAAAATTATAGGGACGGGCAGACTCACGGACGGAGCAGGTTAACTACGGACCCTCATGAGTTATGAGAAGGAGCGCTAATCCATGGCTGGTTTGTATCCTATGGTGGACTGGTTTGAATACTTTAAGACCCCGATATCCGTTCTGCAAGGTTCGCCAGCCTTTTTTCCAGGCCCAATGGAGTTATAACATCTGATGCTAGTGTAGTCTTTAAAAAATTCATGGTTAACATACTTAACCTTCTAAGGACCTGCTTGCGAAATTGATCTTGCATGCTCGATTACTTGAATATAGTTTGATGGGTTTTTCTTTTTTCTTTCAATAGTGGAGTGCACACTGTCGCACTCCATTTGGGAGTGGCCATTAACTAGGTGTTTTTGGTTCGACCGTCACATTATTGGCAACACAATAGTGGAGTAAAGCATTAGTCAATGTTGCACTTCGGTTCTGTGCACTGCAACTATCACTAAAAAAATTTTTGTTTTATGGTTGTTCCTATCGTCATTTTCCAGGAAATCAATAATACAAGTAGCGAAGCAATTGCTTTCCATTCCTCCTTCACGCTCGTAAATAACAAACAATCGTATCGTTTGTATAAGGTGAAGTTGGCATGCAAACTTCTGTTTAAAATACAACATTCCAGCTGGTAAGTATAGAACGGCTTGAACGTCCATTGCGAAAGCACATTTTTTCCAGTAATTGCATCGGCTTTATCTTTTCGTTTTTCGTCTCTTACCCTATTTTTTGCTCGAATGTGTGCTTGGTACTTTTCCTCTTCTACGTTGCCCAGTTTATAACTAAAACAAAGGTCGCATTGATTTTTTTGGTGGTTGAAAAATATCCATATTTAGATTTTTCATTTCGTTAATGAAAGCATTACTACAGCCGGCGGTTCCTTCAAAATATTCTTTCTTGTATACTTCTTGATAGCTTCTAAAACCTGGTTCCATGTAAAGTTTATCGTAGACAAGCGGCAGTAATGTAACGGAAGTTTCGGAAGCATGCTAAAGAAATCTACAACTGTCTGTCTTTTGTTTTCAGACGCTTGTTTTTTTAGCGTTGGATACTCCTGGGTTGAGATGTTGCTACACCAGATGCGCTGTTTTAGTTCAATTCAGAACCGACCACTCATCCAATCATAATGTTCCTAAAAACATTTTTTTGCAAACGGGCACAATTTTGTTTTCTACTTTCAAATTATAAAATAAGGAAATCTCTCTCCCCGATTTATTCATATTTTTAGGAGTTTCCAAAGTGTTTTTATTTACTAAATCAACTACAAAAATTTTCCGTTTTTCCAGTCCATATCTCTCCAAAATTTTTTAAATAAATTTATTGTTTGTTCTTCTGTAATATTACATTGCCGTTTATTTTTTGAACTTAAACATTTTCTGGAAGTACATCGTGGTTGTAATCGATGGGGTTGCCTTTCTACTATTAGCTTTCCTTTATTTTTTTCAATTTTTATGCTTTTGTATGGCTCATTCCTCATTCTTGCAAATTTTATTCTGTTTTTAGCCCAAATTGAGCTATCTCATTTTCCTTTCTTTCCGCGTTTCCTGGGAGGGCCTTCATTTGCATAATATTCGGTGCCTTCCTATTATTCTACATTTTCTTCCACTTCTGTTTCAGAATTACTCTGATCTGATGGGTTATACTCTGACCCAGAGTCTTGAAACGGTCTTTATTCTTTGGAGATGATTCGGGTCTTGCAGTATAGGTAATTTTTTCAGGAAGGATCGATCTATTGAGTATATATATATATATATATATATATATATATATATATATATATATATATATATATATGTTTCTATTTAGATTGTTTGACAAGTTATTATTTCTTGGTCTTCTTATTTCGTTGGTAATTTTCAATATTTCTTGATCTTTGTATCCATTTTGAACTAGTATTTTATTAATAGTCTTCATCTCTTCCGTTCTAGAATTTTGGTCAGATAAGTGGTAAGAGCGGTATATCAAGGATTTCATAACGCTACGTAATTGACCAGGGTGGTGATGCGAGAGAGAGTTCAAGTATCTATTCGTATGTGTTGGTTTTCGATAAACTTTGTGTGTAAATTTACCATTAGGAAGTCTTGTTATTAGGGTGTCCAAAAAAGGGAGTGAATTATTTTCTTCAACTTCCATAGTAAATTTGATGTTGTCGTGAATGTTGTTAATATGTCCTAGAAAATGGTTCAAGTTTCCTTTTCCATGGGGCCAAACTACAAATGTGTCGTCAACATAACGAAACCAACATTTAGGTTTTAAATCTGCAGAATTTAAAGCAATGGTTTCAAAATGTTCCATATATACATTCGCTGGAGAGAGTGGCGAGCCCATAGGTGTTCCTTGAATTTGCTTGTAGAATTGTCCTTTGTATGTAAAATAGGTTGAGTGCATGCAGTGGTTTATCAATTTGAGTATGTCTTGGTTTATTGAGTGTTTTTCTTCTAGAATTTTCATCGTGTCTTCAATAGGTATTTTGGTGAAAAGTGACGTTATGTCGAAGCTAACTAAAATGTCATTTGGAGCCAAGGGTACAATTTTGAGTTTGTGTAGAAAATCATAAGAGTTTTTGATGTAGGATACAGCATTTTCACAAATCGGTTGAATAACTTTGGCTAGATAACGAGCAAGGTCATGAGTCGGAGAATTGAATGCACTGACGATAGGGCGTAATGGCCAGTTTTCCTTATGTATTTTTGGGAGTCCGTATATTTTGGGGATTCTTGAACTCTTCTCTCTTGGAATTAGTTTCTGTTTTGTTTCTTTGTCTAATTTTGTAGAATTAATGATCGATTTTGTTGTTTTTCTATGTAGGTGGTAGGATTGTACTGATTTTTCTTATATTCTGAAGAAGTTAGCAGTTCAGACATCTTGTGGTGGTAGTCTTTGGAGTTCACAATGACAGTAGCGTTTCCTTTGTCAGCGGGTAGTATTAATATTTGGTCGTCATTTTGATTTGGTGTAACATTTGGAGGTCTTGTTTGGTGATATTTTGTTTGGGAAGTCTGCAGTTCTGAAGAATGTGTGCTACGTTGAGTCTAATTTCGTCAGCTACCGTAGATTCTGTATCTTTTAAGGCGTATTCTACGTTGGTGATGATGTTTTCTACGGAATCCGTTTAGGAGTGATGGCAAAATTAACCCTTTACCTAAAACATTTAGAATATTATTATTAAGTTCTTTGTCACTTAAATTGTGTACTGTCCTTAACGGTTCTACATTATTTGCCTGCGATGTATGAGACAGACGTTCAAATTTTTGTTTCTGTCGGTTAGTCTTTATCATCAAGGACGATTCCACAGTAATTTCAATGAGACGATCCACCGTATCGAATATGAAAGGGTGAATTTTGATAGCATGTAAAGTTTGGAATGTGTCATAAAGGGTACGGTTGAGATAGTCAAGTTTAGCCCTTTCATTGGCAATCGCTTTTCTTAAAAGGGCAAGGCTTGTTTTGAATAAAATCCTATAAGAACCATTAATGTCTGGTCTTGGTTTCAATTTAAATCCCTTGGGTATTATTTTATTGTCACGACAACGCTTTAAAAAGTTAAATTAGTAAGTGTTTCACATTTTTGATACGTAGCTTTCTGTAAATCTTGATGGTATTCAAAGTTTCTTCTCCGTATAGGAATATTATGTTTCTATTTAGATTTCCACAAGTATTCATGTTTAAATAAGACAATTTTTCTTTAAAACTTGTGTAAATAAACGTAAAATTAATTCAACGTTTCGGGAACGTCCTTTGTTCCCTTTGTCCAGGATTTATTTGACAATTACAGAAATTGAAATAAGGTAACTATTTTTCACAAGTACAAAATATGAAACAAGGTAACTAATTTAATTTTAATCTGGACGAGTGTGTTTGACTTCGGGTAGTTGGTCTAGTATGTGATGTAGAAGGTGCAGAAGTGGGGACGCCAGGAATAGTTGCAGCATAAGTGTTTGAAATTTCTGGAAGATTTGGAGTTGGTTGAAATGTATAATCAACTTGTTTAATGATATTCTTCCAAATTTGTGGCATTCTAGAAGTGTCATCTCGTTAAGTACAAAATATGAAACAAGGTAACTAATTTAATTTTAATCTGGACGAGTGTGTTTGACTTCGGGTAGTTGGTCTAGTATGTGATGTAGAAGGTGCAGAAGGACGCCAGGAATAGTTGCAGCATAAGTGTTTGAAATTTCTGGAAGATTTGGAGTTGGTTGAAAAGTAGAATCAACTTGTTTAATGATATTCTTCCAAATTTGTGGCATTCTAGAAGTGTCATCTCGTTAAGTACAAAATATGAAACAAGGTAACTAATTTAATTTTAATCTGGACGAGTGTGTTTGACTTCGGGTAGTTGGTCTAGTATGTGATGTAGAAGGTGCAGAAGTGGGGACGCCAGGAATAGTTGCAGCATAAGTGTTTGAAATTTCTGGAAGATTTGGAGTTGGTTGAAATGTAGAATCAACTTGTTTAATGATATTCTTCCAAATTTGTGGCATTCTAGAAGTGTCATCTTTTTTGGACACCCTAATAACAAGACTTCCTAATGGTAAATTTACACACAAAGTTTATCGAAAACCAACACATACGAATAGATACTTGAACTCTCTCTCGCATCACCACCCTGGTCAATTACGTAGCGTTATGAAATCCTTGATATACCGCTCTTACCACTTATCTGACCAAAATTCTAGAACGGAAGAGATGAAGACTATTAATAAAATACTAGTTCAAAATGGATACAAAGATCAAGAAATATTGAAAATTACCAACGAAATAAGAAGACCAAGAAATAATAACTTGTCAAACAATGAACGAAAGATTCCTGTTATTCTACCTTATATAAAGGGAATTACAGACAGAATAGCAAAGAAATTTCCCAAAAACGACTTCAGACCGGTATTCAAACCACATTCAACTTTGTCCCAACTTTTAAGAAACCCCAAAGACAAAATTCCTAATGAAAGCCAAGGAGTGTATGAGATACCGTGCAACAACTGTCGAAGAACTTATATAGGACAAACTAACAGAATATTATATGCGAGAGCCGATGAACACCAACTAGCAATTAAACAGCACAATCCTTCATCGTCTTTAGCTACACATCATTTAGATACAGGACACCAAATTAATACCAACAATATCCGTTTAATTGCACCTCTATATACCTTACAAGCAAGAATTATTAGAGAAGCAGTTGAAATTGAAAGAAGACCAAACGCCCTCAATAAACGAGATGACACTTCTAGAATGCCACAAATTTGGAAGAATATCATTAAACAAGTTGATTCTACATTTCAACCAACTCCAAATCTTCCAGAAATTTCAAACACAACTATTCCTGGCGTCCCCACTTCTGCACCTTCTACATCACATACTAGACCAACTACCCGAAGTCAAACACACTCGTCCAGATTAAAATTAAATTAGTTACCTTGTTTCATATTTTGTACTTGTTAAAAATAGTTACCTTATTTCAATTTCTGTAATTGTCAAATAAATTCTTGACAAAGGGAACAAAGGACGTTCCCGAAACGTTGAATTAATTTTTACGTTTATTTACACAAGTTTTAAAGAAAAATTGTCTTATTTAAATATATATATATATATATATATATATATATATATATATATATATATATATATATATATATATATATATATATATATATATATAATGTCCCCGGATCGACTTTAAAAGAGGAAAATTCTCTTATTTTTGATTTCTCAGAAAATTTCATTTTGCTGAGTTGCCCTGCTTGTTTTCAAACCCCGAAACACAAATTACTTGCTATTTAACTCAAACGGTTCTCGAGATAATATCATTTTTCTTGAAAAATTCGAGCTTTTCGTAATTTTTTGAAGTAAATTGATTTGTTTCAAAGGAAAAATCAAATTGGTCTCACAAGTTTTAATTAATAAATTTAACAATTGATGCTAAAACGAAATGAAATTCTCAAAAAACTGAACTATTAATTTTCTATTCGAATAATGCTCCTCCTTTTTCCGCACAGATTTCAATGCGAGCTCTGAATTCATTTAAACTGCGCCTTATTTCTTCGATTGAAAGGGACAGGACAGCATTCCGTATCCTATTTTTCAATTGCTCTTCATCATTGTCTAATGGCTCACTGTGCACAATTTGTTTTAAACGACCCCACAGATAAAAGTCCATTATTGTGAGATCAGGACTTCTCGACGGCCATAAAATGGGACCATCCCTTCCTATCCAGTTATCATGGAACTCTGTATTGAGCTACTGGCGAACAGTGCCGGCATAATGAGCAGGGCACCCATCGTGCTGGAAGAACATTTCGATTTGGAAGTTCAATGGCAATTCATCCAGTTACAATATTTTGCAACATTTATGTGAATAACGGTTTAAATTTTGATCAAAAAAATATGGGCCAATAATTCCATGGTACGAAACCGCACACCACACATTCACTTTTTTCAAACATTGTCTGCGACTAGCAATTCGGAAGTTTGGATTCGTCCTTCTCCAGTAACGGCAATGTTGGGAGGAAACGACTCCGTTAGTTGAAAAGGTCGATTCATCGGAGAACATTATTCGTTTATGAAAATTTGAATTTTCCAAAACTCTATTGCCCATTTCCAAACAAAAATCCAGACGTTTGGCTTCATCACCGTTCTCTAAAGTTTGCCTAAATTGCGGCTTAAATGGTAAAATTTTGTTCTCCTTGAAGATTCTTTGTAAATGATTTACCTATCCCAATTGTAGTGCCCTCCTTCTTAAAGACAACCTTGGAACTTCTGTTGCGGAATGAACGGCGAGAACAGTAGCAGCATCTTCTTCATCGAACAACTTCTTTGGCTTCTTTAGGTTTAAAACCGAGCCTGTTTGAAGGAATTTAGTTACCAAGTTTTTTGCTCCGGCATTCGAAATGGCAACCTCCGGGTATTTTTGGTTGAATTTTCTGATAACAACTCGGTAGCACTCTTCCCCAGTTCCGTAACATTGAATTAGATAAATTCTTTATTGTAAAGTCAACTAAAGTTACTTCTAAAAATTAGGAAAAACATTCTAAGTCCAATTTTTCAAGAAAAATGATATTATCTCGAGAACCGTACGAGTAAAATAGAAAGTAATTTGTATTTCAGGGGTTTGAAAACAAGCAGGGCAAATCATCAAGAATGAAATTTTCTGAGAAATCAAAAATAAGAGAATTTTCCCTCTTTTAAAGTCGATCCGGGGACATACTGTATATACATACATATACAAATGTACTACAGTAACCGATCCATTACGAACAGCGCTAGTCAATGTGCGTCTTTTGATATGTTCAACTTTTGTTATATCCCTACCTCTTGATGCTGATGGTGATCGTTGTTGCTCAGTATCAGCTAAAACGTGTCATTCATTTTCTTCTACTATTATCTGGGTCCCAGATGTTGATGCTTGTTGATTATCAAATTGAACATTTGATGTCTTTCCTTTTGTATGTTGAGATTCTGAATCTAAAACACTGACAGTTCGGTGGAAATCGTTTCAGGAGGACCAACATCTGCCTCTTCGATGAGTTGGGTAAATAAATTCTGATAGAATGTGAATATACCCGCTGATTTGAATCCATTCATAGCCTTCTCTACATTTGTAATGCTTACGTAAACTTTTGTAAAAAGTGGAATCAGTTGCAAAAGGAGTAAGTTTTTCATATTTAATTTATCTTATATAGGTATCGCATTCTTTATATAAAGCTCTTTTTAATGGACAAAATACTGTAAGGTCCAACGGTTGCAATCGGTGAGACGTGTGGGGAGGGTGTAATAAAAAACTAATAGGGTGTATTTGTTGTTAATAATAATTCCCCTAATATTACTTATACACCTAAGAATAAATAGATTTTGTGCCTTCAGCTCAGCCAGTGATTAATCGGGTCCATGTTCTTAAACTTTGATTTGCTTTAATTAGAAAAAGTGTGTGTGTAGTTAGATATGTTCACTTTACAAAGAAATGTAACTTCAACCTGTAAATAAATGTTAAAATACCTCAGACACCAACTTATTTTATGGAAAACAAGTAAACCGTAAATGTAATAAATGTAAAATTGAAAACAATAACAAGGTTTATTATAAAATCTTTAAGACAAGTTATAAATTAGAAAATCTTAATACTAATGTTAGTAACTTAAAAATACCTTATACTAATAATTAGAAATTAAATACCTGTTTTGCTTTAAAATTTTTGTTGTCACTGGTGTACTGTTACTGATAAGACGTGCTGACGAAGCCACGCTTTCAATTTTGGTTGTGCAATTACCCTTGAAATGGAAATATAATAAAGTTTTGATATTCGTTGATCCCAAGTGAATAAATTCTTCTACAAAAAGCCAAACTTGGTTGATTTAAATGGGTTAATGTACCATTTATTTATAATTTTCAGCATAGCTACAACTTCTATTGCGTCATCCTCGTTAAATTGAAACGTAATAATACAATGAAATTACGTAATAGGAAAATGTAACGTAATCAAAGTAAAAATAACAGTAAAAATAAAAGTGCATAAAAGGATAAATATAATAGACAACCGTTAATTTTACGATACTTTTTAATAAAAATAATCAAGAACAAAATGGAAGCTTCTTGCTTTCATATCGTAACAACAACGACTTCAAAATAGATGTCTGCGCATGAACTCAATGTGCAAGACGAAATGCGCGTACTACCCCCCCCACTTTAAAATATCTAAACGTATACTTTTTAGCCACTAAGGAATGCAATTCACATGACACAAAAATGAACGAAGTTGTCTAAATTATGGTATATTTTAATACAACTCAAAAGACTTGTTACAAGGGAGCGTTAACATTGTAACACTATTGCTGTGACAATAATTATATATTCTCAGTGTAATATGGCTGGAATGATTATCCAGAACTAACAAAACTGGGTCTTCTAAGGAAGCTTTTGTATGGTCCACGAAATGGGTTAGCTATAAATAAAACAAATCCTCAGTCATCCATCCGGATTTGGTATAGTTATAGATAGATCCAGGAGGTCCTCCTTGTTTCACAGACGGGTGCATCCTAATTCTGGAGTAGATTTACGCTTTTATTTTTAAAAATCGAAATAAATCAATAACTGTAAGATTTAGGTATAGGGAATGGTTAAGAAGAGTGAAAGTATTTCTTAAGTACTTTTCAGGGATGATATAAAATAGAGGGCATTCCATTTAAAATAACCGAGATAATCATGCGTGTGAGTTTTGTATCACCCTGTATAAAAATAAAAGTTATCACAAAAGTTTTAACAAAACCAGACAATCACGAAATTATTTTTTCCATTACCCTGTAGAACCTAGTAAAAACCTTTATCATTCGAATAGGAAAAATGAGCCTGATTGAAATTTGGCATAATATACAGGGTGTTTAATTTTAAAAAAACATAAATTTGATATGCTGTGATTATAAAATACCCTGTATATTATTAAATAATTTTAAAATGTGCAGCTTGACTTTATGAATAACTTTTATTTAAAACTTTTTTTCGTAACTTTTAAGGTAACGGAGTTATCGAACTCCGAAGTGTAAGTTGATCATCCTGTGTATATACGGCTTTCGGATGGTTGTACTTTACTTGTTCATTGTATAACGTTTTAATAACATATTTGTCGTTGGCGATTGAGTTTAGAAGGTCAATCAGAGGTTTTATGTTTTTCGCTCCTGATACGAAGATTGGTGGAGGTTTCGGTTTAGTGGATTTGGTAGCTTCACCACCGTCAGTTTCACAAATTTTTAGATAAATGATACAAATTTTGGCCTTACATAGGAACACGCGATCTACGAAAGTCCAACCAGAGTACTTAGAATACAGGTTCTATCTCTTTTCATTCAAAATTGGAAAAAAAGAATCAGGTAACTTCAAACCCTTTTCTACCTTAGACAAATCTAAATTATTATGTATATATATATCCATAAAACACTTGGGGAGGAATATAATGTATCTAAAAAAGTTGATAGGGTATTGAAAAAATTGAACGAATACTAAAATTCCACATTAGGAATTTTTTGGCGGCCAAATTACGCATCGTATCAAAAAATGGCTTAGAATTTAATTCTTTTATTTTTATGTATTTTTATATATGAAATGTGCAGCTGTTTCAGAAATATTTGATAAAAAACAAAAACTGTTCTTAATAAACTCCCACTTTCCGCCGCTGGATTTCTCCCAAAATCTGATCAGCTCCAGGAAAATTAAAGCAAGCTTAAATGTGAAATTTTTAGTACGTACCTTTTTGAAGTTACCATGGATACTAACATTCATCAATACACACACACACGCGCACGCGCACGCACACACGCACGCTCGCGCGCGCGCACGCACACGATTATTGGTATTTGGAAAATGTATATACCTAATTCTGTATCCATGAAACGCTTGGGGAGGAATACAATGTATCTAAAAAAAAGAAATACATATACACAATAAATTTAACACAGAACGTGTCCAAAACGTAAATGACTAGATCCGGAGTAATTTTAGGTTGTACTCGATTTACGCGGTGCGAACTAAAAGGGATGCGATAGTGTTTTCTTATCCACAATGCCTCAAATATACGTTCACGATTTCATTAAAATTTGACATAAGGCATTAACATCTATATATCTGGACCACAGTGCGCCCAAGGGGTGTGCACTAATTGAAAGAACTCTTATTTTCTTTTGAGCGAAATAACTGTAATTAAAGCAACATTTCAAGTTACCCATTGTTGATCAATAGAAGCAGAAACTTCTTTCCACTCTTTTACTTTTTGACTGGTTGTATATATTTTAATGTACACAGTTTCATAAAAAAAGTTCCGAATCATCTATATGAATATCGGGGTGTTGTTTTTGAAAACCAGTTACATCTGACCACAGAGGTTCTTTTTGGAACAATATCCAACTAAACGCTTGTAAATCTTCAAAGTGTTACGTCCATTTATTCAAATAAGCTACACAAGTAGTATAAAACATGGTCACTGACGTTTTAAATTTACCAAAACTACTAGCATAGTGTTAACTTGATTTGGCAAAAAGGCATCATTTTTCCGCTCTATTAATTGTTGCTTTAAATTTGATCGAACCATGTATACTTCTACCATTGAAGAAATTTTTCAGATTCCATTTGCAGCACACATTTATGAAACGTAGAAGCTTGTGAGTGAAGAAACCATAGCCAAATTCCAACAAATTTGTTTTTAAAACTATTAAGAATCAATGTGGGATATTTTTTTTGAGAGAGAAAGTAATTCTGTAACGGCTTAAACATTTTTAATATTCTTTCTATCGAAGGTGTTACCTATCTGATTTTACTGTATCGCAACAGTTTTTGGCATTCAACATTAACAAACTCACAAAATTATCTTAATTATTCAACTCGAACAGTATAAATGTAGAAATTACCATAGATTTTCACAATAATGGCTTATATATAAATAGGCAGCAGCCTGCTGATGTTCGAATACAGTTATGAAGGATATGAGCAGCACAGTTCACCCCAACTAAAGGTTTTTTAAGTAGCTAATGAACTTTATGATAGACGTTATTTTGACCATGTCTTGCTGCTCCTCCAAAATTGCAATTTGTGTTGCCAGCGCACATTGTCATACTTTTTTTTAATTCGTGTTTGTTAACTGTTTTAATAATGTATTCGGATATAATGTCTGAAGTTTCACCTGGAAAATCTGTAACAAACCTTTTAAGTTGTGCTGAAATTTGCAATAATTTAGGTAACTTCGTTCATTTTTGTGTCATGTGAATTGCATAAGTTATTGATTGAAAAGCATGCGTTTAGATATTTTAAAGTGAAGATTGTACGCGCATTTTGTTTGCACATTGAGTTCGTGCGCAGACTCCTTTTTGGATGTCGTTGCTGTACGATAATGAAAGCAAAAAGCTTCCATATTTGCTCTTTAATATTTTTATCAAAAGTGTATATTTTTACGGTAAGAGCTAATTAAACCTATTTTTCATTGTTTGATATATTTACCTTTTTAGGCACTTTTATTTTTTCTTTCCATAGCGTTAAATTTTCTTTTTACTTAATTGCATTGTACTATTATGTTTCAATTTAACGAGGATGACGCAGTAGAAGTTCGTTGCTATGCAGAATTATAAATAACCCGTTTAAATCAACCAAGTTTGGCTGTTTTTTTAAGGAATTTACTTATTTGGGATCAAAGAATATCGAAACCCTGTTAAATTTCCATTTCAAGATTAATTGCACAACCAAATGTGAAAGCGTGGCTGTGTCAGTATTGTGTTATCAGTAACAGTATACCAGTGACAACCAAAATTTAAAAGTACTACAGGTATTTCATTTCTAATCATTAGTTTCTAAGGTATTTTTAAGTTAATTCAGATTTACTAACATTAGTATTTAGATTTTCTACTTTATAACTTGAGTTAAAGATTTTTATAATAAACCTTGTTGATCCCAATTTTACATTTATTACATTTACGGTTTACTTGTTTTCCATAAAATAAGTTGCCTCCGAGGTATTTTAGCTTTTATTTGCAGGTTGAGGTTACACCTTTTTTTTGTAAAGCGAACATATCTAACCACATACACATTTTCTAATTTAAGCAAATCAAATTTTAAGAACATGGCCCGTTTAATCGTCGACTGAGCTGAAGGCACAAAATCTTCTATTTATTATTAGGAAATTAAGTAATATTAGGGGTGGAATTATTAACAACACCCACTACACCCAATTCTTTTATTTTTATTACAAATCTTGAACTATTAGAAGTTGCACTTTCATAAAATATCTTACGATTGTAGGACATATTTTTTCGGTCCCGTGATTTGAATAATCGGTACAGATTGTTACAAAATTGACCGTTTCAAGATCATTTGGTATGGAGCTTAATGATTCTTTTTGTAAAATATAACACACAATTTTCAGATTTAGTTGTAACACATTCAAATTTTTGTTAAGAACAACTTTTTGTTAGCTTACTAGTTGTAACGGGTGCCTGAGATTTTTCAAATTTCGCGCTATGTTAAATGATATTTTATGGTTATATGGTATTTTGGAGAGTAAGAAATGATTGTTGTTTATTTATAAACGTAATTAATATTGATATGAGAATCTTGAATTTATTCAATATGTTATGTACATACATAATTAGAAAACATTTAAAGTTCGCGGTAAGGGAAGGGGAAGATGCGGTTTGAATGACTTATAGTTTTTTAGAGTTTGAAAATTGATGTTAAGAGTTGGAAAGAGATACAAGTGACGGTAGTATATAGTCACGCTGCCCCTAAAATTGGAGAATAAAATAAAAATAGTTCGTTTGTAATAGGGAAGAAATAAGTATACCCTCCTTACTAAAATATAAAGGGCTAAGGTGAATAAAAGTGCAAATATTGTTAAATAAGTGATAAAAAAGAAAGGTGACGCTATAATCTAAAACTTACATGTTCTGTGCATATTGTAGGTCATACACTATTATATTTCACGAAAGAGATAAAATACGATAATCGATCCAGTGTGGTAAATTAATAAATAAAGGGTTACTTTAAGGGACTCAGCTCTGCCGTTGGTATATATCCAAAAATATTAACCGTACCAATAGGTTGCTGGGAAGTGGAATTGTGCAGAATCAACGACGGATTTCCAAAGAAGATGTTTGGTAAACAAACAGATACAGCTCCCGAGCCAGGTGCATATCAACGACGTAACCCAATCAAAAATAACAAATAAGACCGATAAACTTGGGTAATAAAGAAAACGTTTATGTGTTTTATTTTTCCTTAATTTATTGTTTAACAATCAACACTGAATGAATCAATTTTCATTCACTGTTGATATAGAATTTATATGTGCATGTTAGATGATAGGTAATATGACAAGTCATAATCATCGGTAAGGGTAGTATAAAGGATTGTTTTTGTTTGATCATTGTAAACAAAGCATTTGTGCATTTTGAGTTTAGTTGAAATAAATCACCGTGACGTTGGATTTAATTTTATTATTGATCAGTATAAATCCTAAAACATTTAATGCTGAAAAAATAATCTCAAGAAAAGATACAAATTACATATACTAAATTACTTATCTTTTTTGGATTTTTTAATGGTGTACTTTAAATTATACAATCTAAACGTTTCGATAACACTTACAGTTATCTTCGTCAGTAGTAATGTTTGTTAAAAATTGTTAAAGATGTAGTAAACAATTTTGTCAAATTTGAAAAATTCAAACATAAACATAAGCCTGCTATTAATATAACAGTTTGAGAAACGTATAAGCCAACTATAAAATTGTAGTAAAGAATAGCTAGGTCATTAAAATTAAATATTGTTAAACTGCCTCAAAGATGACAAACCAGAACACTCTCTACGACGAAAGCTAACAATGAAATTTGCCAGCCAAAAACACATTTAACAAAATTTAATCGAGTTATGATGTAAGTGTAAAGTTGTGAAAACTTCAATTTTAAAATGATAGAAGCATTCACAAATCCAAACATTACATCAAAAAATAACCCAGTTAAATCTAACAAAAGATATCTTTATCAATAATTGGAAGTGTTATTAACAATGAAAAGCACAATGCAGAACGTTCTTGTAATTTTAATTTCAATTTAATTTCAACTACTTATGTTAAATTATAGTGCTGTGGAAATTTAACATATAATTGGTAAAGCATTTGCTTCAAGGTCTAGGAAAAACACAGCAAAAACCTAGACATACCAAAAGTTGAAAACAAATTAAAATCAAGGCGTATCATTATGCTCTTTTTAATTATAAGATGCCAAAACCTATTTAAACGGAGATTTTCTTCTTGTCTATTAAAATTATTCGGTGTTTATATATTTCAATAGCTTCACGTTGCAAACGAACATAATAATGGGTTTGTCTTGACAATATTTTCATATTGTCAAATTGAATGTCATGATTTAGATTATTCAGGGCATGGTCAGCCACAGCAGACCTCTCTGGTTGACCCAATCTACAAAATCTCATATGTTCTTTGCGTCTTGTATCAAAGCTACGTTTTGTGGTCCCGATGTATACTTTTCCACATGAACAAGATAACTTATACACTCCGGAAGATGATAAAGGGTTTGACACATCTTTAGGTGATCTTAAATGTTCTTTAATTTTTCTTGTAGGTTTAAAAATAGTCCTAATGCCATATTTGATTAGGATTTTTCAATTCTATTTGTAACATTAGCTATAAAAGGAAGAAAAGCAGTACCAACATTAAGAACTGGTTTTTCTTTAAGGTTACGCCTAGAAGGTGTAATAACATTATTAATATCTGTAAGTGAATATCCATTATCTTGTAAGGATTTTCTTAAATATTTATATTCATCATTCAAAATTCAGGGTCACAAATTCGTTTTGCTCGATCTACTAAAGATTTAATTACACTAATTTTTTGACGTGGATGGTGGTTGGATAATTTATGAAGGTATCTATCAGTGTGTGTCGGCTTTCTGTAAACCTTAAAAGATAGTGAATTATTATTTTAGATATTAATATGTCAAGAAATGGTAAACTTCCATTAGTTTCTTTTTCCATGGTAAACTGAATACTAGGATGTATACCATTTATAAAACCAAAAACTCATGCAGTGCTTCTTCTCCATGTCTCCAAATAACAAATGTGTCATCTACATATCTATACCAAACTGAAGGTTTTTTAGGTGTATTTTGTAACGTTAATGTTCCAAATTTTTCCATATAAAAATTAGCTATAACAGGACTAAGGGGACTACCCATTGCTACACCTTCAATCTGTTCATAAAATTTACTATTCCACTGAAAATAAGTTGTAGTAAGACAGTGCTGAAAAAGAATGGTTATGTCCTTTGGAAAAAGATGATCTATGTATTCAACAGTTTCTTTTAGAGGTACTTTTGTAAAAAGTGAATAACATCAAAACTAACCATTATATCACCCTCTTCAATTTTGATACTATGCATTTTTCAACAAAGTCGGCAGAATTTTAATGTAATGCGGTTTTTCCTATAGAGGTTGTAATAACAATGTAAGATGTTTTGCAAGGTGATATGTAGGAGAACCAATTGCACTAACAATAGGCCTTAAAGGAATATTAGTCCTGTTATAGCTAATTTTTATATGGAAAAATTTGGAACATTAACGTTACAAAATACACCTAAAAAACCTTCAGTTTGGTATAGATATGTAGATGACACATTTGTTATTTGGAGACATGGAGAAGAGCACTGCATGAGTTTTTGGTTTTATAAATGGTATACATCCTAGTATTCAGTTTACCATGGAAAAGAAACTAATGGAAGTTTACCATTTCTTGACATATTAATATCTAAAATAATAATTCACTATCTTTTAAGGTTTACAGAAAGCCGACACACATGATAGATACCTTCATAAATTATCCAACCACCATCCACGTCAAAAATTAGTGTAATTAAATCTTTAGTAGATCGAGCAAAACGAATTTGTGACCCTGAATTTTTGAATGATGAATATAAATATTTAAGAAAATCCTTACAAGATAATGGATATTCACTTACAGATATTAATAATGTTATTACACCTTCTAGGCGTAACCTTAAAGAAAAACCAGTTCTTAATGTTGGTACTGCTTTTCTTCCTTTTATAGCTAATGTTACAAATAGAATTGAAAAAATCCTAATCAAATATGGCATTAGGACTATTTTTAAACCTACAAGAAAAATTAAAGAACATTTAAGATCACCTAAAGATGTGTCAAACCCTTTATCATCTTCCGGAGTGTATAAGTTATCTTGTTCATGTGGAAAAGTATACATCGGGACCACAAAACGTAGCTTTGATACAAGACGCAAAGAACATATGAGATTTTGTAGATTGGGTCAACCAGAGAGGTCTGCTGTGGCTGACCATGCCCTGAATAATCTAAATCATGACATTCAATTTGACAATATGAAAATATTGTCAAGACAAACCCATTATTATGTTCGTTTGCAACGTGAAGCTATTGAAATATATAAACACCCGAATAATTTTAATAGACAAGAAGAAAATCTCCGTTTAAATAGGTTTTGGCATCTTATAATTAAAAAGAGCATAATGATACGCCTTGATTTTAATTTGTTTTCAACTTTTGGTATGTCTAGGTTTTTGCTGTGTTTTCCTAGACCTTGAAGCAAATGCTTTACCAATTATATGTTAAATTTCCACAGCACTATAATTTAACATAAGTAGTTGAAATTAAATTGAAATTAAAAATTACAAAGAACGTTCTGCATTGTGCTTTTCATTGTTAATAACACTTCCAATTATTGATAAAGATATCTCTTTGTTAGATTTAACTGGGTTATTTTTTGATGTAATGTTTGGATTTGTGAATGCTTCTATCATTTTAAAATTGAAGTTTTTCACAACTTTACACTTACATCATAACTCGATTAAATTTTGTTAAATGTGTTTTTGTGGCAAATTTCATTGTTAGCTTTCGTCGTAGAGAGTGTTCTGGTTTGTCATCTTTGAGGCAGTTTAACAATATTTAATTTTAATGACCTAGTTATTCTTTACTACAATTTTATAGTTGGCTTATACGTTTCTCAAACTGTTATATTAATAGCAGGCTTATGTTTATGTTTGAATTTTTCAAATTTGACAAAATTGTTTACTACATCTTTAACAATTTTTAACAAACATTACTACTGACGAAGATAACTGTAAGTGTTATCGAAACGTTTATATTGTATAATTTAAAGTACACCATTAAAAAATCCCAAAAAAGATAAGTATTTTATTATGAGTGTTAATGGTGAAAGTTTACATTTTCAAATTACATATACGTTTAAAAAAATTAATTTGAAGATATATTTAATAATTGATAACAATAATCATTTCAATTAATAAGTAAGCTAGTCGGCGCAACCAGATAAAGGAAATTGTTAAGCAACTATTAGATTTCATTTATGCAGACTGAAACTTTATAGCAAGCTATTTAAAGTTAAATTACTCAATGTTATCTTTGCGACTTGAAACTACCTAGAATAAATCGAAAGGTAAACACTCTCACGAAAACGTTACGAATTTATATTAAAAGATTTGGAATATGTAAAAATAGTAAAAGAACCCTAAAATTTATCTTTTGTGGCTAGTGTAAACAAATAAAAGGAGTAGGTCTATGTAGACTGCTCGAGTGTTCTACCCATCATGTCCCACACATGTTCGATGGGAGAAAGGTCGGGAGATCTGGGTGGCCACGGCAAGATATTGACGTTAGCCTCTTCGAAGCGCACCATAGAATTCCTTGCAATGTGGGGACGGGGATTATCCTGGTGGAAAATCGGCCCGGGGTAATGGAAGGATATGGGGTTCTACCACTTCATCAACATATCGGTGGGCATTCATATTGCCTCGGATGAATGCCAACTGAGACCTGATTACATAAACAATAACACCCCATACCATCACCCTCAGAGTGTGGTGCACATGCAGCTCAACAGAAAACTGCACATTGCGACGTTCGCCACGTCTACGTCTGACCGTCATGCGACCTTCGTGCATTCACAATCAGAATCGAGATTCGTCACTGAAGACCACTCTATGCCATTCCATGTTCCAATCCAGTCGCAAGGTACACCACTCCAAACGTTGCTCTCGATGACGAGCCGTCAGCGGAAGCACAATATCTGGTCGATAGGACTGCAAGCCAAAAGGTCTAATTCGACGGTAAACTGCACGAAGAGTTACAGGACGTCCTTCGTTTCTAAACTATTGATCGGCTATTGATCTTGTACCCGAGAATCGGTCTCTTAATGTCATTAATCGGAGATGGCGGTCTTGGACCAGCTTTGCCTGTCTTGGCCGTCCACTTTATGTAAGTCGACAGAAGCAGTCGAATAGTTTTCTATATTGTAGAACTCGTGATGTCATCCTATTGTGTCTTATCCGAAGGTCGCGCTATCTTTTTCATACTTTCTAGACTTTGATTAATTCCTTCTGAACAATGAAACGTCCATCAGGTGCCACCCGCACGCCGTTTACTATGTAGTATCCAAATATAGACACGTCACTAAAGTATGGGGTTACTACTGGTGTTGTTATATTACATTACCTACAATTTATTATTATTATTTTATTGGTTCGTATTTATTCTGTTAGTACTTATGCTGAAATATCGTAAAAATATAAGTTGAAAAGAGTGAAATAAATGTGTATATTCTTGACTAACCAATTTACTCTGAGGTATACATGAAGTTAGTCATTTGTAAGCCTCGGCTAACGCCTCGACTATCAATTCTCCTTACTTGCAAAACTATTACCCTGTGCTAATGATGCAAATAACTATTGTTGTCTTATTTTAGAGTGGACCAAATCTTATGGACCAGTTGGAATACATAAAGCTGTATATGAGTCCTTTTTAAAAGGTTCGAACAAAAAGCCATATTTCGACAATTCCACCTTACACAGCAACGTAAATGATATTTACTTACCATGGAATGCTTGTAAGTTAATGTTTTAATTTTAAATGTTACAGTGGTATTAATATGTGAGCATTTCAGTACCGCAAAGTAAGAATAAAGTTGGAAAATTTACCTTACCTACCCGAAAGTAAATAGTAAGATTGTAAGAATTAATTTCTTTTGTTTTTAGCGTCCATGTACTGTAACCAATAAAATTTCTTATGAACAAGACTTTTATTAAGTTACCCATAGAATATAGTTTCCACTGTAATACCGCTACAATGCACGGAATAAAACGGTCTTAAAGGCAATATCTCTAACTTTTCATTGCAACATCGACTATTATAATATAATTATAATATAATAATTATACTATAAATGACGCTAAAACTGAAGGTATTTTGAGACTAGTCTAAATATAGTCGAACGCGCGAAATATCTTCGCGGTCATGTTAGATCCAACATTTTGTCTACAACTGTGTGCGCTCGGTATTATGCCATAAATGGATTGTTGCTCTAATTTGATTCTGAAATAAAATTAACTTATTTAAAGCAAACTGAAGTAACGGTATATTAATCTAGTTTTGGAAATGATAAAAACAGGAACCTTAACCCATTATTATTTTGACAAGTAGTGTATTTGTCGTACGTTTTGAATTTATCACTTACGTAGCGCGATCGGTTAAATAATGAAAACAAGTAGTAATGAGAACTACGGTGCTATGCCCCCTGAATTTACAGACGTCGCATGTGCTGCCATTTCAAACCTTGTACCTGAGAAGTGAATGATTTAATTGAAAGGACCTACAACCAGTTTAAGGAAATACGCAAAAAGAAGGAAAGTAAGTGAAAATGTTTTACCGGCATATTTAGAAAAAAAATCAATTTATAAAAGAGATACATATGTATATATCTGTAAATTCAACCAAAAGTATACCATGTTTCATTAATTTTTGTTACATTTTAGACTGCGGATAAAATACTGATATGTGAAGTTTCAAACCCCAAGCTAGCCAAAATTGCTCTCATTGGCCCCAAAAACTGTTTTTGGTATATATATATATATATATATATATATATATATATATATATCTATATAACATATTAGTATCATATTTTCATCAACTTTGCTTTTGTTAGGGTGATTGATGTTTATACCTGTTACTTATCGTACTTGCGGAATACTTTCACACGCTTTAGTTCATTACCTTTACATTATGTTAGAATAGTATTCACAAGAACTTCAGTTCATTGTCTTTGATTGTGTCAGACAGACGCATACATTGCACTTTGTACATTATCTTTACTGGAGTTTACTAAGAATATCTATTGACACCTGTTCTTAACCTTGCTGAGATCATATGAAATACTCACGTCTAGACTTGTTAATTTTAGATTGTTGCATTTATTAGTTCATAAATTTTTCTCACGTTAACTAGAACCTTACACAGATGTTTCATTCTTGTGGGAATTTTTTATTGCGCCAGTTCACCGTACGAACCACTTCCACTTGTTGGCAATTTTGTTAACGTTAACAGATTTACACGTATATAATCTTAAAATTTTATTTCTACATTCAGTCGTTACTTAAATATATAGTAATAAATAGTTTACATCTTAATGTTCCAAAGTGCAAGGTACGAGTAGTAATATAAAAAAAATTATCCAATAAAATATCTGTATATGTGTGAAAATCGTCTCCTTAGGCGCTACAACGAGGTCACTAATTTAGGTTTAACGTTTGATTACAAATTTAGCTTCAGTGAACACACTCATCTTATATGCAAGTCTGGTTTTGGGAATGGCACGTTGCATATCTAGAAATTGAAAAAAATTTAAAAATATTACTGCA
The DNA here is from genome assembly GCA_036346205.1 of Vesta saturnalis. NCBI lineage: Eukaryota > Metazoa > Arthropoda > Insecta > Coleoptera > Lampyridae > Vesta > Vesta saturnalis. The sequence continues at coordinate 1,120,603 of JARFJB010001233.1, read as the reverse complement.
CTGAAGTCGTATTTTGCACTCGTGCGTTCCAAGTTAGAATACTGTGCATTAATTTGGTACCCTTTTGCAGTAATCTTAAAACTATGTTAGAATGCGTTCAAAGAAAATGATTGAAATTCTTGTTTTTTAAAGTCGAGGGTGTGTATCCTGTAATTCGTTACGATAATGATCTACTATTATTTAAGTTCGACATTAAGTTTTTAGAGCTCAGAAAAGATACAACACAGTGACATTTTTTGTATAAGTTATTACACAATAAATTAACTCTCCCATTTTATTATCATACCTAGACTTTGTTGTGCCTCAGCGTTTATGTCGAAACATTTTATTGTCGCGTTGCCTTAACTAATGTTTTACGAAAATCACCTATCTTTGTTACGTGTATCAATTCAATCAAATATCGCCATAATGTGATATTAATGGCTGTTCCATTACTTTTCGGAAAAATACTGTTCAAAATGTCCATGCTTAAAATACATTATCACTATTATCAGTTATTGTAATTTTTCATATACTTTGTCATACTAGTTTATTTGATGTATGGTCCTGTGTTGTGGCCGGTTATAATTTAATTTTTGTATTAGTTTTAAGATGGCAGATAAAGCCGGTTTTAATTTATTTTGCAGGTAAATATTGTACATAGAAAAATTTTGGAAATCCCACCGGATTCGTATTTTTAGTATAGTTTTGTACCGGTGACGGGTAGATTGAGTGTAGTTACGATTGTACGAAATCACATAAAATAAAGAAATTAATTTAAATTACCACTTATATATATATATATATATATATATATATATATATATATATATATGCAAGTTCATCCTTCCTTCTTATAATTGATCCTATATGTGCCATTGTGAATGAAGCAGAATATAAAGGGTAAGTCCACTTGAAAAATTACAGTCCATTCTATATTGTATATTAATTCACTTATTTAAATTACGAAGCGATCAACAAATTGATCACATTTGGTCCTTTCGAGCCGGATTTCATACAATCGTAGTTATTCCAACTGATACTCCATTTTTATTATTGTATAATTGATGAATTGTAATAATACCTATTCGAAAAATTAAAAACATCCCTATCTATTGTAAAATATTTTGTGTTGCGAATTAAAGATAAACAGCTATCTGCATGATACCTTGTACATACTGTATTCAATAACATTCTATATTCAACCAATTATTATTATTTTGGAATACAAATGTCAGAACAGGATAAATTGCAGCGTAAATTAGTAAAATTAATCGCTAGAAACGAAACATTATTTCGTAGGGTACAGTTATTGTACGATTCCGGTCAATTATTAATGAAAAATTTAACTGACGAAAAAAGTTTGTATAATTTTAATATAAGGTACTCCACTTTAGATCATTCAATCCTTGAATATAATGGAATAATTGACCAGTATAGAATTTGAATTAGATCCAAAAGCACCCCCAAATTATGTCGCATTAGAATCTCTACAAGATTTATGTGACCACATTCAATATGTAGCAGCAAAAATAATAAAGCCTGGATCTGATACAAATAAAAATGAGAATTCTAATATTCGTTTACCTCGCATTGATTTAACAAAATTTAACGGGGAGGACTTATCGTTATGGCCTTTGTTTTGTGAAAACTTTAAAAATTTGATTCATGTGAAACCAAACATTCCCAAATCAGAAAAGGTACAGTACTTATTAAGTAGCTTAGAAGGAAGGGCCTTAAAAGCCATTTCTTCAATAGAACCTTTGCCTGACAATTATGAAATTCTTTGGCAGTTATTGCAAGATACATATCAGGACCGCAAATATTTAGCTAGTTTATATTTAGAAAAATTGTTCAATTTTAAACCACTTAATAATAATCACCCAAACACGTTACAATCCTTTTTAGAACAGTTTGATACAAGCGTCACAGCGCTAAAAACACTTAAACTAAAGGATTTATCCGATTATATATTGACTCATATTGCGATGTCAAAATTATCGCAAGAAACTGTCAATGCGTTCGAACTAACACGAATGGATAATGAATTACCCACTTACGATGAGTTGATTAAATTCGTAAAACATCAAAGTAAAATTATTGTAAGGCCTGAAAGGCAGCGTACGACCAATTTCACCAATAATATCCATGCTAAATCACCCAGATCATTTGTATGCCATTCTTCAAAAAATAATAAAAAATGCGTTGGGTGTGGAAAGGATTTCCATTTACTATTAGAGTGCAATCCATTTAAGGATTTCGATCCTGAACAAAGGTTTCTTTTAATAAAGGAAAACAATTTATGCATAAATTGTTTTTCAGGTAAGCATAAGGTTAGTCTTTGTCCTTCTTCTTATACTTGCACAATCTGTAAATTATAATTGGTTCAACACCAACGTTACCATCCACCAAGTTTGAACATTTGGACCAAAATTCCCTTTCCTTAGTATCGAACCTTAATAATTACCACGCCGATAATTATATTCCTACCAACACTGCTACAGAGGATGAAATTTGTGAGATTTCATACCTACAAACCTATTGTCGAGATTCTACTGGTCGTTACTCAGTAGGTCTACCCTTTAAAGAAGATCCTTATGAATTAGGTGATTCCTATTAATACCTTAGCTGAAAAAAGATTACTTTTATTAGAAATATGCCTTCAAAAAATTCCCAATCTAAGGATCACTTACCACGTCATTATGCAAGAGTACCTGGATAAAAACCACATGTCGTTAGTTGCAAGGGAACATTTTAATCTTCCCTCATATTTTATTCCTCATCACTGCGTATTTAAACCTGGAAGTACATCTACCCCATGTCGCGTAGTTTTTGATGCTAGCGCGCGTACCGTAGATAATTCTCGTTCCTTAAATTCAATTTTGTGTTCTGGTCCTAAATTGTTAAATGAATTGGTAAGCCTTCTTTTACAATTTCGATTAAATCCTGTAGCAGTAACAGCCGATATAAGGCAAATGTACAGAATGATCAATATTATAGAGCCACATCGTTCTTTTCAAAGAATATTATGGAGATTCGACCTTAATTTGCCTGTAGTTATTTATCAATTAAATACGGTAACATTTGGTGTAAGATCGTCGCCGTTTCTTAGTTTAAGTACAGTAAAACAATTAGTACTCTATGAAGGTCATAAGTTTCCCCAAGCCGTAGATTGTGTTCTAAAAAATGTTTATGAATGACCTTGTAGTCAGTATTCCAGATGAAGAAAATGCATTAGTGATTGTTGAAGAAATAGTAAATTTATTCAAATGTGGAGGATTTAGTATAGTAAAATGATCCACCAATTCTAGGAAACTTTTGTCGCATATACCTGATGACCTAAGGTTGTCAACTCCTGTGGAATTTACTAAATATGATGTGAAAATATTGGGCTTACAATGGAATCCCAATACTGATGTATTTAGTTTTGGAATAAATTTTCAACATCTAAACTGCACCAAGAGAAATATGTTGTCACTTATCGCAAAAATATTTGACCCTTTAAATTTCTTAGCTCCTGTTACCTTATATGTAAAATTACTTATTAGAAGTTTGTGGGAATATAAATGGGAATGGGACCAGCCAGCACCTCAAAAAATCAAGGATTGTTGGTTTAAATTTCAAAATGAATTAGACCTTTTAAACAATATTGCTATACCGCGCCATTTGTTTGTTTTACCTGGGGGAACTTTCGATTTAATAGGTTTCTGTGACGCTAGTCCAGCTGCGTATGGTTGCGTACTCTATGTGCGAACAATTAACTCCGGTAACCAAATAAGGGTATCTATCCTGATGGCACCATCAAGGGTGTCTCCGAAACAAACGTTATCTAGATTAGAATTACGCGCAGCAGTTTTGCTTGCCAATCTAATGAGTCACGTGGCCCAAATTTTCGCTCAGCGTTTTAATAAAATATACGCATTATCAGATTCAATAATAATGACTTCTCGAATTCGCAATAAGATTGATCGAAATCATTGGTTTTTTATTCCTGGTAAGGATAATATAGCAGATTTCGCCTCCAGGGGTTTAACTCCCTCTTTGTTAGTAAAGCATCCTTCCTGGTTTCACGGTCCGAGATGGTTGTTATCTGATCCGACAGAATGGCCCATTAACCTTGTTGGTGATAGGGATCTTACGGTAGGCGAAGAAAATTATTGTACCTTTGTAAAATTAAAAATGGAATCTCCTTTATATCGCCTCACTAACCACTTTTCATCATGGACTAAACTATTATACACTACTGTATATGTATTACGTTTTCTCAAGTTAGTTCCACCAAATAAACGAATTTGTAGTTCCGGTTTAGATAAGGCCGAAATATATTTAATTAGAGACGTTCAGAAAAAACAGTCGAGTACGACTTACTATCACGAAACGAAAATATCGAACGTAACTCTTTGCAAAAGCTACGTCCATTCATGACCGAAAAAGTAATACGCGTAGGAGGTCGACTTGCGAATTCAAAAATTAGTATGGAGAAAAGATATCCTATCCTGCTCCCAAAATCTGATCCCTTTGTGGATTTGCTTATAGATTACTATCATAAAAAATATCTTCATACTGGTGTCCATTTACTACAATCATTATTAAGACAAAATTATTGGATTCTGTCATCTCGAAACTCCATTCGTCGTCGTATTTGGAATTGTAACCTTTGTTTCAAATTGAATCCTAAATCTGTTTCTCCTCTGATGTCAGATTTGCCACCTGCCAGAGTAAATTAATCAAAGGCGTTTTTGCATACTGGTGTTGATTACTGGTGCTTATGATATCACTGTTTCCAGAAGACGTGGTATAAAATCCCAAAAGGCCTATGTTTGTTTATGTATATGTCTCTGTACCAAGGCAATTCATCTAGACTTGCTTCCGATTTATCATCCGATGCCTTCATTTCAGCCTTCAAACGATTTATAGCCCGCCAAGGTACATGTTCCACCCTATATTGTGATCGCGGTACGAATTTTGTTCACTCAAGTACCCGATTTAATGAAATTTATGATTTACTCAATTCCGATACCTATAAAAATGCTTTCCAAGGAGCATTAAATATTAATAAAATCCGTTGGAAATTCAATCCCCCTTCTGCACCCCATATGGGTGGACTTTGGGAGGCCAATATAAAAACAGTGAAAACTCACTTAACACGATCTATTGGGCAACAAATATTGAACTATGAAGAGTTTCTTACGGTGTTAACACAAATCGAGGCTTTACTTAACTCTCGCCCTTTATGTATATTAAGTGACGACCCAAGTGATCCTATCGCTTTAACGCCAGCCCATTTTTTATGCAGTGCACCACTAACGAGTTTGCCTGCTGATAACCTTGCAAACGAACGAATTAGCATATTAAATAGATATAAACACAAAATAATGTTTATATTCGACCAGTAGTGAAGCTTTGTCCACTTCCAAGACAATAATAATTAGTTTATTAAAACATTTTTGTTCTTGTTTGTTATATGCAATCGGGTGGCCAGGATGTTGTGGCCGGTTATAATTTAATTTTTGTATTAGTTTTAAGATGGCAGATAAAGCTGGTTTTAATTTATTTTGCAGGTAAATATTGTACATAGAAAAATTTTGGAAATCCCATCGGATTAGTATTTTTAGTATCGTTTTGTACCGGTGACGGGTAGATTGAGTGTAGTTGCGATTGTACGAAATCACATAAAATAAAGAAATTAATTTGAATTACCACTTATATATATATATATATATATATATATATATATATATATGCAAGTTCATCCTTCCTTCTTATAATTAATCCTATATGTGCCATTGTGAATGAAGCAGAATATAAAGTCCACTTGAAAAATTACAGTCCATTCTATATTGTATATTAATTCACTTATTTAAATTACGGAGCGATCAAAAAATTGAATCTGATTATGCTGGGCAATAATAATAATAATAATAATAATAATTATTATTATTATTATTATTATTATTTTTTTGTTAGGCATCAACTACTAAGGTTATTTTGCTTATATCTTTTTGTGATTTCTTGGCCTGTTTGTTTCCATATACTAAGTCCGTTTAGTTATCAGATTCTAAGGTATAAGCCTGATAAATATAGGAATTTAAGTACTTCCGTTATTATTCTTGTATTTATTTGCAGCGTATTTTTAAATGAGCCTTTTATGTCACACATTTCTCGCTGTATTTGTAGTTCTTGAGAATCAGTCAAACAATCGGTAGCTCGATCCTTTGATTTATAAGTTGTACATTTTATATGGGAGTACTTAATGTTTTGCGCGTGGTTTCCTTTCCGCTGATCAGCTCATGATTGAAGTCTGTTGGCTTTGTACTAATTTTACTAGCATATTTTTGTAGTAGCCACATGCGCCTAAATTTTAAAGGTAACACCCCACCCCATCTTCTGCACATAACCAAATGATGGACTTGTGGGGAAAACTCCCATACAGTATCTTAGTCAAACGTTTTGCATAATGTCTAGTTTCTTTAGACGAGATTTGCACCCGGTTCCATATGCATTGCACCCGTAGTCTATTCTCGACAGAATCAACGATTTATAAACTCTTAGTAAAATTTCCCGGTTTGCTCCCCATGTTCAATTTGATAAACATTTGATTACGTTCACGACTTGTCTGGATTTTGTATTCTATGTGGTTTCTCCATGAAAGCGTTGGGTCAAGGATCATACCAAGAAATCTGTTTGAGATACTATATTGATGCGGTTTTCTTTAAGGTACCGGTTAGGCTCGTAATGTGGCGTTCTTAGTTTGCAGAAATGCATGCCAACCATTTTTGAATGGGAAAAACGAAATCCTACTTTATGAGCCTGTTCCATTACGTTATTAATTGTGTTTTGTAGCTCGTTATTAACCGGAACGCCTTTTTTGCCTGATACGTGGATAACCATGTCGTCCACATATGTAGAGCGGCCTATTGTTGGTTTAAGAGTGCTCGTAATATCGTTCACGGCTATGGCAAATAATGTAACGCTGAGTGGAGAACCCTGAGGTATTCCGTTTTCTAATGTGTATTCGGAGGATACAGCGTTCCCTATTCGCACTTTGAAACGCCTATTGTTTAAAAATGATTTTATAACGTTGGATAATTTTCTTTTTGTATTTTTTTTGTATTTTTTCTAATACAGCATATCTCCAAAGTGTGTCATAAGCCTTCTCTATGTCAAAAATACCGCTGTTAGATGTTCCTTCTTTCAAAGTTTTCAGAAATGGCAGTTGACAGCTTCACCAGGTTGTCATTAGTGCTGTAGTTTCTTCTAAATCCTGACTGAGTGATTTACCCAGTTGTTTTCTTCTAATAAATTAACCAATCTTTTATTAATAATCTTTTCTAAAATTTTTCCTTTACAGCAACATAGTGAGATGGGACGGTAGTTGTCGGGTTTTAACCGAACCTTATTAACTTTTAAAATTGGCGCTACTATTGCAGTTTTCCACAATTCTGGACATTTTCCTCTTTCCAAATTTCATTATAAATATAGAGCAAATCCTACAAATTTGAATGTGGTAAGTTCTTTAACATTCCGTTAGGTATATTATCAATTCCTATCGGCTCTTCTTTGGCTTCGTGAAGAGCAATACGAAGTTCTTTCATGATGATTGGTCCATTATAACCATGGTGGATTATTTCGGTGAAATTTCGGTGCCTGCCGTGTATCTATCTCGGGTTTATAATCTTTACTGATGTTATTTGAACTGCTCACTTGTTGGTATTGAATAGCCAGTTGTTCGGCTACTTCATAAAGTTCGGTGTATAGGTTACCGTTAATTTCCAATTTTGAAAGACCCTCATTTTGATGTTTTCCAGATATGGCACGTATTTTGTCCATAGCTCTGTAGCTGCTGTCGGTGTTTGCAGTGAGCTAATGAATCTTTGCCATGAAATCTTTTGTGATGCTTTAATTTCCCGTTGTGCTATTGTTCTTAGTCTTTTATAGTTGATTAAGTTGTCGATAGTGGGGTGGAATTTCTTTGAAGCGGCTTTTCTCCGTTTGATTGCTTCGCCGATTTTTGAGTTCCACCAAGGTACAGGTATGCGATTTAATTTGCCTCTGGTTTTAGGAATTTCTGTTTCAGTAGCTTACAGAATCGATTCGTTAAGATCGTTTACCATATCATTGACTTCCAACTCTCTATTGATAGGACGTACTGGGTTCTTGAAAGTGTCCGAATTGGCTCTCATTACGCTCTATTTCTCAGGTAGCGTTGTGTGGTTCTTACGTTGCGACGTGTTGATGAGAATGGGAAAGTGATCACTTCCGTGCAGATCATTAGCTACCTCCCATGTAAGATTCGGGGCTAATCGCGGAGAGCATAAGGTGAGATCGATCGAAAAGAAGTTATTCGATCTGGCGTTAAAAAAGGTTGGATGCTGGGTAGTATTAAGCAAAACTAATCCTGTGGTGTCCAGTACGCCTTCAATTGCTTTCCCTTTTTTGTCGTACTTATCAGGACCCCAAAAAGGGCCGTGGTAGTTAAAAGTCACCCAACAATAACAGCGCTTCTTGAAGTTGAAAAATAAAGTTCTTTAAGTCTAGCGATGACCACTGTCTGGTAAATAATTATTAGAGATTGTCAATTTAAAACGGTGCGATACACGTACGACAACTGCTTGTAAGTGGGTATATAACTGTATTTCCTTAAAGACGCAGTCATTGTGAATAAAGGTTGCAACGCTGCCTCTTGCACTTCTTTTATGAGACATGTCCTTTCTAACGCCAACGTGTTTAGGTAATATGAATTTGTCTTGTGCGTTAAAATGTGTTTCTTGGAGACAAATGACTAATGGTGTGCGTTCATTGGCGATCAATCCTCACTCACTTGAGCTTTTTTGACATCCGTTGCAATTTGATTGCAGAATACTTTCCATTTTTAAATTTAATTTGAATAAAAAGACACGAATAAAATAAATAATGACAGCAAAAGAACACACAATGTATAAATAAAAATAGGTAATTGACTAGATATAAAAGAAAAACAAAAAATAGTATCATTCTTTACAACACAGATAATTAGATGGTAGGATTTCAAGATTTCCCTTTAGGCCAACCTTTTCCCTTCTTTCTTACTGATTCATATTTACCGGCTAAATCCAATAAGGAGACGCCTGCATCGCTAGAAGTTTCAACTTCTGCTGCCGGTCTTTTATTTACATCAGAAAGAACATCCGATAATAGGGTTTTTGGGACGACTACTCGTTGGAGCTACGAAGGGGGAATTTGCAGTGTTTGCATGAGGTGTCATGGTTTATATTTTATTAATAGTGGTTTGATGGCTTCTACCATCAATGGCATTAATTCTTTAGCCAGAGACACAACGTTAATTGCTTGAGAATTCGAAGAAACTGCATTTGCGTAGGTTACGCCTGGGAGCGGTGTTTGGTTGTTTACCTTTTTCTTAGTCTCAGCATAGGTAAGTTTGTTTTTCACTTTAATTTTTTGAACAGAAGGTTTTGTTCTGAACGTGGTGCATTTACTAGATCGTGCTGAATGAGGACCTTTGCAGTTCAGGCAAATTATAGGTTCTTCATTTCATACCTTCGTGAGGTGGTTTTCCACAAGTCACGACAATACACAACTCCTTTACTTTTATTTAAAATTTTATGTGGGGTAACCACTATGTCAAAGTTGAGTAATCTATTTGCATTCGTTATCCTTTTAATTGATATGTAGACGTGGTTTTAATTAAAAGGCTGTCTTTAACTTTTCCTATCATCTTCAGAGTTCCAAATCTTCCATATAATGCTTTGGTTATTACAAAAGGACTAATCTTGTCAAAATTTTCATTATTTTCTTTTGTTATGACCAAGAACCGGGGGGGGGGGGTTTCGCCTTCTCTTGGATCGTTTTTGCAGATTTTTGGGTTGCACCTGCGTCAACATCCATGATTTCAGACGTGGACGCCTCTTTGGTGGTTTTTTGGGGTGGGTCCACCTCACCCTTTAGGATAAGTAGGGAATCCATATATTTAGAGACAAATTCATTCCTTATGATCTTCATCCTCCACTGAGCCCCAAATGGGACGACAGAGCTAGGACAAAGCTAGTTTCTCGCCAAAGATACATAAGAAATATAGCCACCCAAGTTGAAGATCACTAACGAGAGAGAAAGACAGGTAAGTGGGAGAGATGAAAATAAGGGTAAATTGGAGCAAAAGATAGAAAAGCTAGAAGGAAGTAGAGAGAAAAAAGAGCCGGCAAGCCGCTTGAGAGGGACCACCCGTCTTTGACGAAGCCAAGTGTGTTGGGAAACCATACCGCTACCGCCGGGCGTGATTTCCCTCAACTACCAGGATTCCCTTTTCCGTCTTTACGGGTCGCCACGCTCGGCAACCACGGCGATCCATTGATCGCCTCTTACGATCTCCAGGACGAGAGTAACTCTTACCCCGCACCCACGGGGTTATTGTCGGATTTTTGTCCTACATTTCTTACTTTATTTGAGAACTCGAAGGACCGTGGGATTTTAGAAAACACTTTGTTTATTAACACAATTGAACTTGAATACAAAACTACGCGAATATTACACAATGTCTGACTCCAACAGAATTCGTGAAATTTTTACAAACGCAACTAGTAATTAAATGTGCACATAATTTAAGCGAGAACAAGAGAGATATTTTTTAAGCTTAGGATATGATTATATTTAGAGATTGAGCGTGTATTTTCTGAGAATTAAAATAAATTATTAAATATTTGTGAAAAACTAAACTAACTCGTGTTACATTTTTTCCGTAACTACAACAACGCAATTAATTTTTGTTATATATACACCGGGTTGGAGAATATTTCTTCAACAGATTATTATTATTATTTTTATTATTATAATTATTATTATTATAATTACTATTATTATAATTATTATTATTACTATTATTATTATTATTACCAATTATTTAAAATGACATCAGGGAGCTATGAAAAAATGAAAATGTTGAGGATGATCTATCCCGATATTTTGAAAAGTAAGTATACGTTACTTAATCTGTAGTTTTTATTTAGTGATTTGTTTATTGGTAAATACATCATTAATTATTCCATTATTATTTTGAGCATTACGCCTGCAACGAATCATAGCAAGCGCACCACCACTACCTCACGGGGAAAATTCGGCGCTAACTGAACTATCTGAGGAGGCTGAAACACAAAATCAGACCCAGGACTCTCCCACTACCATGGAACAATTTAAATTAAAAGTGTGAGGTGGTTGCCTCAAATATTAGATCAGTATATACAAAGTGAAGTGTCGGAGATGTCCCGTGTGGAGCGGCTAAGTGCTGAATTATCAGAAGCCGAAAATAACTTAGTTTAGTTTTAGTACGTATGTTAGAGTATGTACTTTTTTGTTTTGATGTTTTATGTTCTTTAATGTGTTAAAATAAACAAATATTTAAATTTTTATTTTTTTTTTGTTTATAACAAAACTTCATCCCATACAAAAAGAAAGTGTGAATAGTATAAACTTTGGTGCACTAACCTAAAAGTATGAAAAGTGTGTTATGTGAAAGTTTAACTTGTAATTTTATATATTAATTGCATAGTAATACGTGTATATATATTGTGCTGGCTAAAGCGTGTAAATAAGGGCGAACGCTACTATGTGGCAAAATATTTATATTTAATCTTTATACTCACTTTACTAAATGGGGATTTAGAATCTTATTATAATAATAATTTATAAAATATATTGGACAACTCAAGATCTTTGGGAATAGGGTTCAATTGTAATAACATTGATTGTTGGCAAAATAAATTAAATCTGGGAATATTCATGTAAATAATTAATTTGTATTTTGTAATAAATAGTTACACTGTGAAACCAACTTTTGTTGAAGTCTGCACAAACTACGCATGCGTTGCGTACTTAATACTGAATTAAATGTAGTCTGTCAAAATTTCTGCAATTGTAATTATTGAGTACAATTTTAATTTTGTTTGAGGTAAAATTATTAATTTTATAACACCGATTCATTTACTTTTCAGATATTGATACGCGTATTAACATTTATACATTATCAAAAAAAATAAATAAATACAGGACATCAAAAAAAATAATCAATGCAATAGGGTTATGATAAAGAAATACAACTCACATGTGTTGCTGCAAATTCCAAACAATGGACATGTCAGGTTGCTCCACATTAAACATTGGACGTAGAATTCCTTCCATAAATCGGTGATACTGCCTTGCTGTTCCAAATATGCTGCTTAACATTCCATGATTTCATCCAAATCAAATAACTGCTGACTATTCTTCATGTGGTAAATACGATGTACTTACAATGCTCAAATACTTTCAGACAAGCACTTCATTTTATTTGTGTTTTTAAAATGTTGTATTAATTATCTAATAATTTCTCGGATTTAATTTTGTATTTTAATTTTATATAGATTTCTGTATTCACTTGTACCTTTATTTTAGATTCCGTTATGAAGTGAAAATTTATTTTATGATCTTAATCACTGTCAATAAAATAAACATCGAATCCAAAATAATTGAAGAAATTTATTAACATAAGAAATGCACATCACCCGATGTTTACACACGATTTTGAACAACGAAACAATTACAATTTTATCGACCATATGTGATCAGTAACCTTATTTTTAAATTTAGTTATGGGTTAAAACAATTGTTTCTGATGTCTCAACTCTACGTCGATCGCGTTTCAAAACCGCTAATGTTTACGAGAATTGTTACTTACATGTTAACACAAATAACACTAACACTATGACTTGTTAGTCATAAATAATTTCAAATGCAGAGTTTAAAAATTGCAAGAGAGGAGTTCAAAAATTTCAAGAGAGTAAGAAATCAGGAGCAATTCCTTTTATATTTTTCTCCTAGATACCAAATTTTCAATTTTTTTTCTACATTACACACAAAAGATTCTAGCTTCTAGTCTAAACAAAATTGTAAAATTAACTAAAACATAAATTATGCTGTATCTTTTTCAAAACAATTCGGATTTGATTTTTAATTACAGATTTGGAATCAGGGCAACATTCAGCATAAAAAGACACCTCACAAGCCTTATTTTGCTTCGATGATTTTCAAATTCCACATAAAAAACTGTATCAGAATCCATCTATTTCAACCCATTTTATTTAACTTTTACAAAATTTCCACTTTCACATCTAAAATTTAGGTAGTTAACCCAACTTTTCTAATTTTATGTTTAGATTACATATTTATAGTTAAATTCCTTGTGGAAATGAGGGAAACCTACTATTAAATGTTTTTATAATTTATTCTAAACTTATCTTACCCTATACAAACTATAATTTTGTAAAATTCTTACATATAATACTTAACCTAACTTAATATAAATTTACTTTTAATTTGTGTAATAAATGTCTATAACACTTCAAATGTTCATAAAATGTGTTCTTATATCTGTCTCTAACACAAATACAGTCCACTTGTACTCCATAGTTCTTAATTTTGTCATTTCACATTTTCATATTGTTTAACTATTTTGTCAATTTTTGTATTAAATTTGCAATTATATATTAAATATCACACTGCACAATTGTTGCTCATGTTCTTAATTATGTTTTTAAGCCACTACCACTTCTTATGCACGTTTTGTATACTTTGTCTTTGAATTAGTAATATACTGTGTTCGTTCCATAACCCTTTCTTGCATATTTCAAATAGTTTATGCATTGTACCTAATACTATACATTCTACATATTATAATTATCGTACTCCATGTGATCAATATCTGATATGCGTTCGAAATGCTAAAATTCATTGAATAAAATGCGAAATTACATAAATATGTTACACGAAACAAATCGTACCCACTAATATGAATCGTATTGACCTTTCTCACATGCTACTGGTATAGCTCAATATTTTATGAAAATAACAACCTTGTGCAAACCCCACAAAGCCTGTTTTGTTACATCAAAACCATAATCTTGCACTCGTATACTATTTTTTTCTTTGGAAATTAACTGTACACTTCCTCAAATTTATCTAACTTGCCTAACATAGAAAATTTCAAACTCAATCAACTCTAGCCCTTTATTATGCCTAATTCTAATCATATCATATATATATATATATATATATATATATATATATATATATATATATATATATATATATATATATATATATATATATATATATATATATATATATATATATATTATATATATATGTTGTATATTATTTATTCTGTTATATGTAATTATATGAATTACACTTTATAGATAAATTATCATAAATGTATAAGAAATAAGTCATGAATAGAATTTACACTATTAAGCATGCGTTGTAACAGTTATTATGAAATTAACAAATGTCAAAATTGTCAAACAATGATTCAGCAATTTAATGTTTATGTTCACAATTGAATAAATTTGAAATAATGCTAAATTTTGTTTCTTTTACAGGTGTTTATACGAAGTATTATTTGAAATTTTACATATAATATGCAATAAATAATACTTTGCAGTGAAATTTAACACATAATGTACATCAATAAATAGGGCTATAATGAAAATGTGACTCAATATATTGTTCAAATGCAAATCTGATGTCTTCAAGTTGTTCCAATTGATGCAGGCATTCTTAGATTCTTGCTCAATAACATATACTTTCCATTTGTATGCTGCTCAACAGTTGTACTCTTGTAGATGACACTATCTTACACAAAATGCATAATGTAATCTTTCATTGCAACACTGCAGTCAAACAGATTTTATCTAATTCATTTTTAAATAAATTAATGCTTATTGAGTGGTATCGTTTATAAAATGTTTAAATGTATGTCCAAAATTTATTATAATTTCACTTTTATTTTAGGTACCGGATCAAATTAAATTATTTAAAAGAAATTGTACCAAGAAATAAAACACAAATGACCAAAATAAATGCGATTTTAATTTGGTAGAACGTATCAAACCAACTTTGACAAAACGAAAACTTTCAACAAAATCGTCATACAAATTAAATTGTAAAAAGTTTTCCGAAAACAGGTATCGGAGACCGAACTATTTAAATTAATGCCGGTATAAAACAATTGCTCTAGAATATTCTCTTCGTTATTTATAACTTTTCCGATAATTAAATTAGGTAAAAAACTTACTTGTTACACAAATACACAACACTACTTTAACCTTTTTTTAAAAATTGAACAAATTATAGAGAGCTCACCACTTCCAGGGCAATTCCTTTTATACCTTTTTGGTTGTTACTAAAACTTCAATTTTTTTTTAGCAAATCTACCTTTGTAACTAAGTCTCTGATTGGTTGAAACATTTTATAATTTTGACTAAAATAGAAATTTGGCCATAACTTTCTTATATACTAACGGATTTAAAAACTAACGACAGAAATGAAAACTATATAAAATTTCGAATAGATAGACACCCAACAAGATATGGTTCCTTAAAATAATATGCGAAATCACCTAATCTAATTTAAATTTGCTTATAACTACCTAAACTTACAAGCTACACTTAATCTAATTACATAAACGTAATCCTGGTAAAATTTTACATAGGAAAACACACTTTTAGAGTTCGAAATCTTGAATTTAAAGAAATTTTATGTTTATGTAAAAAAATTCTAAATTCACCCCATATTTCACGAAATTTTGCGGTGAAATGCATTGTATCCTTTTTAATACTATGAGATACTGAGGAAGAACTCCTATTAATTACTTTAAGAATATAATTTAAGCTAATATTATAAAAAACTATAAATTTGTGCAAAAATCTATAAATTACAACATAACCAAACTTAAATCTAAAATTGCAAATAACTTACATTTAAAATGTTTTATAACTCAAAATGTTATGCTGGTGGCTTGTAATACTTGTCTTTATTATATTTAATGTTCACTTCAAATGCATTGTATCATATCATATAGTGTTGCATTAAAAGTCACATCGTTTAACACACTTACTTGAATTTTCACTATAAAATGTATATAACTGTGAATGTCTTTGTGTCAAAATGTTCTATGCATTGCTCTTGCTATTAAAATTATATCACTATGTTTGTCACAGAGTCGCATCCAAAAATATGTGAAATACTCTAATAAGTCCATATTATAACCCTTTCATGAATTTATCACATTTCCTGCATTCTAAAACTATTTACACAATATCCTAATATAATTCTAACTTTACAATTTATGTTTAAACACCTGTAAAATATCCACTTGCCAAAATACTCTCGAAAATTGACTTTTATTGAAATAAAGGAAAACTAAATTGACTTTACGAACTTAAGTTTATTTAACATTCTTGACATTTTGTTGGTAGAACAATGCTATTTATGATGAAATCAAATTGTATAAATAATATTCAGATTATTTTGTCCAAAACAACTCTACTTTAAACCCATCGTGAACCAGATTTTATCAAAACAATGTCCGCACTGTATCGAGCTTGAAATCACCTTTTATAAATAAATTATTATTTAAACTGTCCGATCCTTCTTTTACTTCTTTCTGAACATCTCAATATATATATATATATATATATATATATATATATATATATAAATGTTTAAATTGTTGATGCCTATCACATATTATAAGGAAAAGTGTGAAGGTAAGATGAAGTACAACTGAAAGTGTAAAAAGTAAAGCTGAAGTATTAAAGAAATCATTCATAATATGCAGAAGTGCAAGTTATACAACAGTTGTCCTAAAATTCAATTTCTAAAATAATTAGAAAAACTCACTTCAGACATATTATTAATGATAATTCTACTTGACATAAAATTTAAAGTAAGATGCAGTGAAGTACAGTCTCTTTATACATTATTATAAACAATACTTGTTATAACTTTGACTTTTAATATAATATGCAGTTAAAAAAACTTTAGAAGTTCGATCTTAAAAATATATTGTTACTAATTCAATCTTGTGAAAAAGTTCCTAAAATCACATAAATTATTATAAATATAAATAAAATTCAGAATATGATCTAGTCATTTAAGTGAAGTACTTTTTCTTATAAGGTATATAATTCACAGAAACTCAAATAAGTAGTGAAACTTTCCCATTTTATTTATATTGTTTGTTTCAGAAATTTTGCATATTTAACTTGAGTAATATCTGTACGAGAAAATGCTGAATTAGATAATCTTTGCGTGTCCTTGCACTAAACGCAGTCTTGTTTTAATCATTTTTAACTTTACATTATTTTCATAACAACAAGAAGTACTGATAATTAAAAAAAAAATTAAAAGTCCATTATTATAGTCTATATTTCCAATTAATTTAGTTCTTCATCAGGAAACAATAACAGTGAGTGTCAGATACTAAATATTAAGTGTGGAAAACTTACAATTATAAAAAGGTGCAAAATAATTGAACCATTTTTAGTTTATACTACAGGTATTCGTATTTGAGTTTTATAGCTAGGACTTAAACCTTCATATTGAGCTAATTTTAGCCAATACAAGAACCATTTAACCTTGACCTAATTTTTAGAATAGACAATAACCTGTCCTTTAAAGGAGTTTCAAGGTCACTACCACAGAGCGAGTGACCTTGCACTGAGCATAACCGGCCCTATATGACTACCAGTATTCACGGCTTATGTGAAACATAAGCTCATGCATTTAAAAACAGATACCCATATTTATATTTCGTGCCATAAACTCTCGGTTTTAATGTCGTATCGTAGACATCTGACTTCCCAGTCATAATAATAAAATAATTTTTGTTCCATCGCCCTCGAATCACGTACTAGCAGAAGTTGAGAAATTGTTCAAATCCATAAAATTTTGGGAATAAGTTGGGAGCCCCTCGAGTCCAGTGTACCTGCGGGTACCTAATTACGTCACTGTTTAATTAAGTAATTGCTTGTTTCCAGAACACCCGCCTCTATTGAGGATTGGTCTGTCTCTGATTGAAGTAAAATGGCCGCCGCCCAGTGGATCGCCCGCCGCTCGTTTCACTTTTTCAGTATATTTGTATTTACGTATACAGGGTCCGCCTTTGGGAGCTGATCCTATGAGTATCTGCTAAACCAAACTTACTATAATTCTGAAAATTTGGTGACAGGGTAATGATGTTAGGGCTAACTCATCTAAAATATTTTCACGTTCGTACCACTTTCGGTTTTACCCGAAGTCGGTTATTTTAAATGGAACACCCCGTATATTAATACATTTTTGGATTCTATGTCGAATTTGAAGGTAAGTTTGTTAAATAAACTAGATACGCAATTTCAGTTGTTTAAAAAAAAACATTTTTTTTTTAATTGACAGATGCGGTCTTAGTAATAACTCGTTAATTGTTCTGTTCCTGTCAAACAATTTGAATAAAACTTTGAGGTGTTGTAGGCGAAGGTTTATTGCAACAGTCTGCAAGAAATCACATTTGCATTTTTCATAAAAATAGAATTATGAATTAAAAATTATTATTAATTTTATTAAACACAAAAAGTTTACCTCGAGTAGGCTTTGAACCTACGACCTGTACTTTGCTAGAGTACTGCGCTAACCAACTGCGCCACCAAGGTTCAAGCCCCAATCGATGTAAACTTTGTCTTTATGTATGTAGAACTGATGTAAATTCTAAATATAATGAGATTACAATCAACTTACTTATATTAATGGAATGTGAGCCTGCAATATCGCAAGGTGGCGCAGTTGGCTAGCGCGGTACTCTAGCAAAGTACAGGTCGTAGGTTCAAATCCTACTCGAGGTAAACTTTTTATTTATGTATTTAATAAAATTAATAATAATTTTTAATTACATATTTACCTTTGAACTTATTCGTTCTTAATAAAAACTTATAATAATAGAATTATGAATGTCTAAAAAATGTCAAAAAATGCAAGTTACTCAAAAAAATCAAATGGAACCCCCTATTTTTTATTACTCAGATCGATTTAACGTCAAAAATTAAGGTAAGTTTGTTTAAAACTTTATTTGCCTAAACGTAACAGTTTCATACTTATTATTAAAAAAGTCCCAATTTTAAAATTTGTGATAAAAATGAGCTACATACTTAAATTTAGTATTCCTTGTTCGTGATCACCATGGAAACCAAATAATTGAGAATTGAAATAAAGAAAAATATTTGAAAAAGTTACTGCAAAAAATTATAAAAATTGATAATTTTGTGATTCAAAAGTCATTTTTGCCAAATAGACATTTTCTAAGTAATTTTTTTCAAATTCGATATACAACATAAGTGTAAAAATTTAATACTTTATGAGTAAATCGAAAAAAACTACTTTTTACTGCGGAGGTAATACATACTTATCAGCGCATCATTACACAATAAAGATGATTATTTATTTTGTTTTTCTTTTGTAGTCAATAATTTAATAAAATTGTTGACAGTTTGTGTTTTTCTTGATGAAATGGCTCGACTTGAATATTCTAATACAGATTATTTGAATTTAATTTTAATTCACGGAGAATGTCATAGAGTTGTAAAACGAACAGTAAGAACATTTATCGAACGCTATCCTGAGCGCCTCCGATCATCAGCAGATACAATAAGACGTGTGGTTCAAAATTTGAAACAGTTTGGCACATTTAAACACTCTGCGCCTCGCAAAAAAACTGCTATTGATAACGAACAGAATGAAGTTATAACTAGGATATTTCCGTGCCTATCCTTGTAATTCCATAAACGACGCGAAAACAGATATTGGTTTAACACCAACAACTATCAGAAGAATTCTTAAGAAACATAAGTTTAGACCATACTGTTACAATTAGTTCAACATTTGAAAGAAGCGGATTTCTTCAAACGTATCGAATTTTGTGAAACAATTTTGTTCAAAATACAATTTTTGACTAATATCATATGGACGGACGAATCTAAATTTACGAAGAATGGCATATTTGATCGCCGAAACTCGCATTACTGGAATAACGAAAATAGCAATCCAATTCGCGAATGCCATTTTCAGGAAATTTAGAATTTTAACGTATTTTGTGCTATTCGGAATAACGAAATCTTTGACGTGTATTTTCACAACGAACATTTGAGAGGTTTAAAATAGTTGATTATTGCGATTTATGATTACAAATTTAATTTCTAGGAGAAAATTATCTTGAGATATTAAACACTCGAATTCAACCACGATTAAATCTAGAAAGGGAAAATGTATGGTACCAACAAGACGGTGCGCCCCCTCACACCACCAACGCTGTTTCCATGAAACTTTATGAAATTTTTGAAGATCGTTGGTTTGCCAATAATGGTCCCTTTCCATGCCCACCTAGGTCACTTGATCTTACGCCAATGGAGTTTTATCTTTGGGGTCGAATTAAAAATATTGTTTATGCTACACCACTAACGACTAAAGAAGATTGCATTGCAAGAGTGCAAAATGCCTTCAATTCTCTTTCTCCACAAGAAATTCAAAGGGCTACAAATGAAGCCGTTATAAGACGGGTCGAACAATGTCTTGCGTCTAACGGGCAACATTTTGAACATTTATTGTAAATTAATTTACATTTGATCACGAGCAAGAAATACTAAATAAGCGACTTTATCGTGTAAGAATGGACTGATAAGTATGTAGTTACTACCTCCGCAGTAAAAAGTAGTTTTTCTTTGGATTTACTCATAAAGTATTAAATTTTTACACTTATGTTGTATATCGAATTTGAAAAAATGACTTAGAAAATTTCTATTTGGCAAAATGACTTTTGAATCCAAATTATCAATTTTATAATTTTTGCATAACTTATTCAAATATTTTTCTTTATTTCAATTCTCAATTATTTGGTTTCCATGGTGACCACGAACAAGGAATACTAGATTTAAGTATGTAGCTCATTTTATCACAAATTTTAAAATTGGGACTTTTTGATAATAAGTATGAAACTGTTACGTTTAGGCAAATAAAGTTTTAAACAAACTTACCTTAATTTTTGACGTTAAATCGATCTGAGTAATAAAAATAGGGTTTCCATTTGATTTTTTGAGTAACTTGCATTTTTGATAGTCAAGTTTAGACATTCATAATTTATTTTTATGAAAAATACAAATGTCATTTTTGCAGACTGTTGCAATAAACCTTTGCCTATAACACCTCAAAGTTTTATTCAAATTGTTTGACAGGAACAGAACAATTAACGAGTTACTACTAAGACCGCATCTGTCAATTTTTTTAGAAAAACTTCGTATCTAGTTTATTTAACAAACTTACCTTAAAATTCGACATAGAATCCAAAAATGTATTAATATATGGGGTGTTCCATTTAAAATAAGCGACTAAGTAATGACTTCCGGTATAACCGGAAGTGGTACGAACGTGAAAATATTTTAGATGAGTTAGCCCTAACATCATTACCCTGTCACCAAATTTTCAAAATTATAGTAAGTTTGGTTTAGCAGATACTCATAGGATCAGCTCCCAAAGGCGGACCGTATTATAGTTATCAAATATACCAAAAACATAATTTGAATTATTGTGAATTAAATCGATAATTATGGAAGTATGTGTGTAGCTACGTAATATTTCCTAATACTGTAGTAGTACCTACAGATGCAACAAAATGTAAAGTTCCACCATTAAGAAATGTTCAACAAACTACAGTGGAAGAGAAGAAATTTCTATGGTGAGCAAATTGGCAAAATGATACGTTACAAATTCTGCCTTAAAGAAAGTGAATTTTAAAAAAGTTCGTTTTCCACAATTTTACTCTTACTTTATATCTACTTCTTGTATTTGCATAATCTAATTTTAACCGGACTTATTTATTATTAACTATAAATTTATTCAAGACCTTCATTTTCAAATGATTAACACTAGGTATATCCAAGCACGATTTCTATAAAATTATTTTATGGCCTATCTTAATGGCATCTTAATAAGGTTGAATGAATAAGATCCTATTAACATTATTTAAGGAAATTTTAATTACATATATGTACTATGTTCTTGAACCATTAAATTACAGCAGTTTATGTATATAAAGACTATTCACCATTTTAGTATCAACAGAAATAGAGCACAGCGAGTAAAGAATGTATTCCAACTATTTTAACATTAAGAACATTTTCTATGTCGTAATTTCAAAACTCCATAAAATATTATAGCGTACAATTAAAATCCTGGCGAAACTACGTAGCGAAATTTACAGTATGAAGGTCAGCCTAGTTGACCTCCTTACAGATAACATATCAGCCTTTAAGAATTAATTTGCCATAAACATTTTGATTAGTTTCTGTAAATAAGTAGCAATTGCATTTCTTCAGTTTTACTGTAAATTATGGAAATACAACCGCTGGAAAGTGCTAACCTAAGACAATTCATCCAAACATCAAAATAAACTTTGTATCGTTCCTATATTTATATCTAGTTTATTATACGAAATCTTCAAAAATATTTAATCGTTAAACTATAGCCTAATAAAAATTCTTCTATAAACTACGTCAAAAGTGTTTCTACTTTTACTAAATGATTCTTAACTGTTAAATGAATATTTTTAAACGTATCTAAAATTTTTTACAAGTGCCGCCTCTGTAAGGCGTCCTTTGACGTCATTTTAGACGCGCGTGCCCGCATAGTCTGCCAACATTGATTATTACACCCGTGATTATCGTGCGTGATATGTATCCGTGCCGTGTGTCTGAAAATACTAATAAGATATTGTTTTGACTATACGATATTGAACCTAATTAATACAACAAATTTGTAAACATTTCAAATCTGTAACAATTTATTCAATTACTGGCAATAAAATCTTTTAATGTCCTAGAAATAGTAACACGATAGGAATGTCACATAATTTTTGAATCTAAATTTAAACGAAATATTTTTAAAAATGTTTATTGAAATAATTTGTGACGTGGTCTCTTTAAATGGATTAAATAGTATTTATTATATAGAAAATATCTAAATATGTGTGACGCTCATTCAATATACTTAAATTATTATGAATAAATTGTGTTATATTTGTTGTAAGCGTTCAAAGAAATATAATGAATCGTCATAAAAATAAAAATAAGATGAATGTGAAGTACAAAATGCTTTTGGAATTTATTAATAAAAAGTGAATACACGTATTAAGACATCATCATGGGAAATTCTTGCAGCAGCGGCCAGGCTCACAAAGACAAGGATAACATGTCCCAAAGATCTGAAGAGTAAGTATCCACTAATTTATTATGTTTCCAACCAAGAAAAAGAAATGAAATTACCTATATCCAATTATTTAATAAGTATATACGCGTATAGTTATAGTTATAGTATAGGTATAGTTATAGTTTGAAAAATCTTTCCCTTTTAATATTAATATAGAACCGCACTTAATAAAAAATATATTTTCTTAAATGTCGCTCTTAATTATGTTAACGATGAATTAGAGCAAAATATTTACGTTTAAATTACTTCAATTAGAGCTATAAAGTTGATTTTAAACAGTAATATTATAATACTTCAATCGTTTTATATAGATATACCGACTAAGTATGATGGGTATACATTCCTTTCGGATGTATATCATCGAAAATTATATATAATATATATATATATATATATATATATATATATATATATATATATATATATAATTTTGTATGTAATCCAGCCAGAAAATCAACACCTTACTCATGTTTCTGGTTTCCGCTGTATTTTTTTTGTGGATAAATATTTTGAAAGACTTGTTAATATTTCTGAAAGGTCATTTTATTTTCTTTAAAAAAGTTAATCTTATTGTATATCGCTAAGTGGTTCCGCTTTTGAGGAAAATGCACTTAAATTGAACTCTGCAGAATGTACAGGTTGTCACATTTTCGTATGTTTTACGGGATATTCGCTTATTTTTTAGGTTAGAACTTTGCGGTTTTCGCGACACCGTGCTACTTTTGAATGAAACCAAAGATGCACTAATCAAATTTGCCATAGCCATCTTACTTTTTGTGCTACAGGGTGATTTTGGAAAAATTGCATTTTCAGTCATCCCCTGTAACTCTGTTATTGTCAGACATATTAAAAAAGTAAAAACTGATATTTGTAGATTTTTTGACGTAGAATCCAGTGGCGTACTCAGATTTTTTTTGAGATATTGACATAACCTACTTTTTTTTTATTTAGCCAGTTTTGTATTATTCTAGCATTGTGGGCTGGAACCCCATCCTGCTGGAAGAATATATCGTTAACTTGAGCCAGTGGAATATCTTCTAAAATGTTCATAGTTTTTTCTTGTAGAATTTGTAAGTACCCATTAGAGTTCAGGTTTTCTTCATAAATCTTGTAAACTATTTTTCGGTTAAAAATAAAGCAGGAGACATTAAATCCGAACCTGGCTTGACGCTCTCTAGGAAAAATCACGTGGGTATTTTCTTAACTCCAAAACCGCGAGTTGTGTCTATTAAGAATTCCCGAACTTGTGAAATGTGCCTTGTCTGACCAAATTATTTTTTTTTCAAAATTATTGTCCTGAGTTTTCATGTTTATAAACCAATTGCAGAACTTCAATCTACGTTCAGCATCACCAGGGTGCAGATGATGAACACGTTTATACTTGTAGGGTTTGAATTTATGTTTTTTTTAAATCCTTTGCACTGTTGTTTTAGACACACCGGTCTCTTCATCTATTTTCCTGCACGAGGTTTCAGGAGTGGCTTGAACAACTGCTAAAACGTTGACCTCTGATTCCTCGTTCTCTTTGTTGTAAACTCGGGGTCGAGGTTTGTCAAAACATCCATGTTGGCAAAGATTAAATTTTAATTTTTGAAATATTCTTCTGTCGGGCTGTCTTCTTTCGGGATATCTATATGACAAGATAGGTATATAAAATAAATACAAATTCTAAGGTAAAGATTAACTGACCTGTTCAGATAAAGTTCTAAGGCCTGGTCTGCGTTTTCATTAGATAATATAAAGCAGGTATTCATATCATACTTCTCAAAGTTTTCAAATTTTTGGTTTCGAGCCATATTAAAAAATAATTAAACAACAACAACAACAAGAACAAGAACGATAACAAAAACAAAAACAACGAATAACAATAAATACCAGCACTAAATTTGGGAAAATGTAACCAGGAATAATTTGAGAGAAACAGAAACTTTTTGCGTTACCATGGTTACACACGGCTATCAACTATTATCAATGTAAATTATAGAAAAAAATCATTTTGTCACGTTATTTATAAAAATAAATATAGACTATGCTATATTTTTGAAAAGCTCTTGGCAAGGGGAAAAAGATTTTAAAAAATATATAGGGTGTCCCATAAAAAAAGGTAGGTTATGTCAATATCTCAAAAACCGTGACCTCTAAAGAAAATCTGAGTACGCCACTAAATTCTACGTAAAAAAATCTACAAATATCAGTTTTTACTTTTTTAATATGTTTGACAATAACAGAGTTACAGGGGATGACTGAAAATGCAATTTTTCAAAATCACCCTGTAGCACACAAACTAAAATGGCTATGGCAAATTTGATTAGTGCATCTTTGGTTTCATTAAAAAATAGTACGGTGTCGCGAAAACTGAAAGGTTCTAACCTAAAAAATAAGCGAGATACCCCGTAAAACATACAAAAATGGGACAACCTGTATATATTTCACTGGCATATTTACAAATAACTAAAAAACTGTAAAACATTAAACAGGTATTTAATTATCATGAATGGTATTCTCAAAATGTTCGCCATTCGCCCCAATACTTTGGCATTTATTCAAAAAATTTCTTCTTACTGCAAAAAACGATAGACACAGATTTCTAATTGCACAATTTTTTGAAATAGTTCAGCAGAATATACTAATGTTTTTATGTACCCTCAGAAGAAAAAGTCCATTGGATTTAAACCAGGACTTCGTGGAGGCCAACGATGTTCACTTCCTCTTCCAATCCAACGATGCGGGAATACATTATTTAAGTGATTTAGCACCGCGCGAGGATAATCGGCAGGGGCGCCATATTGAAGAAACCATATCTCATCACGAACATTTAAAACATTTAAAATTAGAAATTGGTCACGTCGATGATGGCTTAAAATCCAATTCGCTTTTGCCAAAAAAATATCTGGCAATACATTTTAGACTGGTGTGTAATGGTACAGGTATAGTTGCTGTTCATGCAAAACAGTGGAGATTTCCCGGCGAGATAACCCAGTATTTACAGATATTCGCAGAATGCTAATGGACGAATCAATTTCAGCTAGATCTAAGACCTCTTCTTCTTGTTCGACGGTACGCACTATAGGTCGTCTATAATGATGGCGAGGACGAAAGGTACCTGTTTTTCGCAATCTTGAAAATAATTTTCTGTCTGGTTGTCTACGATTTGGAAAAATATTTCCGTAACTTCTGGCCGCAGCTACGTTCATAGAAATTTTGTTGAGCATAAATTACCACCATATCACTCACTTCATTATTTGAGAGCGGCCTTCTTAAAACGGAGACCTACTACTTAAACAATGAAATACTCAAAACAACTGACAATAAACAAAACCACGTAAAAAACTCACCAAAAATATTTTATGCGAAGTCAAAATATTTATCTACAAAAATATAGCGCAAATCAGAAACATGAGAAAGGTGTTGGTGGCGCCCCCAATCTTTTACGTTGAAAGTAAATAGATATTCATCTTTGTCTACCCGAAAAACTCCCCTGTACAAAGTTTAAACAAGATATCTTGAAAAATGCAACAGCTATCGAAAAAAAGTATATTAAAAAATGCATCTTTGAAAGGTCGTTACTCTTTAAGGACTTTAACCCAAGGAAAGTATCTCTATTTTTAGTTTTTTAGTTTAGTTTTCTATTCAATATATCGATTTGCGGTTTTCGCCATCTCGTAGGTATGGCTTTGGTGCACAGTTTAAAAATAGTTTCAATATATACAAGGTGTCTTATTAAAAGTGCTGCACCAAACGTGCACTTTTGAATGAATACCCAGTATATTTTTATTTTTTAGTTTCCAAAAATAATGCGAGCATGCATGAGTTATTATGGATCTATCTCCTTCCATTCCAGAGTTATTCACGTTTTTATTTGGAAAAAATCTCACATTCGAGAAATTACTGTGAAGAAAGCCATGAATATTTCTAAAACCTCGCTACTAAAACTTTCACAATAACTCCTAACTTCAGATAATACTCAACTTTTTTTCTAGTATTCACATAATACACAGGATGAGCTAAAAGACAAGAAGTTAAATTACTTCATTTTTTTAAATGAAACACCCATTTATTTTTTCACTATTCGATGGTAAATTCTGGATATTTTTCTATGTTTTAACAATAAACGTCCGAATTAAGGCCTGGTTCAAAGTTGTAATAGTTTTGATAAAATCAAGTAGGTTAATTTTTTATTCAGTGTAACAATAGATTAATAGGTACAATACAGCAGATTTTTATAATAGATGTTTGAATAGGCCACCATTCTGATTGATACACGTTCTCAATCGCCGTTCGAATGATACGTTGACCTTATCTAGTAGTTCGACTTGAATTGTCCCAATTGCTTTGAGAATACGTGCTTTCATGTCTTCTGGGGTTGTTAGTTTTACCATATAAACTTTCTCTCTGACATACCCCAATCCCCAATAGGAAAAAAGTCTATTGGCGTCAGGTTGGGCGACAGAGATGGCCAAGTTCTATCCAAATATTGGCGAACCACTCTGTGATAGTGCACTAGACCACCGTTTTGCTGTAGCCACATGTCTCTTCTTGTGATGAGATCGGTATCTTCCAATAACAAGGGAAGTGGATGTTGTAGAAATCTTAAATATTGAGCACCAGTAGGAACACCAGCGATGAAATATGGGTCGATCACTTTTGTAACGATTATTCCAGCCCAAACGTTCAGCGACCATCGGTTCTGATAATCATTTGTTCTGAACCAGTGTGGGATAACAATTCATATAATGCCTATTTACGCTGTCGTCGCTTTTAAACATAGCTTCGTCATGGAACAATATTTTTTTTAAAATTTTTTTATTCTCATCAATCCTGCCTCACATGATTTCAAAAAAATGTAATATGTTCTGGAAATCATTACCGTGCAATTCCCGGTGTAGATTTACGTGATACGGATTAAACTTGTGCTTCAATATAATCCTGTTTACACTGCTTTGAGAGATGTCCATTCGCGAAGTAATACAGTGTGCTTACATGTGGATTTTCTTGCAATGCAAGCAGAACATTTAATTCGATGTCGTTATTAATTCTCCTTCCATGATTTTCTTTTCCTTCGTACTTCACACTACCTGATTCTTCAAAGCGGTCTCTCAGTTTTTGAAAGGAGATAACTTATGGTGTTCTTGTATCGGGATATTTTGTTGCTAAATTATTTTGGCAAGTAGAATATTTCCTTCAGCTTCGCCAGTTCAGTAGACCATATGAACTAGTTCTTAATGCTCATAGTTCATTTTGAACTTCGCGCTTGGGAAAGAACAATTAATTGTGTTCTAATTTTGACTCGTATGCTTGGTTTCACGAAAATTACTGTCACATAATTCATGGCTGCATGGATGAGAGCTATCGGTAGTAATATCATAAGGGAGTGAGAATAAATTGACATTAATTTGACGGATTTTCGAAAACCTGTTGCCAAGCAATAGACACGAGAGCCGTAGGGCTCTGGGTATTGCCGAATGGCAAAATAGAGAATTATTTTCTAATTTATCGTGTGGTTTTCGTTGGATTATTTTTGACGTTACAATAAGAAACACGTTTTCAGTAGTAATATCACAAGAAAGTGATAATAAATTGAAAATAATTTGGCAGATATTCTAAAACCTGTTGCCAGGCAATAGACACGAGAGCCCGTAGGCTGTTGTCCTCTCTAAACCATTTTTGTTGTAAAATTTTGAATCCAGTAGTGGAACATCTTCGTATTTTTTGCGATTCCTGCGTAGGTCAAAATAAAAATTTTACTCTTGTTAGGTTTTTGCACCATACAGTCCATGACAAAAATATTTGAATCAGTTCATGTGATATTTCCTATAAGAGGACATTCGTACCTCGTATTCTGTAAAGATTTTGGGATTATCAACCAAAAATCTAAAGTTGAAGTTCCTGCCCAATGGGTGGTAGCATCTCAAACAGTAAGATCCAAACCTATGCCTTTCGACGTCTATATCGGACCTGTTTTCATGCCTGGACGAACTTTCTAAAGCAATACTACCAAAAAACGTGCCCATTTGCTACTAGAGCAGTTAGGGACTTCAGTCAGGGAGACGGCATACAATGCATTACTTACTGATTTTGTTACCACAGCTAAAAATTTAACATAGAATTTCAGAGCTACTGTATTCTAATCCCATACCACAGCCAGAAAAGGCATACGACTACCTACAGGACTTGAGAACAGAGGGGTTTCAAATTTTTTATGAAGAATTTTGTTGATAGCAATCGAAGTGGTGATGAAATCGATATCTTTTGTTCCTGCCTTAAATTAGTATGTATCGATATTTTTTCCAGGAGCTGTGAAAACACGTGGACTTGTTCATTCTTTCGACTTTATTTCACTTAGTATCATTACTTCAATAACAAACTTTTTTTGTAAACTGCAATTTTATATCTCTGCAAACGTATAAACAGTAATTTTTTAAATTTTAAATTTAGGTTTTCTCAGTTTGTGGACTCTGTTTATTCTTCCATAGATTTTATTGCATTCACTTAAAAAATTTTATGAGACGAACATGATATTTTTTTTTTGTAATTGGCTTCCCTTTTGATTCTTTAATATATTAAGAAACGCCAAGATGCGTCCAGTGGAAAACTTTGGTGTGAGCAAATTCGCGACCGTATTTTTGACAATTTCACGTATTTCAGGGGGCGTACGTGTAAGATTATCTTCCATTTTCCTGTTTTCGAGAAACAAAATGCGACTAGATAAAATTGTCACTGTTAAAATGAAGACATTACCAACCGCCACAAAAATCCCTAAATTAACTAAAATTTTTGTTCAACAACGGCATAAACTTACAAAAAATAACATAAAACGTATTTCATAACACCTTGAAGCACTCATTCTTTAAAAAACTCGTGGTTACGTCATTCGTTTTTTTTTAACTTGAAGACTGGTCTTATGAAACTTGTTTTTTAATATACTATTATGCAATCCTTTATAACAAAATAATACGTATTTTTTTGCTAAACTGCATTCTTCTATTTTTAAAAACCCATAACTAACGTTTTAAACTTTAAATTTACGTTTTCTCAATTGGTTTAAAATGTGACTTAAATCGTTTTTCCCCTGCGGTCTTCAATTGTATGTTCTGAAAAGCTTAACTTTTGATTCATAAACAACTTATTAAAATGCGTTATTTTTCAGCCAAGCTCATTGCACTACTTGAATCTTATAAAACCTCTTCGAAAAAAAAGGAGCTCATTCAGGCACAATCATGGATTCCCAGCTTGATACAAATAATAACAAGATATAATCTTGCGCTGTGACGTCACGCGGTTTTAAATTTCTATAACACCGGTTATGGACCATTGTGGTTTGATAGTTTTGTTATGTGTTTTTGTATGTTGTTTTGTGTTTGATTTGAGACATATTATATAATAAGAATTAGCTGTTTTGTAGTGATATTCGTGAATTACTATACCTGCTTTTAGTGTGCAGACTGTGCCTTTTAACAAAATACATTATTTTTAAAGACAAACCATAATTATATAATTCAGTTGTTAAAAATGCGTTGTGATGTGGGCAATCCATATCGTACCTAGCTACTATCTTACTCATTATAATCAAATATACTGACTTCCATAAAAATTGCAACACCTAAAATTTTTTGAACAATTTTATTGAAATTTTCGTCAACGATGTCTTTCATTAGAACAAACAAACGATTAAAATTTGAATAAAATCTAGCTAGTAGTTTTTGTTCCTTTGCACTTAGTAACAACGTCGCCTTGGATCTGGACGTCCGCGCAGGACTACAGATCGCGAAGAATCGTTCGCTTAAGACTTTTCAACTAAGACAGATTTTCAACAACTCTGATCGATTGCAAATAATTGGATGAAAGAGTGTAGGACCCAGAATCTCAATGTCATCTGTTTATCGCCTGGAGCAACGAAAGAGGAATCTGGGACACAAGAATGGCATCGAATTGTGTTTAGACGAGTCGATTCTGATTGTAGGGTCGACGCTCGTAGGAGGACACGAAGGATGCGTAGAGAACGTAAAACATCAACATTTTTGTGGAACGCAACACAGCCCTCACACAAGTGGTGCAATATGGTACGGTAGCAGATCACCTTGGTGGCAACTTAAACGCCGCTGGTTATATTGCCAAGTGCTAGAACCTGTTGCGCTTCCATATCTTTAGGCTGAAAATCTCATTTTCCAACAGGATAATGCGCGCCCTCATACGGCAAGGGCTACAACACGTTTTTGGAAGAAGCTAACATTGCCGTCCTCCATAGCCTGCCGGTCGTCTGATTTGTCGCCCATTGAACATGTATGGCATGAGGTCGGTAGGCGACTAGATAATTTACCACATCAAATAACACACGATCTCCGGCTACGGATTCAAAATTGGGTTGATATACCACGGGCAGCTATAGATCACTTGATTGATAGCATGCCACGTTGTGTAAATGAGTGCATTACAAATCGTGGTGGAGCAACTCATTATTGAGAAAAACATTTTTAGTTTTTGTTCTTTTGTTTTCAAATTTTAATCGTTTGTTTGTTCTAATGAAAGACATTGTTGACAAAAATTTCAATAAAATCGTTCAATAAATTCTAGGTTTCATGGAAATCTGTAGGTACGTATTAAAATTATCGTGTCACCTAATATACATCCACTTTTAAAACTTTGATCAACCATTTCTTATAAAATTGTGTTCAGAAGAGAGTTTTATTCAATAATTCTATAATCATAACCTGATTCTTAAAAATATTTCAAAGTTAGTAGGTATAAAAAAATATGCCGCCAGTCCAATCGGCCTCTTTTATTGATGCTTAAAATTTAAAATGTTAAAACAGAACAGGCTAATACATATATCTGTAAATTCAATACAATTTTATCAATTTCTAAAATATTATCATTATTACCTTGAGTTAAGTGACAAAATAATTGAGAACAATTATAAAATCTTACAATACTCTTTTTGGTGGCGTAGGATATGTATTTGTTGTACAACCTATATTTATAAATCTTAAAAATTTATTAGTATTTACATACCCCAAATTTAACCTAATAATTTATAATAAATTTCAAAAAATAGATAAAATTATCAATTTGGGCACTTTATTACACCCTGTATATCGCCGAATATCAAAAAGACTTTTAATCTTTCAGTATCAAAAAGCTCAAAGTATTTTAATATTTTCAAATGTGTAGATATGTATACGGTGTGGCGCGAAGAGTTTTGATTAAAAGTAATGGCGGATACAGTTATGTTAAAAATCTGAAATGACTAAGCTGTGGATTTTGGATGACGCTATCGTTTCAATTAATATTGTTCTAACCTAATCTTACAGGTGTACTCGGTCATAACAATTGTTATTAACCTAAGTGTACTTGTAATGACAGAAACTTGTGTATATGTCTGGCCAGTCTTCAAAATTAAATTTTTGAATTTTGACGCCATTTCCATTATTTTAAAGTTCATATATGTCCATTGAATAACGATATTCCATAAAACGAAGCTAGTGACGTAAATACCAATAAACAACAAGCGTTGCCCGTTAACTCCATATTCCATCTCATTGATATTTCATACAGGGTGTTTTAAATTAACCACCAATGCACAATTTAAATCATTTATAAGTTACTTACTTTAAATAGAACACCCTGTATTTTATTACATTTTCCGCTGTATTTTTTAAGCCAATTCGTTTGGTATCAGTATTCCTATACCTAAATCCAACCACTTTTGAGATATTTCATTATCTTAGTTAAAACATAACAACACTTAATTATTTCAACATTAGTAAAGGGTAGGCCATGGCTGTCAAAGATTTGATAGTTAGAACCAATGTATACTAACTCCAGGAGTTAGTATACATTGGTTAGAACGTTAATTGTTTATGTTATCTTTACCAGTTTGTATTTCATAGTAAATAATGGCAAATGTAGGATTTACTAATGATGATTTTTTAAATCTTATTATTATTTACGGCGAGTGTAATAGAATTGTTGAACGGACTTGCCGTGTTTTTGCAGAAAGATATCCAAATCGACCAAATGCAACTGGTGTTATTGTAAGAAGATTGCTTAAAAACTGCCGTCAGTTTGGTCAATTTAAGACAAAAATTAATAAAAATAAACCACTAGCGGACAGTGACATAAATGAAATTAATGTTTTGGGTTATTTTACTGCCTCTCCAAATATTGTGAGATATCTTACTGTGTCGACGAGAACAATTCATCGCATTTAAAAAAACGCAAATGGAAACCATTTTCATATCATTTGGTGCAACACTTACAATTAGGTGATCTTCCTCGAAGGGTAGAATTCTGTGAATGGGATGAAAACTTCATACAAAAAGTTATATGATGTGATGAAGCAAAGTTTAGCAAAAATGGATTATTTCATCGACATAATTCCCATTTTTGGTCTAATGAAAATCCACATGTTAGAGGGTTACATTAAAAATCAGGTATTTTCCAAACCTGTTACCACAAAGGAAGATATGATGCAGAGAGTCTTACTTGCTTTTAATTCTCTAACACCCGACCATATTTCCAAAATTACAAGACATAACTTAATGAAAAGGATTCATTATTGTTTAGAAGTAGATGGTGCTAATTTTGAACACTTATTATAAAACTTTATTTGTTTAATATTACATTTAGTTATTTTTGTTTGTAAGTTATCTAATTAAAATTAATACAAAATACCTAGTCAACGTTTTTAATGATATCCACAATTAATAATCCTTTCAGGCTATTGGTTACTTTTAATAACTTATGAAAAAATAACAAAATATCACCTCAAATAATGGAAATCATGGCCTACTCTTTACTAATGTTGAAATAGTTAAGTGTCGTTATGTTTTAACTAAGATATTAAGATAATGAAATCTCCCAAAAGTGGTTGGATTTAGGTATAGGGAATACTGATACCAAACGAATTGGCTTAAAAAAATACAGCGGAAAATGTAATAAAATACAGGGTGTTCTATTTAAAGTAAGCAACTTATAAATGATTTAAATTGTGCATGTTGGCGGTTAAGTTTAAAACACCCTGTATGAAATATCAATGAGATGGATATATGTAGTTAACGGGCAAGCGCTTGTTGTTTATTGGTTACAATTTCACGTCACTAGCTTCGTTATTAATGGAGATATCGTTATTCAATGTGGATTAGGATTTTTTCAAAATTTAAAAGAAATCGAAATATCTCGAAAATACTTCATTTTTGGTATAGGACATTGTGCACAAATTTTATCTAGAGTTTCATGTAGAATTCGAAAATAAAATAAAAAATATTAGGTTCCATTTAAAATAACAAAGTTGACGTCTACTTCCGGTATAACCGGAAGTGTCACATTCAGGACAATATTATATTTGAACTCAGCGTCATCCGAACCCTACAACATCGTAATTTCAGATTTTTAACGTAACTGTATCCGCCATTACTTTTAATCGAAACTCTTCGCGCCACACCCTGTATATTGCTAATTAAGTGATATATTAACGAATTAACTAAATTTTTTGCTTTATTAATTAATGGTTTTATTAGTTTCGCAATAAAAAATCGCCCAATACAATCTATAATCTTAATATATAACATAATATTGTCAAATATTCATATACCTTTAATGCGACGTGCATAATATTTTAAATTTTTACCTCCGCGTGACGTAATACGCAGACGGGACAAGTTTTGAAACAACCATCGATCATATCTTTATATTATTGTATCATGGATTCCCAGCATACATACATTACGTATGGTAGGATTAAGGATGGGTGTGGTCAGGATATGATTGGAGGGAACGGAGTTAGGGTTTTGAGGGGGGAAATACTACTCCAGCATTCGCCTAAGTAGCCCCGCACATGGTGTGCATATTCGCAGTGACCATGCCACTACATGTGTATAAGGAAACCCCTTGAAAAAACCTCATACAAGGTAGACAGTAACGGGAATCGAACCCTTTACCTCCCGAATGCTAAGCAGGTCGTGTCACCACTACGCTACTAGCTCGGTACCTCTTCGAAAGAGTTGTGACTAATAAGTTAATGCAGCGTCATCTGCACAAAAATAACACTTAATCAACGTTAACAAACAGTATAAACATTCCTAAAATGAAACTATTTTGATTTTCAATAATTTTTCATTGTCTTTTACCGCTTGTTGTCTATTCTGTAAATGGGATGAAATTAAATCACTACTGAGTTGTTCAAACTTGTGTATTTCATGCGAAACACAATCAAATGCTTGTGGCAGACGTAATCATTTCAGAAAGCATTCTAGAACATAATTTATGAAATACGTTACTGCATCTGAAGTAGCTCCAGAACGAAAATACCTGCGTACGTACAATTTTGTATTTAAGCTTATTTCATTTGGCTTAGAGCTGATTAGATTTTGGAAGAAATCCTGCATAGGAGTGGGGGGGAGGGGATTTATTAGGGACAGTTTTTGGTTTTTATCAAATATTTCTAGAACAGCTGCATATTTAAAAGATATAAAAATACCTAGACATAGACCTTAAACATATCGATTAATTATGTTCTATGCAACTTTTTGATATGACGCGTAATTTAACGGCAAAAAAATTCCTAAGGTAGTATTTAAGTATTAGTTCAAATTTTTTCATTATCTGAATAACGATTAATTTTATAAGAAAAAGTGTAGAAGTATTTTTTAAACAAAATTTAGTTTTACATACATTTTCTTTATAAAGTTTTTTAATGTAAAGCGAAATAAATCTGAAAATTAAATAAATATGATTGAAAATGGTAAAGCTGTATTATCGATATTTTTAAAGAAGCGGGCGGCTTTGGATTTTTTTTTTACTACGTTAACATGTATTTATGTCTATTAATCTCTATCTGACATGAAGTTTTAAACATCATTCTGACAAAGATTATTGTTTTTGTTTTTACAATGTTGCCTGTTTTCGTTATGAACGTATAAAAAAGAAGTTGCGTAGTTATCCTAAAAAAATTGAAATTAAAATTATTTCATTTCTTTTAATTTCCATTTTGTCGGTTGGAAGGTCATGTGGTGTTCCACACTAGATATTTTCGATGTGCAGTTCAAAAATTATATTGACAGTATTGTCATTGAACGGTAACTACAAGGAACATGTCGATTTCCTTTCTTGTACAACGGCAGAACAGTAAAAATTTTCAATTTCTTCAAAAATATACCAGACTGAAAATGTACGTTAACCAATTTTTTGAAAGGTGGAATTCACATGGCACAATTTTGCGTTACCTTAGTACTAATTATATAAATGTCAGTATTGCAACTATTTTTAAAAGAATTAATTATTTCTCTCATTTCCGATTGAGATATGAAATGATATAAACTATCGTAATTAGTACATTTTTATCATTTTTGATAGCATCTCTCTAGTCTCCTTGAAGATAATTCATAAGAATCACACTTGAATCGCAAAGCTTATCAAAGTTGCATTTTTTGAAATGGAACCCCCTGAATATTATTGCATATTTGAATTCCTTGGTCGATTCTAGTGCGCTTTCTGTATCATACATGGTATCTAAAACGAATCGTTTAGTCGCAATTCGTCATTTTTACAAAAAGTAGATGTCTGAAAAAAATATCCCTGTGATCACAAAACTTAGAAGGCATGACTCTGCGATGTTACTACACATGAAATGTACTAGCGCAGACCGGACGTACAAATTAGAATTCTTCTTTTGTTAAAAAAAAAAATTCAATCAATGGTAACTTGATTTTTTCAAATGGAACGGCCATTTTTTCATTTTTGCATCAAATGCGGAATTTTTTTACCTTTCTAACAACATAAATTTGTCGGTATCTGTCTTCGGTAGACTTCGTTTAATTTCACAACTTCTGATTAATTT
This sequence comes from Vesta saturnalis, assembly GCA_036346205.1. Lineage (NCBI taxonomy): Eukaryota > Metazoa > Arthropoda > Insecta > Coleoptera > Lampyridae > Vesta > Vesta saturnalis. The sequence continues at coordinate 1,083,696 of JARFJB010001233.1, read as the reverse complement.
GCTGTATTTTCAATGCTTGGTTTGTATTATCTAGTGATTTATTAAGTAGAAAAACACATAAACACAAAAAACAAAATTACGAGCTAAAATAAAAATAAAAATTATTTTAATAAATATTGTAAGCAAATTTGAATTCTATGGAAAGAATGTTTATCGTGTTGATAGTTGCAAAAACGGTTCGGATTCTATTTTTCATATCTTCCGCAGTGATTGGTAGTTCAACATACACTTTGTCCTTGACGTACCACACAAAAAGAAATCAAGCGGAGAAATATCTGGAGATCTCGCTGACCATCGTGTTGGTCCGTCCCTCCCTATCCACTTTCCAACAAAATGCATTATTAAGCCATTCACTTACTACACGGGCACGATGTGGAGGTGCACGTTCTTGCTGAAAATACATGCCCCTAATTTGAGCAAACGGTACATCTTCAAGGAGTCCAAACAATTTATTATCGAGGAAATTCAAGTACAAATGCAAATTTACCGTCGAGGAAAAAGGGACTAACAACTGAAGTTCCGAATATGCCTGTCCAAACTTTAATCGACCATTTGTCTTGACTCTGTACTAGGAAATAGTGAGGGTTTTCATCTGAATAATAATGAAAATTGTGCTGGTTAACACATCCATTGAGTTGGAAGGTAGTACACTCGTCTGTAAACATAATCTTATCAAAGAATTGTAAATTTCGCATTTGATGCAAAAATGAAAAAAATTGCCGTTCTATGTGAAAAAATCAAGTTGCCATTCATTGAAATAATTTTCATTTTATTTTTATCTTAACTCTTAATTTTGCTTTTTGTGTTTATGTGTTTTCCTACTTAATAAATAATGTTTTATAATGTGAATCGTTTTTTGTTTATTTTCCATGGGTCACTAGATAATAGAAACTAAAAATTGAAAAATACAGCATATTAATCAGAAATTGTGAAATTAAAAAAACCTAAAGATGATAGAAAAGATTATATCTACAGGTAAAAAATTTGCATTTGATGCAAAAAAGGATTCCATTAAAAAATGCGTTGAAATTGTTTAAATTTGTGACCCAACTGAAAATATCATATGGTTTAGACAAATCTATATTGTTCACAATCACACCACTATTTCCAGTGGATTGAAACGGCACTGGAATGTTTTCACATGCCCTGCATATATCTCCTTCGATATTTCGAAGAATTGTTTCATTATCCGATTGAGAAGTGTCTACATCTCCTTCTACATCACTATTATGGTCATCTTCTTCGGTATCTGATTCATCTTGTTTACTCTCACTGGGAACGTAAGATTCTTCTGAGTCCGCTAAATGGTGAGATTCTTCCGACGATGACATAACGGGAGCAGGAGGTGAAGTTGAAGAAGACAATAAGGGCTCAATGTTGCATCGCAAAGTTGTTTGACGTTCAACATTTTCCAATGTACTTGTTTCATTATCTTCCAGTGCCCTTTCCTAGATTTCTTCATTAGAAAGGACCAACGAAAGTATCTTTTTACCTATAGAGTTATGTTATCCTGGAATAAAAAAACTATTTCAGATTTGTTGAAAGAGATTAATTCTTTCTAGTAACCATGTACCACTGCTGGTACATGCCGGTTTTGGTAAAAAAATATTCACTACAACCGTCGTGTACCACCCGTGGTACATTTTTCAAAAGTTGTCAATTTAAAAAAAAAACTTGTTATTATGTCTTTTGCACATTAACTTACTCCTCTATTACTCTTATACTGAAAATAAGAAAAAAACTATTACATCGGACCGCGGTAGTGATAGTGTTTAAAGGTGCCGTCGCCAACGTGTTAATGTAAAGCGAAATAAATGTAAAAATTAAATAAATATGATTGAAAATGCTGAAGCTGTATTATGGATATTTTTTTTTACTACGTTAACATGTATTTATGCCTATTAATCTCTATCTGACATGAAGTTTTAAACATCATTCTGACATAGATTATTGTTTTTGTTTTTACAATGTTGCCTGTTTTCGTTATGAACGTAAAAAAAGAGGTTGCATAGTTATCCTAAAAAAATTGAAATTAAAATTATTTCATTCTTTTAATTTAAGTTAGCATCTAGATGTCTATTAATCTCTATCTGTAATGAAGTTTTAAACGTCTGTTGGATATAGATTATTGTTTTTGCGTTTACAATGTTTCCTATTTACGTAATGAACTTCTTATAAAAGAGGTTGCATAATTATCCTTAAAAAATGTTATTATAATTATTTCATTCCTTTGATTTCCATTTTGTAGGTTGGAAGGTCATGTGGTGTTCTACACTAGATATTTTCGATATGTAGTTCAAAAATTATATTGACAGTATTGTCATTGAACTGTAACTACAAGGAACACGTCGATTTCATTTCTTGTACAACGGCAGAACAGTAAAAATTTTCAACTTCTTCGAAAATATACCAGACTGAAAAAGTACGTTCACCAATTTTTTTAAAGGTGGAATTCACATGGCACAATTTTGCTTTACCTTAGTACTAATTTAAATGAAACTATTTTTAAAAGAATTATATATTTCTCTCATTTCCGATTGAGATATGAGATGATATAAACTATCGTAATTAGTACATTTTTATCATTTTTGATAGCATCTCTGTAGTCTCCTGGAAGATAATTCATAAGAATCGCACTTGAATCGCAAAGTTTATACAGGGCGATTTATATCAAAGTTGCATTTTTTGAAATGGAACCCCCTAAATATTATTGCATATTTGAATTCCTTGGTCGATTCTAGTGAGACTTTCTGTATCATACATGGTACCTAAAACGAATCGTTTAGCCGCAATTCGTCATTTTTACAAAAAGTAGATGTCTGAAAAAAATATCCCTATGATCACAAAACTTAGAAGGCCATGACTCTGCAATGTTACTAGACATGAAATGTATTAGCGTAGACCGGATGTGCAAATTAGAATTCTTCTTGTGTTAAAAAAAAAACCTCAATCAATGGTAACTTGATTTTTTCAAATGGAACGGCCATTTTTTCATTTTTGCATCAAATACGGAATTTTTTTTACCTTTCTAACGATATGAATTTGTCGGTATCTATCTTCGGTAGACTTCTTTTAATTTCACAAGTTTTGATTAATTTGCTGTATTTTCAATTCTTGGTTTGTATTATCTAGTGATTTATTAAGTAGAAACACAAAAAACAAAATTAGGAGCTAAAATAAAAATAAAAATAATTTTAATAAATATTCTAAGCAAATTTGAATTCTAATCGTGTTGATAGTTGCACAAACGGTTCGGATTCTATTTTTCATATCTTCCGCAGTGGTTGGTAGTTCAACATACACTTTGTCCTTGACGTACCCCACAAAAAGAAATCAAGTGGAGAAATATCTGGAAATCTCGCTGACCATCATGTTGGTCCATCCCTCCCTATCCACTTTCCAACAAAATGCATTATTAAGCCATTCACTTACTACACGGGCACGATGTGGAGGTGCACGTTCTTGCTGAAAATACACGCCCTAATTTGAGCGAACGGTACATCTTCAAGGAGTCCAAATAATTTATTATCGAGGAAATTCAAGTACACATGCAAATTTAGAATACCGTCGAGGAAAAAGGGACCAACAACTGACGTTTCGAATATGCCTGCCCAAACTTCAATCGACCATTTGTCTTGACTATATACTAGGAAATAGTGAGGGTTTTCATCTGAATAATAATGAAAATTGTGCTGGTTAACACATCCATTACGTTGGAAGGTAGTACACTCGTTTGTAAACATAATCTTATCAACGAATTGCACATTTCACATTTGATGCAAAAATGAAAAAAATGGCCGATCTACGTGAAAAAATCATTGAAATAATTTTCATTTTATTTTTATCTTAGCTTGTAATTTTGTTTTTTGTGTTTATGTGTTTTCCTACTTAATAAATAATGTTTTATAATTTGAATCGTTTTTTGTTTATTTTCCATGGGTCACTAGATAATAGAAACTAAAAATTGAAAAATACAGCAAATTAATCAGAAATTGTTAAATTAAAAGAAACCTACCAAAGATAGGGAGAAGATTATATCTCGGGAAAGGTAAAAAAATTCTGCATTTGATGCAAAAATGATAAAATGGTCATTCCATTTTAAAAATCAAGTTTCCATTGGTTGAAATTTTCTAAATTAGTAAGTAACAAAGCAACTTATGTAAACACAAGAACCGCCCGGTCTACGCTAGTACATTTCATGTCTAATATATTTAATTTTTTTCAGACATCTAGATACTTATTGTAAAAATGACGAATTGCGGCTAAACGATTCGTTTTAGGTACCCTGAGTAATACATATAACGAACGTCGCACTAGAATTGACAAAGGAATCCAAATATGCAATAATACATAGGGGATTCCATTAAAAAATACGTTGAAATCGCCCTGTATAAACTTTGTGACCCAACTGAAAATATTTTAGGTTTGTAGCCTTAAGTGTACTTCACCTCATCCTATCAGCAAACTTTAGAAATATTCCTTAATAAACCCACAATCTTCCACCCACGCACTATTAGCCCACCCTATATATATATATATATATATATATATATATATATAGAACATACACACACACAAAACACACACGGCGCGATAAAAAATACCCGACACGTCCGCTCTTATGAAACAAGACGTTAGTACCCGTTTTCCGCAACACGTGTGATAGTGCGCCCATACTAAATCAGAAATTGACATTTGGCGTTTAATGTTTATCAGTGGAAAGAAAGGTAGCCTAGCTCCTATGATACATGTCGTTAGTAACCATTTGCCGCAACACGTATGATAGTACACCAATTTTAAACATAACATAATTGTAGTGTTACCCATAATTGTTAATTGTTAATAACAATTTGTAAAATAATTTTTTTTTATGATTGTGGACCTGAACGGGCTAAATTTGGCGTATCGTGCTAAAGCACTCAGGAACACTTAGGAGGATGGGTAGAGGGATAATAAATTGCCAATAGATGCCTATGAACAGCTACCTTAAATTTTCTCATATCATAAGTGAGAGGAAAGCAGGAACTAGGAGATCATTCCACAGTTTAGAAGCCGTGTAGAAAAATGTGGATTGTGCCCGTTTGGAAATGTAATCATGTTTTTGTTCTTTGCATAATTTTGAATAATTTGGGCACTTCTAAACATTAAACGTCAAATGTCAATTTTGAGGTTATATCTAGTATGGGCACATTATCACATATGTTGCGGTGAATTGCTACTAACATCATGTTTCATAAGAGCGGCTGTGTCAATGATTATTGATATCATATATATATATATATATATATATATATATATATATATATATATATAATGATATTAATATTATATTATATAATATAATATTAATGGAACTCCCTGTATATTACATGTTTTTATGGAATCTACGTAGAAAATAAAGGCCAGTTACAATAGAATTCCCTATATCTAAAACCTACCGTATCGAAGATATTTCATAATTTTTGAAATTACATGGTTGAATTCAAAATTTATTTTTGCTACGTTTATTATTATTGAAACAGCGTAGCCTTTGTCAGTACTTTGCAAAAGGGTTATTGTGTAAGACTGCATACAATTTTTGTTAAGAAAATATACAGGGCACTCAAAAATCAAATGTCAACAGCAGGTACTTAATATTGCAAATAACTGCCTTATTTTAAATAGCACACCCTGTATTTAATAAAAAAATTTGTTGTAAAGTTTTATAACCTTTCAAATTATACTAGGGTTCCCTATACCTACAGTTTTTGAGTTCTTATGATTTCTTTTTATTTTAAATATTACATCTAATTTTTCAATATTAAGGTGGCCTTGAAATACAGGATGACATTTTTCATTTTGTGGGGTAAATAAAACTTAGTGCTATTGTTAAAAAAAATACGGCATATTAATAAAATATGAAAATAATTTAATTACGTATAGAATTTAAAAAATACCTTAACAACATAACATAAATAATATAATTACACTACAAACAAATGCTTCTACTTTAATAAATGTTGGAAGTGGCGTCCATTTTGATCAATACAAATGCATATTTGTCCTGGAAAGACCTCTTTACATTTAATATCATTTGAGGTGTTATTGCTTCAAAGGTATTGTGTATTGTTGCCTTCATATCGTTAGGCGTGGTCGGAGGTACGGTATAAACAATACCTTTTATGTAGCCCCATAACAAAAATCTACACAAGTCATATTTGGGGATCTTGTCTGCCGATTTTGTGGTCCTCCCCGTCCTATCCATTTATTAGGGAAAGTTTTATTTAAATATTGGCGAACTCGGACTTCAAAATGTGCTGGAACATCTTCTAACTGAAGCCACATATGTCTTCTGATATCTATTGGAATATCTTCTAACAGATCAGGTAAATTATGTTGCAAAAATCTTCTAAACTTTTGACCGTTTAAATTTCCATTAAAAAAATTAGGCCCTATTACGTGCGATCCCAAAATTCCGCCCCACGCGTTAACAGACCATCAGTGCTGGTTATCAAGGGTGCGAACTAAATGGGGATTTTCATCACTGTAGTAATGAAAATTGTGTCTGTTGACCAATCCGTTATTATGGAACGTAGATTCGTCTGAAAATAGTACAAAGTTGAAAAAATTATTATTTTCACCCACTTTGTCGAGAGGCCATACGTCTTCGAATGAAATCATTATCAAGCAGATCCTGATATAACTGAATACGGTATGGATGAAATTTGTGTCTTTTAATTATTCTACCAACGTTTCGTTTGATGATACCTACTTCTCGACTTATTTTACGCTGACTTTTGTGGGGATTCTCAACAAGGACGACAATTACCTCCAACTCATTGTCTCCATTTCCAGTGACAGGCTTTGGTCTGTTAATTTTCTGGTATGCTGCACTTCCCGTTCTACGGAACACTTCCAACAATCGTTGCAATACTCTTTTGTTGGGATTATTGCGAGTGGGATATTTTTGAGCACAAACCCTTTCTGCCAGTAATACATTTTTTGGACATTCTCCAATCGTTAAAATAATATCAATTCTTTCGTATACAGAGTATGTTTTCTTTTTTACACAATTTTTGTACGACAGATTCGCTTATTAATACAAAGTGACTACCTTAGAAATACAATATTACAACGTTATATTATTTAACAAATGTCAAATAATAATTAAATATTGTCAATGCCACCTTGCATCTTCAAGTAAACCTAGAGTATCAGAATTATTGCAACTTAATTAAAAATTTCAAAAAACTCTAAAACTGTTAGTTAGGCATAGGTAGCTCTAGTATAATTTTAAAGGTTATAAAATTTGACAACAATTTTTTTAATTAAATCCAGGGTGTGCTATTTAGAATAAGGCAGTTATTTGCAACATTAGGTGACATTCGATTTTTGAGTGCCCTGTGTATTTTCTGAACAAAAATTTTATGCTGTCTTACACAACAACCCTTTTGCGAAGTATTGACAGAGGATACGCTGTTTCAATAACAATAAACGTAGCAAAAATAAATGTTGAATTCAAGCTTGTAAGATACAGGGAATTCTATTGCAACTTGCCTTTATTTTATTCGTAGATTCCAAAAAACATATAATATACAGGGATTTTCATTAAAAAACATATAACTTTGATATGGATCTTTTTTTGTGAACACCCTGTATAGTTGAAATTATTTTTAAATTGTGCTCCTAAACACCCTGTATATGGTCTAAGAAAACAGAATTAAAAAATTCCCATAGGCTCCTATAGAAACTCCGTGGCGTATACGGTATGCCACCCTGTATATATATATATATATATATATATATATATATATATATAAGTTGTTGGGAATATATTATCGATATGCGCAAAATTTCCCAAATATCGGATCATTGCGAAAATACATAAGACAAAACTTTTCTTCCTCTTGCTACAATACAAGAACACAAACCAATCCGATATTTGTGAATTTTGCATACCTACAGACACAATTTCATATTCCCAACAACTTTTCTGAATAATATTCCGCCGTATTAGTGAGCAAAATAGCATGTTGGCCTCACATAAAGTGGTTTTCTTGATTGCCGCTTAGAATTAAAAAAAAACGTAAAATTTTGCTTATAGTCATAATTTCATACTCCAAGTAACTTTCTTTTATGATATTTGATATATTAATGACCTAAATGGCACAGTGCATGCACTATAATGTTTTTTCTCAATTGTTATGGTTGCCTAGTATTTTAAAAACTAAAAATGTGCTTGAAATTCTTTTCAGAGAGAGCAGGGTGTGGGTGGGTACGTGAGTGGGTGGGTAATCGTGCGTGCGTGCGTGCGTAAGTCTATGGATGTATGTTAGTATCCACAATAACTCTAGAATCATAATACTTACGTATTTGAAATTTTGTATTTAAGATTCATTTCATTTCTCCTGGAGTTGATTAGATTTTGCGAAAAATCCAGCTGCGGGAAGGCGGTTTATTAGTCGCAGTTATTGACTTTTATCAAATATTTCTGAAACAGCTGCATATTTCAAAGATGTAAAAATACCTAGGTACATATAGATCTTAAACATAGCGATTAATTAATTATGTATCTCTTGATACGTAAATTGACGGAAAAAAATTGCTAAGGTGGAATTTAAGTGTTTCAATTTTTTTCATTTCTGAATAGCGATCAACTTTATAGGAAAATGTGTAAACATATTTATTTATTTTCTTTATACAAGGACAAATAAGTCTAAACATTGCATAGAAGCGGGCTGTTTTTTGCCTGATATGTTGGTGATTTTACAATGCTGCCTGTTTTCGTTATGAACGAATTACAAAAGAGGTTGCATACTTTACCTAAAATAGTAGATTATTATGTAAGACATGTAAGTTGATCATTATTGAGCGAAACATTGATCAACTTACACGTCAGACGCATTATACTATTTTATCTTCAAACCTCAAATAAGTATCCGGGGTGAAGACTGATGACAAGTGTGCGTCATTCTGATAGATTATTTCTATCAAAATCACATTGTCCTAGCCCCATTATTAGTTTCTATCTGAAATTTTCTGTCAGAATCACATTGTTTTATCCCGATTATTAGTCTCAACTTCAGTCTCATTATTAGGTTAAAATGAATAATGGCGTAAGGCGTACGTGATTTGTAATACACAAATAAAAAACCACTTAAGCTATCGAAATTAACAGTAATAATGACAAGTTTATTAGTCTCTTGAAGATAAAAAGTATTATTACAGATTAAAATTATTTCATTTCTTTTAATTTATACTTTGTACCGATTATTGTAGGATGTGAAGTAATATATAGTTCAATAGTTAAAGGTAAAACAATAAACAAAAATTATTTTACCATTATTCTAGATTTTATCTAAATTTATGTAAACAATGTATCAACCTTAGTCCAAACATATCAAGTATTGGTAAATATCACATATCTTGAAGACAGTGGTGGAGGCATTATACCCTTAAAAATACATAAGGGATAAAAATCCACCCATGTTGCACCGAGCTAATTGGATCTGTCTGCTTAGCATTCTGCAGGTCATGGGTTCGATCCCCGTTGCCGTGTACCTTGTACGAGGTTGTTTCAGGGGGTTTTCTTCATACACACGTAGCGATATGATCACTGCGTATATCCACATCATGTTTGGCTATTTAGGCGAATGCTGGGGTAGCATCTTCCCTCTCAGGACCCTAACACCATTCCTTCCTATTCTAACCTGACCACACCCATCCTTAATCCCAACATGCATATACGTAATGTATATATGTATAATGGGTATCCATCGTTATGCACAAGGGGCGCGGAAAGCTCGAGCAGTCCACCCTCCCTATCAGGGAGGGAATGAAACACGTTGCTTTTCTTTTTTACCTGTTACATAGGGATACATCAAAAGTATGTGTCCTGATAATGGTTTGTACCCCAATTTACTTTGTAGAATTCCATGATTATACATACAAGTAGAATAGAGGCACCCTCCCCTCCACTTTTTTTTGTAACGTCACAAGCCCCGGCCACTTTTTGTGCCGTTACAAGCCTCACCCTTGGTGTTGGCCTTAGGGTAGCCAAGGTCAGAACCAAATCTACTTTTTAGTCATGTCCAGAACCTAACCTTCTGGGTGGGAAATTTGAATTTGAATGAGGGGACCCTAATGCTAACTGGTAAGACAGGTATACGAACTTGTGTAAGGTCTACGCTTTTTTGTCGTGGCCCCCTTGGCTGAAAATAGTATTCTAGTAAGGGGCAGTAATCCTAACGTGTAAGACAGGCATAAGAACTTGTGTTGGGGTCTGCGCCCTCTTATCGTGTCCCCTTGGCTGGAAATAGTATTATAATAAGGGGCCCTAATGCTATCTCATAAGGAAGTATAGGAACTTGTGTTAGGGTCTGCGCTCTCTTGTCGTGCCCCCTTGGCGCGAAATTTGACTTTGCTTGTGTCGCCATCTAGTGGTGTATGGACTAATGAATATTTTTTGTAATAAAGGTGGCTCCACCTATCGGTATATTATTGTGCGAAATTTGAATTTGTCTGTTTGTGATGCCATCTAGTGGTGTATCTTTCAACTCGCGAATGTTTTCTGTAATAGAAGTTGATCGTGCTCATCTCTCTCGTCTCTCTATCTTTCTCTTGTCTTCTCGCGTCTCTCCCTCTCTCTCGGCTCTATCGCTTCTTTCTCAAACAAACAAATCAATCTCAGGCAAATCACGCTCGATCAAGTCAAACAATCAGATCAATCTCAATCAATCTCAATCAATCAACTTATAACTTACACTTGCGAAAACCAGCTTATAGTTCAAAAATACTGATTGGTTTAACCAACTCTCAATTTAAAAATAACAGCCTGATTTAAGCTACAGCGTGCAAAAAACCAGTCTTCAAATTAGTGTGTAACACTATTGCCATCTAACCATTTAGCTATTGTTTACTCTTCGAACTTATTTGAACAAATCTAAATTGACAAAATGTGTTACTCGCTGGTTATCTGACCCGCGAAGGAATTTCTATCTTATATTAAAATCATACCTCCAAGATAGGTACTTTCAAATCAAACATATTTTCTAATTACCAAGATATTTGTTCTGGAGGGCCCCAAGCCAGTATGCTTGGGTCACACCTATATTTGATTTATACAGCCGATTTACCAATTTGGCTGACGATACAGCAATTCTCTCAACCAATCCTGACCCTACAAATACCTCTGAAAAGCTTCAAAACCATCTAAACCTATTACAAGATTGGTTTAGACAGTGGAGAACTAAGGTGAACACAGATAAATCAAGTAAAATTACATTTACCGCTAGACGTAGATCTTGACCCCTAGTCTCCATTAATGATGCCCCAATCCCCTTAAAAAAAGAGGTCAAATATCTTGGTCTACATTTGGATACAAAACTGACTTGAAAGGCGCATATAAAAGCCAAAAAACTGCAAATTAATATAAGAGTTAGACGAATGTAGAGGCCCATAGGGAAAAATTCCCAGTTATCATTGGAAAGTAAAGTGATTTTATGTAAAGCCATAATAAAACTAATACGCACCTGTGGGACAGAACTATGGGGGTGCAGTAAACCATCTTATACAAAAATCTTACAGACAGTGCAATCTAAAATCCATCGAGTAATAACTAATTCTCCATAGTTCGTCTCTAATAATAGGTACCATTCATAATGACCTAAAAATCCCATTTAAAACTGACTTAATCAAAACACATGCCATAAAATACATAAATCGGAACATAGGACATAACAATCAACTATCAGCTGAACTACCACATCATCCCATGGAAAATAGAAGATTAAAGAGACGTTGGCCAAAAGACCGAGCTAGATAAATATTGATGTGCCGCCAATGACTGGTTTCCCAACTCAAGCCACTTCATAGGTAACATCTAAACATTCTCAATAACTTTTCAAAATCTTTTCAAAATTTAATTATTTTCCTTAATTCTTTTTTCATTTGAATTTAATCATTAACTGTTCAAAATCATTTTAAAAAAGATTTAAATCAAAAATCATAGATCATTTTCATTTGGACAAATGATTTAAATCAAAGATGGTTTTGAATATAAAAATTATTTAAATCTTTTTTACGATTTAAATCATTTTAGGAAAGATTTAAATCTTTTTAAGAGAGATTTAAATATTTTTTTGAAAATTCGAATTTTTTTAAAAGATTTAAGTTATTTTAAAAATTTGAATCAAAAAGTAGATACTAGATAGCAGATACTAATCGTTTTGTAGTGTATAGTGTATAAAGAAAAAAATACTCTTTTAAGTAATTTATTGAAAAATACAAAACAAACATATTTTACTAAAGAACGCATCAAACAATAACAGAATAAATTTTTTAGGTAGTTACTTTATATATCTCTTTAAACACTATTTGATTTTAACAAAACAAGAATTTCGAAGTTTTTGTCGGTCAATGCATGCCGATGTGGAGAATCAATAAAAGTAGCAAAGGAGAACATTCGCTCCACGGGTGCCGAAGACGGTAAAATGCAATTATATTTAATAAACATTTTCTTTAGAATAGCATATTTGTTTAATATGCCTAATTCATTGGAAGGGTCCTGCAGATACTGAAGGAATTGTAATTCAAATTCCTGAGAAATAGACGGTGGTCCATTTACAGTACACATTTCTGATATACTTAGTGCTTAATTCAAAAAAATCTTCAATTTCCTCCTGATCTATTACTTCATGCGCGACATAGTTTTCAGCACTTATAAATTCTTTTGCCGCATTTATTACTATGTTTTTAACTTGATTCTCTTGAAGAACAAAACTGGTATTTTTAAACGAATTCAGCCACCTTAGCTTAAACTGTGGCAAAAGTGTTGAGACTATTATGGCCATCTCTGATTGACTGTTATGCTTAAAATATACCGAAAATCGAGTTTCAATGGATTTAATGCAGACTTCAATTCAATCCAAGATATCGATGGTTAAGAGATTTCATTTTTTCATACTTAACACGTAAACTTCCAATCGTTGGCATAACTGTTCCAAAGTATGTAAAATTTTCTCCTTGAAGAATATCTATGGATAAGGCCAAAGGTTTTAGGATGGCAACATATTCTTCCAAATAATCTATCTCATTTTCTTTAAGCGAATACTGCTTTATATTTAAAGTTTCATACAGGATATTTAGCTTTTGTTTTTCTTTCCAAATTTGGCTCAAAGAGTCATAAAAACTATTCCACCTTGTTGCTCCAGGGTAGCTAAGGTGATGTCCTAGTATTTTTTTAATTTTTTCTGCTGATTTTGGACGTCCTGATTTATTCCATAGTTGTGTACACTTGTTAATGATATTTGGATCTTATATTATGATTTTTATCTATGGAATTCATTATATCCGTCGTTGCAATTAGGTTTAACGTATGAGTAGCGCATCTAAAATGATTTGGCAAGCAAACAGGTTGTTCCTGTTCATTTTCCGTTACATCACCAGGCTCAAAAATAATATCTTGCAATTCAATTTTGTCATTATTGTCATCCTCATCATCATAATCCACTTGAATACTTGGAATTGAATTTAATAGAACTCTCGTTTGTAAGTGTACCCCATATTCCTTAAACGCTTTTACAAAGTTGGCTCCATTATCTGTAATGGTAGCTAATATTTTAGTCACATTAAGCCCAAATTCGATATATATTTCTTCAAGAATCTTGTTACACGTCCAAACCGCACTAGGCGTCGTGTATGCTTACTAATGTAAGCGGGTTGCCAAGCCAGCTAACAGGGAGATGGGCGTGGTCGAAATAATAAGTAAAATGAATGATTAATACGCTCAAACACCTTACACCGATATTCAAACAGCTCAGTCCGGGAAAATATGTCTCCAGGCGCCACCACAATCGAAACTTTGCTAAAATAATTGTCTTAAGCTGGGTGTTAATTAACCCTACTTGATTGTGGAAAGTAGGATTGTGCTTAATCAGTAAACTCTCACACGAGGGTTCTAAAACAAACACTCCTCCCAAACAATTCAACTCAAACTCAAATATATTTAGTACTACCCAGGTTATTAGACACTTTTTGAATACACCTCGTATACCAAAACTTCCAAAACAAAATTTATCACTCAAATTTAACTGCATTCCCGTAACCAACAGATATATTTTCTACGTACCCCTCGTATACATATAAAGTTAAATTTCTACTTATTAATGAATAAACTATTTCTTCATTCAATGGTCGATAATTAATTTTTAAAATTCCTAACCAAAAGAAAATCAATGTCATCGGCTTAATAATTGTTACTCCAATATAATAGTGATAAAGTGCTGCAAAACAGTCAAACGAGAATAATCCTTGAAGGTTTAATATTCCTAACATGAACGATATCTTTTAAATTTAATTTAATTTTTATAATACTTCTGAATCGTATTGGACATTCGTAAACATGTAAGTTCTCAAAACTCCATCTCTTAGTTATACTTAACGAAATTTTTAATTAACAGCTGATCCGTCATTAGTGCATTGCGTTAAAAGAAACTAACATGAAAATTTTTGCAATCAACCTGGCAAATATAACCTTTCAGGTTGTTCACTAATCTTAAAACCAAAATATGCAAAGTTTACATTTAAGTTGTCGAAAACTAGGTCACCAATTAAGTAAACGTCACAAATGTATCTCATAACTGGCTAAATAAACAACAGAATAAAAGTTAACGATAAATATATATTGTCCTGCACAAAATAATAAACAAATGTTTACATACACTACACCAGCGTGATTGAAAAAAACCACTGTCAATACAAATTTGCGTTTTTGCAAAAATTCTTACTACTAAAACAACCAATACAACATAACTCGAGACCGATTATCTTTTTCCTTCACCACTAATTAAAAATTACCCAACAATACGCAAATTACAACTAAACAAAAAGATAATCGTGCTTATCTGAGTTTTTAAAATTCTTAAATGTAATTCTTACTTAAAAAATTGTCCATTAATCCTTGCTTTTCTTTCTTCTTTCTTCCCGTAAACCAATTATTTGTAGTCCATGTGTATCCTTAAATTGCCTGAAGGCACATAACAAGTATTTCACAATTTCACAAACACTTATTCCTTTCTGCACTCGCGATTAGTCCAACTATGCGAGGTTATTACTCCAATAACGTAATAATCTGTACGCGTTTGGTTGCCTCTTAAAAGTTTCTCGCAACCTTTAGGACAATTTAGTCCTTCCTTACACAAATCAACTTTTAATGTCATATAAAATTACCTTAACATTGGCTCAATTTACTACGAAAATTTCGTTCACTTAAAGGTGGTCCCATAAATAATTTTAACTAAAGATCATTACAGCTCACGCGCCACACTCAACACTATAACGTATAACTGTTATCTTTTTTTATAAATCTGCTTACGCACTTTTTCTTGAAGAAAAATAAACTGATTTTATCTTCAATCTCAATTTTATTAATTGTTTTATTTATGAATGTCTTATACGATTCATCCCCTTTCGGGTTACGCAGTTGTTTAAACAATGACTGCCTTCAATATTATTCACAAATATAACTCCAACTCAACCCATTCTGATTTCACACTTCACCTCGCGCGCGTGTCTCACCGAGCTCTCACCAAAAAGCCAAAAGCAACCAGCTAAAGCTAAAAGCTCACGTCAATCTCTGACTTTCCTATTTATACCTTAAGCCATCCATCTTTAAACATGTCTGACTTCCTCGCTATATTCACCAATGGTATTCATTCAAACTTTCTTAGTGCCGACTGATGCTACCCTCTGTACAAACACGCTTATAACTATTATACATCGCCATGTTTGTTTTTACCTGCAAATTTTACAATTACTTCATGGAGAAGCCATTTCTCGTCATCACATTCATTCAGTGGCCACTCTGGACCATTACACAACTTTCAACGTTTATCTCTCACATGCGCTCGTCCTCCTTCCGCAACATTTGCAAAAATAAGTACAGTCTAAGGTCTCAAATCACATATACTTACACGTATTCTCAAAACTGATTGCACAACATTACGAGAACTTTCTATAATTAACAATTAAACATACCAAATCTTTCTCTACAGATTTTCTAAAACATTCTACACTTATACATTCACATCTTTCGGCAAAGATTACTCCTTTATCCTCCAAAATTCCATTTCTTATTAAGTAGTCAACAGTAGCAATCATTATCGTCCCATCGACAAATTTCTTTTCACATTCACATTCATCAGAATCTATTTATTCCAACACCAATGTCTCTATAACATTCAAATACACGTATCTACATACTGAATGATATTTCTCCTAAATTTCCAGTGGCGTATCACCCACCCACATACATTATGCATATACACAAAAAATTCTTTTTTTCGTTCAAACTCAATACACCCGTTCTTAAAACACGTAATACACGTCATTATAACATCTTACATACAGGGTGCGTCAACGCAACCTTACAATCTCAGCAATTTTATCAAAAGAATGTGTACCAGAGAAGCGCCTGCAGGCTAAGGCGACTGATTTCCTTTTAAGCGAATCAGGGTCAATCCAGCGACAAGTTACGCCCATAAAACTTCGTTTTTTAGAGGACTATATATCTGCTGTACTGCATACAAAATTGGTATTCGAAAGATTGGCTTTAAGTTCTTCCACCATGTTGTTTTTTAAAACTGCAATTTTTCTTATAATTGTAGTTCGTTACATTACGCTTAACTTCATTCCATCGAATAACTGCACAAGATAGGGATTGTTAATTATAGAAACCGCGCTCATAGAATTAACAACAAATTGAATAATTCTGTGGTCAAACTGCTCTTGAGATATAGTTTTTGGCTTGTCAAAACTGGTTCTAATATCCAATTGTGTTATGGGTACAGTTTTAAATTCTGTATTTCTTTTCTGAACGACCTGTGCTCGTGACTTTATTTTTTTCTGACTTTTATAAAATATGTAATCATTATACGCTGTTAAATGTTTATTTTTTAAATGTCTAAGGAAATTAGTGGTTGACGTACCTCCCTTTTAATATCTTTTTGTTGGGGCTTTTCTGACATTGGGCTGATATTGCTGCATTTTCACCGCGACTGAGAATGTTAAAAAATGTTCCATCAAACAAGACTGATTCACTTGATGGTTGTAGCGGACATTGACCAAACTCAGTAGAAATTCTGCTCGATGATTCTTGATGACTAGGGCTAGGACTAGGACACGCGTTAGTTCCATCAGTATCAGTATCAGTATCGGATATAATGTCTACATTATGTACTGATTTGCTACTCTTGTTTGAATTAGCTTTAAAATAATCAGTTAACTTATTTTTCGTTTTTGTATTTTCTAAGTTTGGCTTGTATTCAGGATCATCCGAATCATCTGTGGGTGCGTAGGGATCCAATATATCTTCAGATTCAGACATGAGTATATCAGTTTCCTCCATTTTTTCGATTGCTATTCTGGTAGGGTAGCAATTAGGCACCTGGGTAGATAACCTGTAAAAAATAAACATTACATTTTAAACAAATTCGTATTTTAAGAGTTCTTGTTCAAGTACCAATAAAAATATTTTTATTATTTTATCATAAAAAATTAGGTGTACCTACATAGATTATGATGTGTACAGAGTTTTTCGTATATTTTGGAGCATTACTAGAGCCTTTATTTCAAGACCTAAAAAAACTTTGAAATACAAAAGTCGTAGGATTTTTTCCGAGCAGTCAGAATTTGTTATCGGATTAAACAAATGAAAATCGAAACGCTGTCAAGAAAATACTAATTTTGGTTTTAAATGGAATATTTAGTATATATTCTTTTAGATTCTAATTTTAAAAATAAAAAATTGGTAAAGTCGTTTAACCAATACTTTCCTCTATAATGATTTTCGAAAAAGCTGTAAAAATAAGATGTGAAATATTAAAATAAAATTAACTTGTCTCGGTATTTATGAACGCAGGGCCCATTTTGTTAGAATAGATGCACACAAATCACGAGTCTTTGAGCACCCTGTATAATATTGAAGAAACTGTATTAGATGTTTTTCAAAGTTACGCTGTTATTTTGGTAAAATATATGAATTAGGTATATAAGTCACGATTTTTTTGGACATCCTGCTCCTGTATAACATTAAGACTATTGAGAGTACCTTGTTTAAGATGCAAAAAATTGAAATAAAATTGACGTGTTTCAGAGTTTTTGAAATTATGCTCTTATTTTGATAAAATAGACGATTTTATTTATAATTCACGATTTTTTTAGACACACTGTACATTGAAAAAATTATATGAGATGCAAAAATAAAATTGACGCGTTTCCCAGTTTTTTAATTACGCTGTTATTTTGACGAAATGGACGAACATTATAAGTTCCAAAAAACTAAAATCTACGGGTTTCAAAATAATTAAATTGTGCTGGACTTAAAAAAATCAAATTACCCCTTACCCCCTAGTTCTCCGCCGTACGTTCACTTTTTTAGAATCGTCAACTGAATTTTTACACAACTGTCCAAAGTCCAACTCACTATTTAACACAAACACAAGCTTAAAACTAATATAAAATGTTATTTTACTATAACTAAGAAACTTCTTGATACTTCTGATACGACGACACAGCAAATGGGCAAATGCTAATAATACAATGACAACGTACGGTTGCAGGTCAATTTAGGAATACACACGACACACTAATATAGAGAGGCCGGTCTGCCACCCGTTTATGCAGGAATAGACAAGTTTGCGATAATGCCGACAAATCATGAATCATGATTTTAGCCTTTTAATTTGTAGTAGTTGTAGTGTTTTGTTTCATTTAAATCATTTTAGAAAGATTGAAATCGTTTTAAAAAGAGTTAAATTGTTTTAAAAAGATTTAAATCGTTTTAAAAAGAGTTAAATCTTTTTAGAGATTTAAATCATTTGGAAAAGATTTAAATCTAAATTTTTAAGTCAAAGATCAAAGATACTTTTCAAAAAGATTTAAATCATTTTCTGAAAAAAGATTTTAAATCAAAGTATTTAAATCTCTGATTTGGACAGCTCTGAATTACGTACGTTATATTTATGCTATCTAAGATCTTTTTAGTGCATTTTATGAAATTTATGGCTAATAAAATATACCAACGAGTATTTTATTTCTCTTTTCATTGCATGAAACTATTCAGTGACATATGTCGATTGTGTCAAATGCGCTTCAAGTATGTTACTATTCTTTTTTAAAGCCGCTTTGGTATGAAATGGCAGTATACACAATTTAGATAATTAGGTTCATAAACTAATGACGCAGGGCGATTCTTTCCTGGCGAGAATAGTAATGCTTTATTTCCGTTAGCACTACCATGCAATGCGTACATTTGATTATTTAAGTACCTTAACTTTTAAGGTATTTTACGAACAGCTTATATAAAGAAATCTCTATTAAAAAAGATCTCCTTTAGTCATCAACAAACTAGTTACTCAAACGAATGGTGGCTCTGTGGTTCGTCCGTTACATCCCATGATAATCTGAAAAATACTATAAACAAAACGTAAAATATAGAACTCAGAGAGTAAAAACACTCCATACTAAGAAAGAATAAAAATATTGACGTAAACTTGTATTTTGAGCTATGGTATTTCAAACCAATTTGTAGGAGACGTTAATGAAGTGTGTTGTTAATTGTGTTAGGGATACATTGAAAATAGAAATATGTAATATCGGTACGATCCAATTTGCTAACTTCAAGATCTAACAAAAATGCAAAAAAACCTAGAGGTATCAATTAATTAAAAGTATCTATTTGTCTTTACAAGCAGTCAACTTATTTTCTTTTTCTCTGTTAAAGTAATGTTTTAATAGCTTCCGGTTATAAACAAACGTAATAATGTGTTTGTTTTGACAAAATTTTTATATTCTCTATTGGGATATCATGATGTAAATAGTTTAAAGAATATTCAGCTACTACAGATTTTTCTGGTTGACTCAATCTGCAAAATCTCATATACTCTTTATGCCTTTAGTACGAAAGTTACGTTTCGTGCTTATCAAGTGCATTCCACACAGCTTTAACCTTAAATAACCTTTAATAATTTTTGTCAGTTCAAAATAAGCCTTAATACAATGATTTTTTCAATTCTGCCTGTAACATTATTTGTGCAAGGAAGAAAAGTAATACCAATATTAAGCGTTAATTTATATAACAAAATTTATATTATTAATTTCTCTAATAACCATTAGCTCGGAATGATATTTTCAAATGGTTAAATTCGTCATACAAAAATGCAGGATCACTTTATGTATAACTAATATTTTAATACACGTGTATACAGACGTTCTTTGGTGAGGTAGAGAATAACACGCCTGAGCGTCAATTGGGAAGTTAGGGGAACGATACCCAGATAGAAATATTTTTTCATATATTTTCTTAAACTACAGTTATGTATAAAACCTAAAAATATCAATACCAATTACCAAACTAAAAGTTTCTTAGGTGAATGTTAAAGGGCTACTGATTCGACATTTTCCATGTAAATTCAAAAACTACTGGTCTGCGTGATTTTTCGATAACCACAACACCAATTTGTTATAACATTTCTTTTTCTATATCTTTCAGAAAAATTTGACCAAAATGTTCAATTTCTTTTTGTAAACAGTGAAACAACACAGTACTTAACGTATTAAAATGAAATTTTTATGATGAGGTGTTTTGCCTATATGAAGCTGTAAAAAATTAGGTTTTACAAGGTTATAGGTAAGATAATTAATCACACAAACTCCTTAGTGACCACCAATATGGGTTTAGGCAAAGTCGTTCAACAGGCGATCTTCTTACATATGTGACCCAAGTTTGGAACAATACAGTAGAGCAGTCCGATGAAACAGTTGTAGTCGCTTTAGATATCTCAAAGGCATTTGACCAAGTTTGGCATAACTGTTTACTTGCCAAACTCACCTCGTTTGGGTTAAATGATACGCTCATCAACTGGGTTTCTAGTTTCCTTGATAAAAGACAAATACGTGTCGTAGTTGATGGCTTTTTTTCAAAAGAAGTTAGCATTAACGCGAGCGTCCACAGGGATCCGTTATAGCGCCTACACTTTTTCTGCTGTACATAAATGACCTAACCCCATCCATTGCTTTGCTGACGATAGCACTCTTCACTGTAGTTCATCTCAGTCTACTCATAGTGATAATCCACCTTCCATGTCAAATCAAGAAATTAAAGTTGAAATGGCAAATTCAATCAACAAAGACATTCAACGTATTCTCGAATGGGGAAGCAATAATCTAGTTAAATTTAATGCTAACAAAACTCAGTGTTGCCTTATGTCCGCCATGTTGTAAGTATGAATGGCTCAGTTCTTAAGTTTTCAGACTCTATTACTCTGTTGGGTATGACTGTATCTTCAAATCTCTCATGGGTTGACCATCTTCTGTCAGCTACCAAAATAGCTGCTCGTAAAATAGGCTTTTTGTATAGATCTAAGCAGTACTTTACCTCTCCACAACTCCTTTTGCTGTATAAGGCCCAAATTCGACCTCATCTGGAATATAATTCTCACCTCTGGGTTAGTACTCCCCAATACGCTCTCGATATCGTTGATCGTATCCAAAAGAGAGCGATTAGGCTTATAAATGACCCGTCTTTAACTTCTCACATACAGTCCCTTGAGCATAGAAATATGGTTTCAGTTCTTTCTTTGTATTATCGTTATTACAACGGCTATTGTGCTGCTGAATTCTATTCTTTGATACCATCTCGGGCTATTTTTGCGAGAAACACTCGGTTCGCTCATTCACATCATCAGTATGTAGTACAAATCTCCACTTGTCGTATCAAACGGGTGCAATCCACATTTTTCTACACGGCTTCTAAACTCTGGAATGATCTCCCTAGTTCCTGTTTTCCTCTTACTTATGATGTGAGAAAATTTAAGGTAGCTGTTCATAGGCATCTATTGGCAATTCATTATCCCTTTATCCATCCTCCTAGGTGTTCCTGAGTGCTTTACCACGACAGGCCAAATTTAGCCTGTTCAGGTCCACAATCATAAAAAAAAACACTAAGGATAGACCTTAGAGGGATATTAGGTTTGTGAATATTTACTAAACTATACAGTTTTGGTGGCTCAGTAGCTTCAAAGGTAAACTTTTTTCTATATTTGAATTATTTTGCTTTAATTTGTACATAAGGGCGAGGAGGATATGGGCTCACCATAACTTTGCTTGGACAACAACTAGTTGGCGTGGTGACAACTGAAAAAGAATTAAATGTTAGGGGGGACGTAAGAATAGACATTGAAATAAAAATTGTATATCAAGCTAAAATTTAAAAATGAAAGCTAAAAAATATAT
Source organism: Vesta saturnalis (assembly GCA_036346205.1). Classification (NCBI taxonomy): domain Eukaryota; kingdom Metazoa; phylum Arthropoda; class Insecta; order Coleoptera; family Lampyridae; genus Vesta; species Vesta saturnalis. Next base: position 1,061,427 of record JARFJB010001233.1, on the reverse strand, counting down.
ATTTTATTACATAAGATTGGTACAATATTCACCAATTACGATGAAGCTCCGGAAAAGTAGTCATTCAAAAGAACAGAAAACAGCCATTGTCCTCTATACAACCTGAGAACCTCCTGACGCGGTAGTTGTTTTGAATAAACTCTGTCATTCTTACAGTGAATCAGTCTAGATATTTAACTTTAAGCAAACAAGCGCATGTGGGTGTGAGCATAACCGTGTGCATGTACGTATGCATATACATGTGCGCGTGCTTGTGCGAGTGTACCTATGTGGTACCTATAGTAAATTTTTCGTACGTATGCGTGTGTGGTTAATCCGAATATTTCAAAAACTTGAAAAGCGGCATCGGTACCTTCAGTAACTTCTTGGTCTAAAAAACTTGGCCTACTAAAAGTAGGCAATGAGTAACTAATTAGGCAGAGTGTTGGTTTGGCACAAATGCATTCATGTAATCACATGAACTTGAAAATAAGCTACTTTGTAAGAAGTAGTGTAAAATTGTACTGTAAAAAATTTGTGTGTCCTTTTAAGGGTGTCCATTTAAAAACAAATAATGTAAGGTAAACGGATATTGAGACATTTATAAAATAAAAATTTGTGACGTCATAAAGATTTCACAGTACGTGTTTCATAGCGCCAATTCTAACCTTCCACCATATATATATATATATATATATATATATATATATATATATTGTAGCGTCTCCAGGTGCCCTATCTTAAAAAGTATAATTTGAACTTATTCGCAATAATGCAAATTCAAGAACAAATCAATCGCTAAGGAATATATCTTGACTTTACTGACAATAATGCTATGATTACTCAAATTAATTGCTTGCCTTACATTGACTTTCCTGGCAATAATTAAAACCTTAGAATTTATTTACAAGTGTGATATTTAATTACGCGCAAACCTCAAATCTGATGAAAAGAATTGGCTGTCTAGTGGTAGTTACGCCGTGTTATGCGAATGAGATAGGCTTGGATGAAGTTAAGTGTTGCATCATGTGGGACAGGTAAACAATGAAACTACTCAAATTATAATTAACAATCTTTGCGCAATAAGGGTTCAACCTGTTAATTTACTAAGTTGGTAAAGAACCATCAAGAAAACCCATTTTATTCATAAATAATTAATTGCACAAGTACATTAATAAATCAAATAACAAAAAAAAGCAATGAAAGGGTTCAATATATAACAAAACACCATTAGATCAGGTTAAAGTGCGTAGAAAATTATAACATTAAGGAACAAACAAATAAAAACATGAAAATGTAAACTTTCACCATTAACACTCATAATAAAATACTTATCTTTTTTGGGATTTTTTAATGGTGTACTTTAAATTATACAATCTAAACGTTTCGATAACACTTACAGTTATCTTCGTCAGTAGTAATGTTTGTTAAAATTGTTAAAGATGTAGGAAACAATTTTGTCAAATGTGAAAAATTCAAATATAAACATAAGCCTGCTATTAATATAACAGTTTGAGAAACGTATAAGCCAACTATAAAATTGTAGTAAAGAATAACTAGGTCATTAAAATTAAATATTGTTAAACTGCCTCAAAGATGACAAACCAGAACACTCTCTACGACGAAAGCTAACGATGAAATTTGCCAGCCAAAAAACACATTTAACAAAATTTAATCGAGTTATGATGTAAGTGTAAAGTTGTGAAAAACTTCAATTTTAAAATGATAGAAGCATTCACAAATCCAAACATTACATCAAAAATAACCCAGTTAAACCTAACAAAGAGATATCTTTATCAATAATTGGAAGTGTTATTAACAATGAAAAGCACAATGCAGAACGTTCTTTGTAATTTTTAATTTCAATTTAATTTCAACTACTTATGTTAAATTAAAGTGCTGTGGAAATTTAACATATAATTGATAAAGCATTTGCTTCAAGGTCTAGGAAAACACAGCAAAAACCTAGACATACCAAAAGTTGAAAACAAATTAAAATCAAGGCGTATCATTATGCTCTTTTAATTATAAGATGCCAAAACCTATTTAAACGGAGATTTTCTTCTTGTCTATTAATGATGTAATGTTTGGATTTGTGAATGCTTCTATCATTTTAAAATTGAAGTTTTTCACAACTTTACACTTACATCATAACTCGATTAAATTTTGTTAAATGTGTTTTTGGCTGGCAAATTTCACCGTTAGCTTTCGTCGTAGAGAGTGTTCTGGTTTGTCATCTTTGAGGCAGTTTAACAATATTTAATTTTAATGACCTAGTTATTCTTTACTACAATTTTATAGTTGGCTTATACGTTTCTCAAACTGTTATATTAATAGCAGGCTTATGTTTATATTTGAATTTTTCACATTTGACAAAATTGTTTACTACATCTTTAACAATTTTTAACAAACATTACTACTGACGAAGATAACTGTAAGTGTTATCGAAACGTTTAGATTGTATAATTTAAAGTACACCATTAAAAAATCCCAAAAAAGATAAGTATTTTATTATGAGTGTTAATGGTGAAAGTTTACATTTTCATATTTCAGTCCTTTATGGGGAGGAAACTTATCGTTTTATCAGACAATTTGAAAAATTAAGGAAACGTAAAGCACAATTATTATCGTCACTCACTTTTTTATTACGATGCCGAGACCAAAAGATTATCCCAAAGTTTATCTATATTAAAAGAAATTTTAATAACAAGCAAGCGAATAATATTTACAGAAGAACTGAAAATGCTCTTATACGTAATCAAATACATATTACTAGGAAGTTACTGGATAACACCGATAAAAATCTTTTATATTTACATTTAGAAATTTCATCTATTTTGAATAAAGAAGATTGGGATAAAATTGATTCTATAACGTTTAAATCTATGGAAATAAATTTTGACATCTCTTTTCAACGTCAAAAGAAAAATTTAATAAATTATACAAACAACAGAATAATAGACCATCTATTGATTGTAGAAAAACAGTTATAAACCTTTCTGATAATGTTGTTTCAGATTATGCTATTGAAGCGCTTTCTAAAGGAGGAAATTTTGCGATAACACCAAGAGTAATACCTTTTGAAGATATAATTTCCAACATCGAAAACTCCATTAGATTATTACCTTTTGATGCTGCTAATGAAGTTAGATATAACACCGTTAACATATTACGTAAAACAAAACCTCCAAAGAGCAACTTATCCTTTCGTCAACGACATGCTTTACTTGACCTTAAACGCAATGAAAGTATTATAATATTAAAATCAGATAAAGGTAATGCAACTGTTATATTAAATATGAACGATTATAACACTAAGATAGAACAATTGTTGGGACCAGAAACTTATCGTGAAATACCAAAAGATCCAACAAAAAAGTTTCTTTTAAAAACTAAAGAGCTGATTAAATTATCATCTATTCCTGAAGAAATAAAGAAGAAACTATCTAACTCTGAAGCTATTTCACCAAAACTATATGGTTTACCAAAATTCATAAACCTAATATTCCTTTAAGGCCTATTGTTAGTGCAATTGGTTCTCCTACATATAACCTTGCAAAACATCTTACATTGTTATTACAACCTCATATAGGAAAAACACCCCATTACATTAAAAATTCTGCCGACTTTGTTGAAAAAATGCATAGTTTCAAAATTGAAGAAGGTGATATAATGGTTAGTTTTGATGTTATTTCACTTTTTACAAAAGTACCTCTAAAAGAAACTATTGAATACATAGATCATCTTTTTCCAAAGGACATAACCATTCTTTTCCAGCACTGTCTTACTACAACTTATTTTCAGTGGAATAATAAATTTTATGAACAGATTGAAGGTGTAGCAATGGGTAGTCCCCTTAGTCCTGTTATAGCTAATTTTATATGGAAAAATTTGAAACATTAACGTTACAAATACACCTAAAAACCTTCAGTTTGGTATAGATATGTAGATGACACATTTGTTATTTGGAGACATGGAGAAGAAGCACTGCATGAGTTTTTGGTTTTATAAATGGTATACATCCTAGTATTCAGTTTACCATGGAAAAAGAAACTAATGGAAGTTTACCATTTCTTGACATATTAATATCTAAAAATAATAATTCACTATCTTTTAAGGTTTACAGAAAGCCGACACACACTGATAGATACCTTCATAAATTATCCAACCACCATCCACGTCAAAAATTAGTGTAATTAAATCTTTAGTAGATCGAGCAAAACGAATTTGTGACCCTGAATTTTTGAATGATGAATATAAATATTTAAGAAAATCCTTACAAGATAATGGATATTCACTTACAGATATTAATAATGTTATTACACCTTCTAGGCGTAACCTTAAAGAAAAACCAGTTCTTAATGTTGGTACTGCTTTTCTTCCTTTTATAGCTAATGTTACAAATAGAATTGAAAAATCCTAATCAAATATGGCATTAGGACTATTTTTAAACCTACAAGAAAAATTAAAGAACATTTAAGATCACCTAAAGATGTGTCAAACCCTTTATCATCTTCCGGAGTGTATAAGTTATCTTGTTCATGTGGAAAAGTATACATCGGGACCACAAAACGTAGCTTTGATACAAGACGCAAAGAACATATGAGATTTTGTAGATTGGGTCAACCAGAGAGGTCTGCTGTGGCTGACCATGCCCTGAATAATCTAAATCATGACATTCAATTTGACAATATGAAAATATTGTCAAGACAAACCCATTATTATGTTCGTTTGCAACGTGAAGCTATTGAAATATATAAACACCCGAATAATTTTAATAGACAAGAAGAAAATCTCCGTTTAAATAGGTTTTGGCATCTTATAATTAAAAAGAGCATAATGATACGCCTTGATTTTAATTTGTTTTCAACTTTTGGTATGTCTAGGTTTTTGCTGTGTTTTTCCTAGACCTTGAAGCAAATGCTTTATCAATTATATGTTAAATTTCCACAGCACTATAATTTAACATAAGTAGTTGAAATTAAATTGAAATTAAAAATTACAAAGAACGTTCTGCATTGTGCTTTTCATTGTTAATAACACTTCCAATTATTGATAAAGATATCTCTTTGTTAGATTTAACTGGGTTATTTTTGATGTAATGTTTGGATTTGTGAATGCTTCTATCATTTTAAAATTGAAGTTTTTCACAACTTTACACTTACATCATAACTCGATTAAATTTTGTTAAATGTGTTTTTGGCTGGCAAATTTCATTCGTTAGCTTTCGTCGTAGAGAGTGTTCTGGTTTGTCATCTTTGAGGCAGTTTAACAATATTTAATTTTAATGACCTAGTTATTCTTTACTACAATTTTATAGTTGGCTTATACGTTTCTCAAACTGTTATATTAATAGCAGGCTTATGTTTATATTTGAATTTTTCAAATTTGACAAAATTGTTTACTACATCTTTAACAATTTTTAACAAACATTACTACTGACGAAGATAACTGTAAGTGTTATCGAAACGTTTAGATTGTGTAATTTAAAGTACACCATTAAAAAATCCCAAAAAGATAAGTATAAATAAAAACAGTTTAGCTACACATAAACATAATAAAAACAAACAGTGTAATCGCACCTACAATTGTGTCATAAATAAATTAGAATAAAAATTGTAATACCAAACATGTGGCCCTATACAACCAATAATCCCGGTCTTTAAGTAAATAAGAAGATAATAATGCAGGTTACGGTACATATAAAATATAACAAAATAGTGAAATTACATAGGTAATAATAAGGTAACTGCTAATGCAGTTTAACTACACTTAGACAAGAAGAATTTACACATTCACAATTGTGTGGTTAATAAAAGCGCAAAAAATACATACGTGCAATTACAATAAATTACATATATAAAGAAAAATCACTTCGTAGACAAACAATTCTAATTAACTGGCTGAATCAAAGACACAAAAACAAACTCATTAAAACAAAGCCTTGCAAGGGTAAGGTGTAAATAAATCATAACAAAGTGACCGGTACACAAGTTTGAGTGACTGCATTAGAAAATAAAACATCCCTTTCTCAGCTTACATTCATCTATACAAAACAATAAAACCAGTAAAGATGAAATTTGAGCTGTTTTAGTGTCATCTGGACCCGTGTCTGTAAACCCCGGTTTTATTTATAACAATTTGCCCGTAATCTATCATTCCACATTTTGTCCACGCATTATTTCCTCTACACAAAGATTAATAAACTATCAACAATGCCAAGTCATACTATCACTGCGGGAGGGGACAATGTACTGTCTGAATTCCTTTTATTTTAACAGATTTCAACTTAATGAGCATGTGTGCGTAATTATATAGATACTTCTGGCAAGGTAATGACTGATTTTTAATAGGCTACATATGCTTGTTGAATTGTTTGCTGCCAGCTTTAATTACATTCAAATATCTACTTCCACATGAATTTAATCCTTTAGTTAAACACTTTATCACTAACACGACGAGTTCAGATACACGGTTTAGACTCGACGTGACGGCGGTTATTTATAGATTAATTTTTGGAAGAACTTACATTAAAACCAATATAAAAAGAAAAGGACGAATTCGCGTTTTTAGTTTTACTAAAATGTACAGGATGAATATGTTTATAGACAGAACGGTTTACAATCAGGATTTGTAATTAAACAGTCTGATCGATCCGGATAAATCAAAACTCCAACCGCCACTGCCGTTTTTACTCTCCAAATTCGCCCCCGTTTTGAAAATTATAAAAAAAACACGAAATATTACGTGGGAATATTTTCAATATTTATTACTACAAATTTTTAAAATATGCATTCGTCCGTAACAAACCTTATCGGTCTCGAATTTCCTAGTACCAAACAAAGATGCCTTTTGATTTACGGTATGTTCCAACGTAATTCATTATTAAACTAGTAAACATGTGTTTCAGTTTTATACATTCCAATATTTCTTACATAAAGCACATAAAATAAAATATCCCGAAAACATTAGCAAATTACGACTTAATATCAAGATATTTAAACCCGTTAATTATCATTTCTATTGCGGTAACAATTCCGATTTGAAAATGTTTATTACAATAAAAAATTTCTTGCTCTGCTACCTACAGAATATATATATATATATATATATATATATATATATATATATATATATATATATATATGACGGGGTGGTGCGTCGCCTCACGCAGCATAGGATATTCAATGGTAAACACAAAATATGCCAATAAGTTCGTCTCATTGGCATCGATTTTCAAAATTCGAAATACATTCTGAAGATAAAAAAATTCTGAAGCGAATGATACTATTTTCAAATTTATATCACTTGAAATACTTGTACAATTTTGAGGTAAAAATTGTCATAATTTGACAAATATCAGCATAGTCTTGACAATTAAAACAACGTTAGCTTTACATCAATTTATTCACTACAAAAGGTGTTCGAAAAAATTGCCATCCGCTGTTAAACAATAATCCAGTGTGTCATAAAAGTTACGTCTCACGTTAGCTAGCATAGTATATGTAATTGCTGCACACTCCAATTCAATGCGAATTTTTAAATCTGTTATTGTTCATACCTTTTCTCCTTTGTAAATCTTCCATTTTAAATAACCCCATTAAAAAAAAAAAAAGATCGGAAGATCTTGCAGGTCATTCAGTAGTACCTCGTGTACTAATGATATTCCCATTAAAAGTGTGCATCAAGTAGTCACAAACAGGTATGCTATTATTCACGGGCCAGCCGATGTTATGTTAGAAGGGTGTTTAGACGTTTTCTAATATAGGCTTTAGTAACGATACAACCTGTTCTAATAAAACCGGCGTTAGTCCCGTTTACACGTTGTTTACGCAGGCTTTAATAACAACGGTGTTATTAAAACCAGTGTTGTGTGTCCGTGTAAACGTAGTCTATAAAAACCTTTGCGTTCACTTTTTATAAGTATTTTTGCGTGTACATGTGAGTGTGTATGTGTGCATATGCGTGAGCGTGTGCATGTATGTGAGCGTGTAAATATACGTGAGCGTGTGCATGTGGATGTGTGCATGTGTGTGCCTGTGCGCGCGCGCCCGTGTGTGTGTGTGGATGTATGTATCAGGTTAACTCCAGAACGATAAAACGTACGTACTTTAAATTTCATGTTTAGACGGAAGTTTTGGTATACATTTCAAAATAATAAATTAATTATCATCTAAGCAATACTTTGATATGATTTTTCCGGCAAAAATTGCTAAAATGCAATTTAAGTGTTCGTTCAAATGTATTCAATATCTGAATAGCGGTCAACTTTATAGGAAAATGTGTAAACGTATTTTGAAAGATAATTTAATCCACATCTTTTCTTTACAAAGTTACTCAATCTGAAGCCAAATAAATCTTAAAAATTAATTAAATAAGATATAAACTGCTTTAACGGTATTATGGAAATATTTGACTTCAGTAAGATTGTGGTAGCTTAAGTAAAAACATAACAGATGTTGATAATGAGTTTTGCCAATTTAATTAGTATCTATGTTGTCCAAAACATATACTATCAAATATTTATTAATAAAAACATTAGGGGTTGATAGATATTAAATCTATTATTCGGGTTTTAAGTGGTTAACTACTACAGCTGTATTGCACAATAGGTTTGTCAATTTGAATTAAAATAATTAGGTACTAATTGTTGTAGGTCTGGCAGCTACCACGTTCGAACAAGTTTACCATCAGAGAAGCAGCAAGTATTATTAAACCATGTATCGCAACAACAACATTGTGGAGTACTTCTTGAACCTACTACAGCAGGGCAGCCATCATTGCAACCAATTCAACCTCCAGCTACATCACCTACGGCAACTACTTCAACAAATGAAAAGAAACCAGTTCTTTCAAAAGTTTTACGTGGAGTGGCTACTTCAAGTATATCGGGTAAGGTAATTAATTGTTTAGGTAGTTTTAGTAAAACAAGTGTTTTTTTAGTCTATATTAGATTGCATGTTATTTTAATCATGTTCGACATTCACACGATAACTATGATTTGGTGTACAAATTATATTAAAAAACGGAAATAAACTTATTTTCTAAATTTATATTTTTAGCAGATTCCATGTCATTAAGTTCTCCACCAGGAGTCCACAGTCCAAAAGGATTTGAGCATAGTCACATTCCAAAGGAGGTGTGCAGTTTATCCGACGATTTGCAAAATCTTATTATGGGAAGGGTTGCGGAAACCAAAACTTTTTCACGTACTCAAAAGATAGTTATTTACGTGTGTGCTGCAGATTCGCAGGGTAACTATCAAAACATAAGCTTAATGTGTTGATAAAAAATGTTACCTTTATAGATTGTTGTGTGGAAAAAGGTGCACTTCATAATACAATTTACCCTGAATTGCGGGCACACTGTAGATCGAAAGGTTACGAACTGCATATAGTTGATTTACATTGGAAGACTTCATTAGAAAAGCAACAAGATCATGAGTTTCCAGAATTATGTATTGGTGAATTAACAAGTAAGGCTGAGTGTGTATAAAACATTTATTTCCCACGCGTTATTTTTAGGACAAGTAGAAGTGGCGTATATAATTCCTGTTCTGTTTTTAAATAATTCGTTGGGGACTTCGTTGTTGCCAAGTACTATCGAAAGTTCTGATTTTAAAATGGCGCTAGATAGCGCTGAAAATCAAGCTGCTCAAACATTACTATCTAAATGGTAAGAAATAAGCACTTTTTAACAATTTATTTAAAGAAGAGAAATAGCAAACATAATTTATTGCTATTTATTTGTTCTTTAAAAGTTGAATTTCAAAAAGTATATTGCTAATTGTTTCATGTTTATACCAAGGTATCAACTAGACAGTGCTGCTCAACCCCCATGTTATCGTTTGCAACCAATATCTTCACATATTCCTGGTTTTAAAGAAACGTCTCTAGAAGAACGAGAAAGAGCATTAGAAGAGTGGCGTAGTGAGATTGACAGAATGCTGGCCATTTTTGTTAATATACTTCCTCAAGAATTAAGAGATACGTACCTTACAACTGTTGTGGAACAGGTGATCACTTATCGCAAATTATTTTTATTTTCTATACAAAAAGGCTTTTTAAATTTCTTTTATTGTAGGAAGTTCATAACACCGTATTCATGAGTCAAGAATTAGCAAAACGATGTATATGGTTAAACAGGGTATACACGCCATCTGAACAAACTCCTGAAAACTTAGGTCCTCGAGAGCTAGAGCTTCACAGAAGGTTAAATAATTTACAAAGAGATCTTTCAGTAAGTCTATATTATTAATCTACTTACGATACACTATATTTGATTATTTACAGAATCAACTAGCAGAAAGACACATAGTTCGAGTTTCTGTTAAGTATGTTGATGGGGGACTAAACGTACAAGTCCCAGAGCACAAGCAATATATTGAACAAATTACTACGTGTTTAAGAAAACACTTGGCCGATTCAATTGATTCAATAATTGATGAGCATCAAAATAAAACGTTGTTGAAACCTAGTTATGGAATAGATGCATCATTGTTTGAAGAATTAAATCAACAAACAATGTTTTGTCAAAAAGCTGCGCAATGTAGTGTCAACAGAGAGAAAATGTTAAATGATATCAAAAAGTATGTATCTTTTTGTCCTATATGTGTGTATATAAGACATATATATGGTTTGGTTAATCGAAATCTCACTCTGTGAATATCAGTTAGTGTGCGTGTTTGTGTGTGTGTGTGTGTGTGTGTGTGTGTGTGTGTGTGTGTGTGTGTGTGTGTGTGTGTGTGTGTGTGTGTGTGTGTGTGTGTGTGTGTGTGCGTACGTGCGTGCGTGCGTGCATGTGTGTGGGTGTGTATTAAACACTTTAGGGTATTTGTAGTCTGGGTTACTGATGTAGAAATAACTAATTTATCTGAAATAATAATGTCTTGCTTATACCATATCTTTACTTTCAGATATGTGGTAAGCGATGATACATCTCCTTTAGTAATTGTTGGTCCAAGAGGATGTGGAAAAAGTACTTTACTATCACGAATAGCACAATGTTGTTTGAATTGGCAACCGGAAGCATTTTTAATTTTGAGATTTATTGGTATCAGTGCCCAATCTGGTTCAATTCAACAGTTACTGCATTCAATAACCAACCAGTGTTCTATACTTACTTACGGCCATAAAAGTTATGAAACACATGTAAGTTAATTTAATTTATTTTTATACGTATATCCGCCTGCTTAATTAAAGTTTAGATTTGGTATTTGAAATGTATTAGAACAGCTTACTTCTGTTAACTACTTCCATTGCTACTGTAACAAATATTTGTTCTATTTACATTTATTGACAGATAATGTTTAGTTAACCATTTTTTTTTTACCGTTCGACCTAATTTATTCCTGAAATGTAAATGTAAATAAATCAGATATTTTATAAATATAAATAAGAAGGATATATTAAATTAATTAAAGTAGAGAGCAGTATTCATTTGAATAAACATAGTGTTCTATTAGTAGAACATCCATATACAATGGTGGAATATATTTCTGAAAGTTGTTTATATTTCCAAAGGAGTCACTGTTATCCTCTATATGTGGTTTGAGAGTGACAACCAAAAGTATGACCAATGTCAATATCTTTGCACCCAAAGAAGCTATTCTATGCTTTCTACATTATTTAACATAGGTCCTTTTCTGAAACGTAATAGAATAACAGGAATGTTAAAATGTTTGATTGGTTTATGGATGTTATCTAATTGAGTGTATAGGAGCCATAAGTTATTGTAATGTACCACGTGCACTATAGTACGAAAGTGTTAAACATTAATGTAGATTGCAGTTTGTATTGACGTATTTAAACGAGATAAATTGTTTATTGTTATACCTTGTTACACGATCAATCCGCAGTAGGAGTCGCATGTGTTTATAAAGATAAGTGGGTTGCCTAGTACATTTGTCGAAGACGGGGAGTCTGCAGTAAGACGTAAAGTAGCTGATGTAGTGCTTCAAAAACTTTACACCTACCATAAATGAAGCTCAGGATTCGGTAATATAAGTCACAGGCGCCACTGCGATCTATATTTTCGGTAAAAAAGACCACGGCCAGATGATAAGATCTTAAATACCCCACAGATAATATGTCCATTCGGTAAATAACTAACCCAATTCCAACACAAAATTTGTCAAATTCACTTTTAATAATTACTTCAAATCTCATAAAGTACGTTAAATTTCGTTTAAATATACTCTCCAACCTTAATTCAATCCAAAATACTGAACAGTCGCTCAATAAATTATTGAGAACGCAAAATTTCAAAATGTTTACACTTCCTAATGGTTGGGTCAATAAATAATATTGCGAGATATACTTAACAAAACTGTTAATCCTCTCGTATACTTTACATAAACGCTTAAATTCACCAAATAACTATATAAAATTAAACCAATTTTGAGAATGCAGTAGAGCGATGTGATTACTCTAAAACTGTTTATTAAAAACTTCAAAATATTCAATTAACAATAATTAAGGTCAAAATTCACGTTAGTCCTACTCTAACTGAAGGTCTTCTTTGCAACTTTTTTAACATAAGAATAAATCTGAACATAAAACATAATAAAACTCGTGCAATATATTACGGTGATGAATTGCATAACTAAGCTTATTCTGCGCAATTAAAACGGCAGAGTAGTTACTACATATTCTCATAGATCGGATTTAAAAAATCGCTTTATCCATAAAATCTGGGATCCCAAATCTCATTCATATAATTGTCTAAACTAATAGAGTTATTCACAACGCCCTCTATCTCTAAACTTTGTCCATTAAAAAATGTACTAAAAAGTATCACGTTAATAAGTATAATTCAATACTTAATTTCACCCAAAAGTTACGTTAATTTAAAAAATTCAGACTCCAATTAAAAAAAAATAAGGAATAGGTAACGTTAACATCCTTCAATATAAAACGTTACTAAATTTAACAAAATGAAAATTTGTAAATTGATTCAATTTTATTCTAATTTTATGTCTACACTCAAATATCTGGATGAACATCGAACGTATCGTAAGTTATTAATTAGTGAGGATCCAACAAGGAAAACTAAATCGTTTCGATAATCATTCATAAGTGCATTAATGATCCTTAATAAATAAAAAGTTCTCTAGTTTTAAAATATGTCCATATGTCAAATGTTATTAATAGCAGGCTTATATTTGCGTTTTTATATTTTTCATATTTCATAAATTTGTTTTAACATCTCAATTAATTCTTAAAGATATTACTATCTACTGAGGACGATAACTGTAATTGTTATTGAAACGTATAAATTTTTATAAAATATAAAAAGAAAAATGCACGATTTAAAACACCCAAAAGGTAAGTATTTTAGTTATGTCCATATGTCCTTTAAATTTTTTTGTTTTACTCAATCTTGTACACCACATATTTCCAAAAGCGTGTTATTATTCCCCTTCTTCTTTTTATTCAAAATATTGACCATCGGTTTTTACACATTTCGCCCGTCTTTGTGTTGCTCTGCGAGCGCGTGTCTCATTGATGCGAATAGGTGATAGTCAGATTGCGCCAGGTCAAGGGAGTACGCGAGTGCGGATGGATGTCCCATCCAAGCCATTTTAGGGCTTCTTTCACTGGTTTTGCTGTGTAAGACGGCGCATTGTCGTGTACCAAAATCACTTTGTCATGTCTTCTGGCCCATTCCGGTCGTCTTTCGATCAATACGCGATTTAAATTAATCATTTGTGGACGATAGCTTTGTACATTAACGGTTTCGCCGGGCTTCAAGAGTTCATAATACAAAATACCGCTCTGGTCCCACCTGACACAATGCATGGTTTTCTTGTCGAAGCGATTTGGTCTTAGTGCTGAAGGACCGGCTTTGCCAGGTGAAAGCCACGATTTATTCCGCTTCGGGTTTTCAAAATAAATCCATTTTTCGTCACACGTCACAATTAGATACAAAAATGATTTTCTTTCGTTGCGTTGAAGGAGCATTTCACAAGTGACTTTGCGACTTTCCATTTGACGTTCATTCAAATCGTGTGGGACCCATTTATCGAGTTTATTGATCTTCCCCATTGCTCGTAAACGTCTGCTGATTGTTTCTTATGACACATTTAATGCTTTTGCCAATTGCTGTTGAGTTGGGTCATCATCCAATAACTCCTACAATTGCTCGTTCTCGCACTTTTGTGGTATACCAGAGCGCTCACTGTCTTTCACATTGAAATCACTACCTTTAAATTGTCGAAACCATGTCTCACAAATTATAATCAATGGAGCGTGTTCACCATATGTTTCTACCAGCAAACGATGGCCTTCAACAACCTTTTTCTTCAGGTACAAAATTCGACATGATCAATGAACGTGTTGCGTGTGTCGCGCGTGTCGCGCATGTTGCGCATGTCGCATGTGCCGCGCGTGTTGCACGTTTTACGCGTGTTGGGCGTGTTGGGCGTGTTGGGCGTGTTGTGCGTGTTGTGCGTATTGTGCGTGTTGTGCGTGCGCGCGTGCGTGTGTGTGCGTGTGTGTGTGTGTGTGTGTGTGTGCGTGTGTTTGTGTGTGTGTGTGCCTGTAGTTTAATGTCAGACGAGCAAAATGACGTATGTCAAATTAATACGTTGCGTACTTTTCACTGACGCCGTTAAACCGGAAAAAACATATGCATACACCTAAGTATGTCCCAGGTCCTGAATATTCTTCTTTTTAATAATTAGCATAACCTCTTTTTCTTTTTTCATACGTGTTAGGACCGTGATGTTTGTTATTCTTTCTGGCCATGATATTCTTAAGATCCGTCGGTACATCCATAATTCGAAGCTCTCAATCCTCTTAATGTCTATTTTTTTGAACGTCCACGTTTCTATTCCATAATAGAGTACTGGTAATACATAGTATCTCATTATTCTGATTTTCCTCTCTAAACTTAAGTCTCGGCCACATATCGCTTTTTCATTTTTATGAATGTACCTCTGGCTTTTTTTATTCTTATTCTTATTTCAATAGAGCTATCGTTGTTCTCGTTTACTCATGTTCCCAGATAATTATATTTTTGCACTCCTTATACTACTTGATTGTATATATATATATATATATATATATATATATATATATATATATATATATATATATATAGTTTTGCAATGATTTCGTTACTACCATTAGTTTTTTTTTCTATTCTTTGACAGTCCGTATTCCTAGCTGATTTCTTCTACTCTGTTTAATAAGGTTTGCATATCTTCAAGAGTTTTCGGCAATAGAACTGTATCATCAACATATCTTAAGTTATTCACTGGTGTTCCATTTATTTTAATACCTAGTCTTGATTTTCTACTGCTTCTAGTGCTTTACTGATTACATGTTCTCAATATATGTTAAATAGGGTTGGGGATAAGACGCATCCTTGCCTCATTCCCCTTTCTATCTTTACTTCTTTAGATGTGCATTGGTCTATTCGTACATTGGCTTTTTGACTGTAATTTAATCTTGAGATTATTCTTATATCTCTGTGATCCAAATTTGTTTCCTTTAGTAGTCGCATCAGATGGGTATGTCTAATTTTATCGAACGATTTGTTATAGTCTATAAACCATGCGTAGACGTTTGGAGTTATGTCTAGACATCTCTGCAATATGACATTAAAAATCAAATAGTGTCTCCCTAGTACCTAGTACATCTCTAAATCCGAATTGTTTTTTTCACTTATGCCCTTTTCTAGTTTTTTGTATCATTTTATTAAGATTTTCAGTGCATGGCTAATTAGGCTGATTATGCGATGATCAATACATTTTCTGGCATTTGTTTTCTTTGGAAGTGGCACAAAGGTTGATAACAGCCACTCGTCAGGTATTATTCCACTCGAATATATTTTATTGTATAAGTCTACTAAAATATGAACGTTGTCTTCTTCCATGAGTTTGAGGATTTAAGTGGGTAATTCATCCGGTCCTATTGCTTTTCTGTTCTTTATTTTTCGGATTGCGTATATAACTTCTTCTTTTGTTATGTCTGCTCCTTTATCTCCTTCTCTAGGTGACTGTTCTTTTACATATTTTTCCCATATCTTTAATATTTCTTCTTCTTCTATTATTAGTTTACCATTTTCATCTGTTATAATATTGTACTGTCTGCGTTTATATGTAGTTGTGAGTTCTTTAATATTTTTGTGGATGTTATAATTGTCATGTTTTCTTTGTAATTCTTCTTTCGCTTCTTTGATTTTGGAACTTATGTTTTTGTATGTCTTTGCTTTTATCATTTTTCCCTTTGTATACCCTTCTTCTTTCCAATAGCTGGAGAATTTCATCTGTCATCCATTATTCATTTTGCTTGCTTTTTTTCCTTTTTGAGTATTGTCTTGGTTCCATGACTTCTGACTTAAACCTTTCCCACTTTTCAATTATATGTTTTTGGTTTGCCTCTTCTTTTAATTTAATTTTTACCCTATTCTTATTGATTTCTTTTTGGAGTTTATCTTTGATCTCCAGGTTTTGTAGTTTATTGATGTCAATTTTGCTTTGATTTATGTTTCTCTTCATCTATTTAGTTTGATATTAACTTTCGCGATTATCGGGTTATGTTTCGAAATAGCGTCAGCTCCAGGATATGCTTTAACTGATTTTACTGCATTCTTGTATCGTTCTTTAATGAGGAAGTAATCTATTTGATTTCTAATTATTTGTCCATCGGAGGCTTATAGAATGTATTCGTAATTATCATGATCTTGCACAACTGCATTAGTCTGTCCCCTCTTTCGTTTCTTTCCCCCAGACGAATGCTCTCACATATTTCCCATATTGTCCTTCGCCAATTTTTGCGTTAAAGTCTCCTAAGATAATCGTGGTATTTCTTGACCTAGTTGATTGCAGTGTTGTGTCTATTTCATTGTAGAATAATCCATTGTCGGTCTCTGTCTTGTCTGTATATACCTGAATGATATTAAGTCTATCTGTATTCGTTTATAGTTGTAGAAGCATGACCCTATTCGATAGGGTTACAAAGTTGCTTTTACACTGGGCAATTCTTTTGGTTACGATTGTAGTCACTGCGTTTCTGTAATGAATTTCCTTGTTTCGGGAGAAATATATCATTCCATTTTCACTTTGAAGTTCCCCGTAATCGGGCCATCTTGTCTCACTGACTTCTAAAATGTCAAGCATTTCTTGTATCACATTTTGCATTTTTCGTGCCTCAAACATACTAGTAACGTTCCATGTACCAATGTTCATTGATGTTTTACTCATATTTAATGAGGTTTTCGTCTTACAAGGATTTTGAGGGCTGACGACCGGATAAGCCCTACAGAATTTTGATGCTCTTCTTCTGCCGGATGTTGGATTCTGAGGTCCATGATCAGTATTATTTTCAACTTTCCTGTTCGTTCTCGTAATGATTGACTTGGAATGCTCTCATGAGCCTTTAATACAGTGGGATTCCTTTGCGTTCTGTATTCATCTGCCGTTGACCATTCCTTTGTAGTTTTTCCGCCTTAGGGCCAGTTGTAGATCCAAACACAAAATAGTGCCCAGTTTGTAGCCGCCTACGTGAGTCAGGCGCTACCTGTCGTAGGACGACAAGTATTATTATTATTGACAAAAGTCACAAATAAAAACTTCATCGACGTCGATTCCCACTCCTGGACACGCTTCATGAGCTCAACCTTAACAATGCGGGCACTTTATACAACCATCTTCTGACTTAGAATTCTAATAAAGTTCACTGCAAAATATGCATGTTGCTTCTTCGCTTTCTTCTTCAGAACTTGAATCTTCAGTGTCTTTAGTATGCTTCTTTCTTTTAATTTTTTGTTTATTGGTATTTTCTTGTCTTGCTACTTTCGTGTATTGTTTTTCTGAAGTGCTGCAGTTATTCTTAATTAATTTCTTTGCTTTTATGATTCTTCTAGTTTTCTCCTTATTTACATTTGCATTATCTTTTTTATTCAGTTTGGTCATATGGGCCGCTATTTCCGTATCATCGATGTTTAATTTTGGCTTCTTTGCAGAGCTTTTTTTGATACTGTCTTCGAGTTCGTTTTTATATGGCGTCGATGTTAACACTGCAGTTTTACCCCTTCTTCTGTCGTTTTGATTCATTTTTCTTTCTGAATGAGGGAGTGGAACAACCTGTTTTGGCGTCACAACAAAATTCTCAGTGCTGTGGGAACATGAAGGAGTGGCATTCCCATAAAAATGCTTCGTGGGAATTGGACCTGGAGTAGTATCTTGTGTGTTTAAGGTGTTTGCAGTATATTCTTGATCTCGTGCTTGAATTTTTTTTTAGGGTGTTTAAAGGTTTCAGTGGTGTTTGTGGTGGTGTTCTTGGTGGTGTTCTTGGTGGTGTTCTTGGTGGTGTTCTCGGTGGTGTTTTCGGTGGTGTTTTCGGTGGTGTGTCCGTTGGTGTTCTTGCTGATGGCATGGATGATGTTCTTGGCAAAGAATTTGTAATTTCAGGTAACAGGTTATCGTTATCTATAGTTTGACTATTTGTATTGTCTTCTATAGGTCTATTTGTAGTTTCGGCTGGTTCAAACATCCAGTCTGGGAATATCTCTGGATTTAGAGGATGCACACCTGTTTTCCTAAATCCACTTACCGCTGTTTGAACACTAGCAGCTTTCATGAAGGCATTTCCAAAAAGTTTGCCTATTTGAGATATCGTAATAGGCCTGCCTGGATGTTGTTGCATCCATCTTTGTACTTCTGAACTGTAGTATGTGCTGAGTGGTGACATAAAACTTACGTCCAGAGGTTGTAGGCGGTGAGATGTATGCGGCGGAAAACATAGTAATACAACACCGTTCTCTCTGGCCCTTTGAATCAACTCCAGATTCTTGGTGTGGGTAGCGTGCCCATCAAGAAGCAAAAGCACAAGGTGTTCTTTTGAAGGATTGGAAAAAGAAATAAATTTATCAAACCAGCTCAAAAATATTTCTTTCTGCATCCACCCTGATGGATGATAATGAGCTGTGCTTCCAGGAGGAGCATCATCCAGGAGCTCTGGCTTCGCCCTAGCTCTTGGGATGACGAACATTGGTGGCATAAATACACCAGTAACACTCATGCAGATCTCCACCGTTACCAAAACTCCACGTTCTGCTGAAGACAAACAGCCAACTTGTCGTTTTCCACGTAACGACAAACATCTCGATCGTTTTTTTGGCACTGTCATAATACCCGTCTCATCGACATTATAGATGTGATCAGGGGGTATTTTGTGTTTTTCAATAGTTTCACATAGCAGATTGAAGAATCTTTCAACTGCAGGCCTATTGAAACCTATGGCCCTCGCAAGTGATGTTGGCTCAGGTGAACGAAGTTTGATCTTCGGATTCCGGCTTAAAAAGCTGTATAACCAAGCTTTACCGGCTTTCTTTTTATTTTTGTAAAATCTACTTGCCAAACCATTACGATCTGCCAATTCAAACGCCAAACCTCTTAATTCGTTAAGAGTTAAGCCAAATAGCCTTGCTTCCATGGACAAGATGTGTTCGACTAGCTCCCCTTCCTGACCCGGAGTGAAAACAAGTTTGTGACGTCCTAGTCCTTTTTTGGCAGACCCCTCCCTATTGAGAACACCCTGCATAACTTTCTTCGCCCGTGCTTCAATGGTCGTGCGAGGAACCCCATATTCTTTAGAGTCCTTGAGATACCCCATTCTTCCTTCTGGTACTTCTTCAACAGCCTGACGCATACTGTCCTCGTCCCAATTCTGCCTTTCCGTTTTACTTGCCCATTGCTCTTCAAAAATAAAAAAGAAATAATTTTAAATATAAAATTATATAAGCAATACTATATAGATGTGACTGGGTAAAATGGGATACTATCCTGTTTTATCCAACCACTCTGTATCCCGTTTTACCCAACAGTGCATTGCGAAACATGTGTTCATATTTTAATAATTAAAAAGAGCAAAATACGGAAAACTATTATAAATACCTATAGTAAGTAGCATTCTTTAAATCCACTCACCTTCAAATAATTTTACACTAAAAATTAAAAATCAACTTCTTAATATAGGTGAAATAATTTAGTTTAACATTACACTTTAATAAACGCACCTGTCACGCCGTTCAGAGATAAACTAAAGTCCAAAGAGTACTTGCCGGGCGTAGAAAGGCAACATGGAATATTAGTGCAGCCATCACCAGATAAATGGAATAAAATTAATCTGGGTATCCTGTTTTACCATACTATCCCGTTTTACCCAACTCTCCTCTGCTTGAAATCAATACTTGTCAATGTTAAGAAATTATATCTACACATTTCAATTTAGGCCGAAAAATAAAACTAATCTCACTTTAATATAATTTCTCTTCTCTTATATCCTCTAAACATCAAAGATTAATTTGGCAACAATTTAAAAACCGTTGCCATCGATTAACGTCTTAAATAGGTAGAAATTCACTACGTTCCCAAATACTGAAAAGAAACCATTTTTTACAAGGAAAACTACTGGATTGATATTAATACGTCGATTCGATTATTAAATCATGTAACTTGGTATTTAAACAATAAGTAAGCAGTCAATATTATTTCTACTATTGGTCTTAATGTAATTTCGCAAAATTTCTTAAATCTTAAAAAGATTTGTCTATTAACTATTTTAAAAAATTCTATCATACAATACGAACCTAACTTTTCTGAAAGCAAACTTATTTAATAAATTACAATTAAAACATTAAACATTTCATACACGACTTTAAAATCTGCGTAACACTCAACAGCAGTGTACATAACCTTTCCAATTTTTCATTAAAAAAAATTAATTCCTTAACAATGAATATCATTACATGTTTAACAAACATTATACGCTACGTAGCGTAACATTCGAAAAATTCTTATTAATACTCATTTATACGTTATTTATAGAATACGGTACGCAATAACACGTAATAACGCTAATAGCTGAAATATTCTAACAACCTCGTTGCTTTCTTTTATTATACTTTCATTGCTTTACTGTTTTTCGTGTCGATCTTTGATCAAGTGTTGTAATGCGTATAATACAAAGCGACAGTAACAGAAATGAAAAACAAGTTGAATTCTCTCTACCTCTGTTAAAATTTTTCCTTTGAGGTAGTTTTCTGATTCCTTCTTTGTCTATATTATTACAAATGTTATTTATGTAATTTCCAACCTTTATTTTTATTATTTAATTGTTTATTAAAAAGTTACAATTATTTTAGAATATAGAAACGTATGCAGAAATTCTGCCAACTTTGTTGAATGCAATTTGCCTGCAAAGACCATTAACAATTTTAATCGATGGAATTGACCAAGTAAAATTTTATACTTCATATACAATCAATTGGCTTCCAAATAAATTGCCAGATAATGTTAAATTAATTTTATCAGTAACTGAAGATACTAAAATATTTGAAGATATTAAAACCAAAATAGATGCCAAATATTTCATTAAAATGTTACCATTAGATGAACAAGAAGCAACAGGTATATTATTATCCAGTGTAATGCAATACA